>VXAU01001966.1:0-197623 GCA_013399695.1 Formicarius rufipectus | reverse complement strand
GCCGCGCACCACAGCTCTGACCCGCAGGGCCGGGCCATACCGGGTCTATGTCGGGCCGGGCGCGCTCCCGCACACACCTGTGCGCGCGGGCCCGCGCACGTGCCCGCCTGTTCCCGATATTCCCGCCCTTCCCGCTCCCCGCAATAGAACTGATCGGATGGGCGCTGCTGAGCATCGTCTCCCTCCCCTCCTCCTTCTGCTTCTTCTCCCGCTCCCGGCGGCCCGGACGAGCTGCCTGCCCCGCTACGCTCCGGCGGGCTCACGTGTGGCGCGGCTGCGGAACATCGAAGGCAAACAGCGCTGCCCTCCCGGCCCCACTCCGCCGCCTGAGCGCTGGCAGCACCTGCCGGGAGCGGCGGACGTGCAGGGACTGCCCGGGGGCGGTGGAACCTGCCCGTGCCCTGTGCCGGGACCGGGGGACGCCATTCACACGCGCGACAGCCGCAGCTGCCCTTGCGGGGTGACCTTCAGGGTGCTGCACAAATGCCACTGCTGCACCCCCAGGCGTATGGGGTTTCCCTGTGGGACACTTCTGTGATCACAGCTCACTGCTGAACCTTGATCCTGTGGTACCATTACAGGACACTTAAATTACATCTGTAAATCCAAGCATACTTGGGGTTACCTCTGAATTTCCTGTTGGGTTGCAACATTGATTTCCATGTATTTTCTTGCCCTGAAGCTACTGATACATTCTCTGAACTTTAACTCCATCCTCCTTTTGAGATGTGGTAATTGCCGTGAATGCATGTAAGATGGGCCTTTCCTTGGTACCACCTATCAGGTGCATGTTTTGGAGGTTACCCACGAAAATTACCTAGCCTGGAATTGATAACTGCCCTGCCACCCATCCAACCTCAGCATGCTTTTCTCAGGTCTCTGAAGTGGCCACCACTGTCCCCTACCCTCCCTAAGCCATCAAAACTAGCAGTCAGGGGTCAAGAAGCAACTAAGACCTTCTTTTTAAGGCTGTCAGTCTTAACTTACTGGATCCACACTAGGTCCAGGCAGGTCACACACACTCAAGGTCATACCACCATACCTGGCAGTGGCTGAGCATGGCCTCCTTGGCTTTAGGCATACAACCAGACTTCTCAAAGCCATGAAGACTCGTGGCTTAGAGGTATAGAGAGGTCCTATGCCTAAAAGGCTGTATGTGTTTCACTGGAAGTGTTTGGTTTGCTGAATGCCCCATTATGAATTCTACATGATCAAAGGGAGCCAGGTGTGCTACATGAATTTGCATCCTAGGTTAGGAGAATTAGCTCACAGAGGTGTTTCTGTGATGGGAAGGAGTTGGTCAGTCACAGGGAAGAGAATAACTGAAATCTCTCTTTTCTCCTTGGTATCTGGTCAGAGCTGGTCTTTTAAAGAGACCAGCTGATGGTGGGTGATAACAAAAGCAAACACAGACAGCAGTATCTGATACCCAGGTGAACATCATCTACACTGCAGGGAGGACGGTATCAGTTACAAGTTAAGGCAGCTGTGATTACAATCAAGCCAATAAACAGATGAGCACTGCTGAAGGAAAAAACACCCATTTTTAACTCTCCAGGCCTCAGCACAGTTGTTGCTCTCATCAGCTACTCTGTTTTTCTCAGCTGCTGGACTGCCCAGTATGCACTGGCCACTGGGGAGGTGAACCAACTCTCCTTCTAGTGCCCCAGCTGCAATTTATAGCCCAGGTGTAGTACTCTACAGAGGGCAGCAGTTTGGGAATTACATAGAGGAGTGTAGTGGTGTCACCTAAGCATCAAATCTACTTACCAGACAGCCTGCACTTGAACACTATGTCTCGTGTTATCCATGGGCCAGGACTTGGTTCATCTGCTCTGCAAAGCAAAACACTACATGAGTTAGCTTGAGGCATGTGCAACAGCAGCAGTTGGTACAATCCTCTCCTTCTTGCCTTCTGCCTGAGGAAGGGGGTCATGCAAAATAAAACAGGTATGGGATATTCAGGGAGGTTCATAGTGATAACAAAATCAGGAAAAATCTAAATGGGAACACAGTCTTCCACAGCACTATCTTCTATGACCCAGAGAATGAGTTTGGAGAAAGCAACTAGAGTATCTAAACATCTGTATCACAATTACATGGTAAATGGCCACCCAGAAACATGATCTCCCTCTGAGCACACACCATCACTAAAAGCTCTAGTGGTGCTGGTGGAAGCTGAGCTGCAGGAGCTGCTGGCTTCTTCAGTGTTTGTTCAAGGATCACCGGGAAACTCTCTCCTCTTCCTGCAAGCATCTGAATTTCTGGATAAATACAGAAGTCCTGTTGGATTGGCAGTGTCCAGCGATATCAAATCCTCATGACTGCACAGACTGGGGGTTGCAGGATCTGTAATGGGCAAAAGGCCTTTCATGAGGGTTGCAGACTATTTTACACAAACTCTTTTATACAACTGAGGACTGTTCCATGCATGCTTGGTATGCACACTTTACTTGATGTCTGTGAATTATCCTCTCAGAACAGCAGAACTAATAGGCAACAAGGTGCTAAATTTTAATCAAATTTACTGTTTGTTTGGCTGTTCAGATATCAATCAGGCTGTCTCTAAGGCCACTACTATATGATCTGATCTTTTAAGGCGATAAGGGCCTGAGGCAACATTGGAAACTGCCAAGAACAAAATGTGCAAAGCAATGTATGTCCAAGAGATTAGCTGCAGGACAAAGGATGAGGCTGCGGAAAGCTGTGCACCAGCACCTACAAAGGAACAACCTACAACAGAGAAGTTGCTAAGAGTTTATTTTGCTGCTTTGAGTAGTTAGCATATGAAGAGCACCTTGATTTTCTCCAGTGGGTTTGAGCATACCCATCAGTGAGATTCCCCCTTTCTTGGGGTCTTCTGCCTTGTGGGACTGGGAGGAAGCACTCAGGGGAAGGAAAGATGTCTCGCTATGGAGCAGAAGGGTGGGCTATTACTTCTAATGTAGCAGGAAAAGAGTAGTACTCAGCACAGAACAAACCAAAGTAATGATTTCCATGGCTTGGTGTCTCTTCTGCTCATTAGAGGCATTTGGAGGGGAAATCAGACTGTGCTGCTGCTAGTCATGTACAGGAACTCTAGGTAATGTGTGATCTAGATACATCTCTGAGAATGGCTGTGGATGATGCTGTGATATGCAGCAGGAGACAGGCATGCCAAGGCAGGGAGTGACTCTCACAGAGTGTGGGACCAAGTGCTAATTATAAGATGAGAGATGTGTGCAAAATGTCCTCAAGTAGTTACTATTCGTGGGCTGCCACTGCAAACACTGCCACTGGGGCTCCTCAGGCTGGCATGCCCGGGAGCTGGGAAAGGACAGCTGTTCAAGAGCTTTGGCACCAAGCTTGTATCACAAACAATAGGTGAGGGAGAGCGAGGAACAAAACAGGTGATGAGAGCTGCCTCAGCCCTGCAGACCATGATCAAGATGCCTGGTTGGCAAACAGGCATTTTATACTTCTCTGGCCAACCCACCTTTTGTTAAAAAGGAGAGGTATGACCCTTGAGAACTGCCCTCCACATCCCAGCAAGGCACATGCTTGTCTTTGGGCCCACGGAAGCTTGTTTTTTCCTCTAGGACATTGGCTAAGGGCTGTCCTCCAACTTTCTGCCTGGGAAGTTCAGCAGAAAGCAAGCCCACTCAGTGGCTGCTACACATAACACTGGCTCAAGCAGGGTATGTAGTCTTCCAGAATACAGTATGACAGCTTTTAAGTCTTCCTTCTTCCTCTCCTTGTCCCCCTCACAGATGTGGGGTCACTAGAGATTAAAGATATGCTGTGGTCCTCTGAGTACAGTGATTCCATTTGAACAGATTAATTGGACATAGCTATGTAAGCTGAGGTAACTAAGCTTGAAAATTCATGAACTAGTAGGCCCTAAAACAGTAAACATATGTAGGAACTAACTTCTCCCCAAATCCAGACATGGAGCCACAGTTCTTTTCTTTAATATCAATTTGACAGTTGTGTGGGAGTGCCTGCACAGCTCACCCCTGGCACAATTATGTGGAAAACAACAGCTGATAAGATAGATAAGTGACTGTAAACAGCATGCATGGATGGAAAACCTGAAAGTGTCTGAGAGGGCATTTGCCCCAAACCGATCTTCCTGAAGAGGGAAACAATCATCAGGCCTCAGCTGATCGTGCTGAAGAGGATGTCAGCCATCAGCTGGATTAAACAGTAACCAGGGAATGACAAAGACAATTTTGAGACAAAGAATGAGTTGCTCTGAAAGCCTGTATAAAAGAAACACAAAAAATGGTAGCAGAGCAGGGAGAGATTTGAGACTGTCAAAATCAAGTCTGGCACATCACAGAGCAACAGCTCCCCATTCATGAGACACTGTCAGGAGCTGGTACCCCAGGTGTGGCCGGACCCTGTAGGGTGCAGCAGGTAGGGACTCACACTTTGGGAGGGCGTGTGTGACCTGCTGGCATGCATTAGCTGATTGGTTGGTGCCTGCATGTCTGGGGATTAGTTGCAAAAGTGTCTTTAGGAACTTGCAGGAATTTATTAGTGTTTTCTAAGTGTCTAACCTTGTGGTTGAACCGATATATTGCTGACATAGATCCTGAATGTATAGTTCACGTATTGTCAGTTAATTACATGTCCTTAATAAATCAATATACCATTTCAATCCTGATTTGGTTTAACCTACATGGGCTGAATCATTTTTCAGCCACAATGACCAGCTGATGAAGGCTTTTGACCAATCCTGGCAGGGGAAGGCCTATATGCTCAGTGATATAAAAAAAAAGATTCACTTCATGTTGAACTGGTGATTATGAGCAGAAAAAGGGAAGATTTCTGGGGTGGACTGGCTGGCAGGTGGAGACAGAAAAGGAGGAGACAACATGCCGTGTGCCTGGTGTTTGATAATTGCAATGAATACTTCTGGTGGATGGTATAGAGTTCTGGTGGATGCTACCAGATATCAACAGTGTTCTGATTGGAGGCAAAGGCAACTTATGAAGGTAGCAGAAGTCAAATCATAGTTCCAGAATGTCTCTTTTTGCCTGACGTGGGAAAAAATACTCTGATCTCAGAGAAAATAATATGAAAATACTTTCTTGCACAAAATCCCCCGTTTTCATTGGCATGTCTGGAACTGATCACCACACTGGGAAACAACATCGCACAGGAACTAACTACAAAATCAGTAAGAACAGCACATATTTTGTGACAGTGGACCCCTGGAGCCCTCCCTGAAGTGGCAACCAGGTTCCTGGTATGCAGGTACCAAAGTTAGGCAGCTATGTGAACTCAACCACAAGTCTGGGGGACTGATGCTTCACCCTTGCTGGTCCAAACAAAATGATCCCAATTCATCTCCTGCTGGAGACAGCAGCAGGGATGCACCAGTAAAACAGGCTACCATCACTTTTCTCTCCTGGCAGTAAGATTGTGAGGCTTCACTCTCCACTCAGTTCTAACCATAAACCCCATACAGGGTTTCTGATGGCACACTGCATTTGTGCACCAGTCTGCTTGTCTGTTCCAGTTAGAGCTCTGCTGTCTACAGCGCCAGCCAGCCTGGGACATCTAGCATAAAATCAAGACAAAGAATGACAACTAAATAAACTACAAAACTATTCTGAGTCTTGCTCTAAGGGAGCTTAAAATAAAAACAAAATCAGAGTGGAAAAACATATCTCTCTTTAACCATCAGGCGCAAGACTTATCTAAGCAGCACCACACAGGAGCTGGCAATGGGAATGGTAAGTTAAGGTTCGACTTGTTCCTAAACATCAGTGGGATGCTACATGATTTACAGTGCCTGTCAGAGGACTTTCTCCTTCCCCTCATGGGAGGTTCTTTCCCTAAAACAACTCACAGATGTATGTGATAATTTTAAAGATTACTCCAGCATAGTTTGCACTAAAAGTTCTTACCAACTGAAGGCGGATGGGCCTGCAAACAGGAAAGCCTGCTGTCCACTGTGGGCTTCTTGGTGGATTTTGCTTTGCTTTGGGTTGTCTGCTTCCACTGCGACATCTTGGAATGACTAACACTGCACCATCACCTGCAACACAGTGACATATTACTGATAAAAACCAATCACATTTTCACTGGAAAATCTCTACGGTCCTGAACATCTAGTTATCATGACAAAAGACACCATGCAGCTGTGATGGAAACTGCCTGTCTTCATCCCCCTGATGTAAACTCAGTGCTGTGGTAACCACACTGGAGTCTGAAAATCCATTTTCTCTTTTAACCAGTCCTGTGGACTGAAGAACATCATGCAGCCTGTATGAGAGGCACTCACATACAGGCCAAAGGAGGCAGACACCCATCTAACGGGTGTTTTAAAAGCCCTTTTCTCATTAAAATTCTCATATCATTTCTTATTAGAGTCAGTAGGGGTTAAGACCTGGACCCGTGTGAATGATTTGAAAAGCTGGATGAGCTCACTTTAGTTTTAGATACTTGTGTACCTTGGAAAATCTGCTTGGCCTTTGTGCTCAGATAGCCAGGATACATTTGACATGGACATTTGTATCAGCCCTGTGTCAAAGTGAATCCGTTCTGCAACAGCATGACAGGAGCTGGGCACTTGTGTCACTGGTGTCCACAGATTGACCAGGCATTTCCCAGAAACTCTCAATTCTGGCCGAGTAAGACACCACAAGTGCTGGGCACAGGGGAGTGAACACTATCAGCAAACCATCACGTCTGCTGTAACAATGGTACGGGTGATGCTGCTGTTGTTACATAAGGTGATACCTTTGTTTTTCTGTTATTTAAACCCCGTTTATCAGGTAAATAACACAAACCCTGAGAGGATATAATTGTGACAAAATACTTAAGTCAGCTAGAGTTTTGAGTTGCCTTTTTTTTTTTCCATGGGAAACATCCCCAAAATACCAACATGCAAATCAGTTCTGCATGTTAAAAGAATTCCCCAGGCAACCAGGACAGGAAACTGAACATAAATTCCCTTTTATTTCCACCCATACCTTCTTTTGAAAAAGCAGTCTTTACTGGTAATCAAAGATTAGCCACTATTGGCTGATATTCAGTGCACTTCACAAATGAACATTCAATATCAAAATGGTCTTAGCTAACCAGTTTTGTTATAAACTAGTTTCGGTGACTGTAAATATGTAAGATGGGCAACACTTGGAACACACCAAAGGTCCATTTAATCCAGTGCATCTTCTCCAACTGTGGTCAGTACCAACTATTTAGAAAAAGAGCCTTAGAAGAGGGCAAGTGACCAGTGAGACCTCCCAGGTGCCAGCAGTCGCCTCCTAAGGATTTCCTAAGCCAGGCAGTACACTGGCAGCTAAGTAAACTGGGTGTAGTCCCCAACCTAATCTGTGTCTCACTTTGGAGAAGCAGTTTGTATCTGGCACATTGCACCTCACCCTCCAGCTTAGTGGTGTGACTGCAGCCTCTGCAAGTTCACCTGAGTGAACTTTAGAGGCCAACAACTGCACACAGGTGAGGGCAGGTCTCACAGCCACACAGTGCCCAGCTGGTCTGTCCACCGGTGTGTTTCATCACGGTTCAACAAGGTGGTTGAAAGCCATCCCTAGTCTTGCTGTGTAAGTCAGCATGAGCCTCAGGGGGCCCACAGACCAGCCTTCCCCTGGGGCACCCAGTTACCAGCGGACCGTAAACTTCAGTGGACACATGGTAGTTTACTCGATGAGTGAGGTACCTACCTTATTGTCACAGTGATATTTGAGCAGTCACTCATGTGCCAACACCATCAGACAACATACTAGCCTATAACATAAGAGTACATAAAGAGCAGTCTTTGACCCCAAGCTTCTTGTTTGGATGCATGCTCCTAGTACGTGGGAATTGCCTCTTGTGTTTCAGTTGAAAGGACAGACTGAGGTGGCCTCCATGTCACCTGTGGTGACTCACTGACTCTCAGTCTGTCCTTGCTGCATGAGGCTTGCCACATGGAAAGTCACATTTTTCTAGGCACATACTTAATTTATAAGCACTAATTAATTGCATAATGGATTAGATAGCAAAGGCCCTGGTCTATATTGTATTCAAAATGCCATCTGGAAAGACACTGGTGTGGTTGGTAAGATGGCTGCTCTCTTAAACCTGATACCTTTGTAAGAGACTTTGTCCCAGCATTATTGATGAGGCAGAATTTAATGATAAAAATGTGTGCTTTATTCTCCATGAGAATGTTTTCAGTCATTGAGATGATGATCAGTGGCTTGATTCCCACAACAAGCAGTGGGATGAATATCCTGTTATAAATGTAAAGCAAATAGTTTATTCAAAGAGCTTTAAATGTCATCAGTCTCTTAGAAAATGCATGTCAGTAGGTCTCATGTGACTCTGAAAGCAGCGTGGCTGTTTAATGTAACTTTTGCCTTCACTTAGGCCCACTGGGTGCTTATGAGTGAGAGCAGCTGTCCTTATACTGACAGCGCTGTTCAGCTCATGAAGGCTTTGACCTGCCTCTGAGCTGACAGTCTGAAGCACTGGACAGATACTGCTGTTTCAGTTCTTCCACGTTTATCTCAGGGATCAGATTTCCAGAAATCTGCAGCGGTTAAATTCCCATAATGAAATGGCACAGGCAAGTCACCCACATCAGTCACTCAAAACAAGCCTGAAAATCCCCCTCTCCTCTACTGACTTCAAAGGACATTGAAGAGTAAACACATATACATTGCGGTCCCATTTCTAGCTGGTATGTATGAGTAGGACATGGAAAGCTGATGGCAGAAGAAAGAGCAGAGCCAGTGTTTTGCCACCTTGGATATGGCTCCGTGCAGGTGATGGCACTGTCCTTGCTGGCAGGTGTCTGGGAGAGGGGCTGCAGCTGGGAGCCTCACACAGCACCACGAGCAGCTGCCCGAAGTCCCTGTCTGCTGCACTCACAAGGGACAACTACACATGTCTGCCCTCCTGCCTCCCAAGAACAAAGTGCTTCCTAAATATTAGTGAACTGAGCTGGGCAGCATTCCTTTTCTAAGGTAGTGAAGTTCCTATTTCATCAGGGCCAGAAAACTGTGGGTTTACCTATATGAAGACACTTGGAAAACCTAACTTGAATGAACTTTGCAAGCTAATTAAACTTAAAAAAAACTTAATTAAATTACATTAAAGGTGCATGTGGGCATTTTAACTTAAGAAGAACGTTTAATTTAGCCTGTCCTTATTCTCACTAAAGGTGTCCACTTTACTGCAGATGACTCACCTATTTGAAATTCATGCCTCTAGTTCACCTGGATGACTTTTCTCTCCATTTTCCTTTGTAAAGAAGCCACTTAAGAGAGGGAAGAAACTTGTTTGGGATCGTCCAAAAGAAGGGCCAGGAGCAGAAGCTAGGGAGGCCAGACATCCACAAGTATTTAGGTAAGACGTTTTTCTCTCCAAGACCCTTCTACCACTGCTGGAAATGTTTTCTGTGGATCTAGCCCCACTGCACTCTTTGTCTACCCCTTACATGTCAAAGCCTTACATGTCAGGCTTTGCCACAGACCCAAATAGCAGAGGCAGGATGGGAAGAGTGAGCTAGCTGGTGTTTTGTCTGACTCCAAGCAACACTGTGTAGAAAATTCATGAAAATGTCACAGTCCTTTGAGACTGCAGTCTAGGGATCATTTATTCTGCCCTTCCAGCATAACACAGACAGTATAATTTCATTCCATTACTTCTTCAGTCAGCCTGGTAGTTTATCTTTGACTGAAACATCAAGTCAGAAATTTGCTGCAGTCAAATTTTCCAGGCATTTTGTTGGATACATGTTTTCCATTGAAACTAATTTTCCTTTTAGAAAACTACTCTTTTGTAATCCTTTTTTCTCTCCCATAGTCATGCTTTTCTGTGCAAAACCAGTCATTGCTTTCTTGGGGATGCAGCTTTGGTCTACACAGTTGTTTTAAAGGAGAGGGAAAAACTCCATACCTTTCCAGGAGCTTGAAGTTATTACATCAGTATGAATGCAAATTTCTCCTAACCTCAAATACCTCTCTCTTATTGTCACTGCTATGCCTAGGTTCTTGAGGACATAGAGTGAGTCTCTTTGTCTGCCTCAACATGCCAGCAAAGCAGTTGTAACAGGAATATCAAAGCCTGCAAGCTTTACAGGGTGATCCCAGCCTCAGGCACTCCACAGGAGCCAGGAAAATCTGGTGGGCAGCTTAAAAGTTTCTTCATATATAAGCCACAAATTTGGCATTTTCTCTTCCCCCACCCAAATGGCAGAACGAGGTTGGGGAGTGCAGAGAGATTCACATACACATTGGAATAAAACATAAAAATGAGCAAGACAGCAAAATGGAGAATAGCCTCTACAGGCTAGATAATTCACTCTCAAATATTTTAGTCTTAATTTGAGATTTATTTAAGTCTCCAATAGCAGTGCAGACTTACTGTGCTGGACTGCCTCAGCATTCTGGGATCATCACTAACGTTCAGAACATACACATAAGCAGTTTTCCAGTGCTGGTTCTTAACACAGTACCAAGGACAAGAAGCACTACTTCTTACCTTTTCCTAAGGCAGAAAACAGGAAATGGGAAAAGTGACTTGGCCTTGACCACATTAGACTGATGCTTACTAGAGAACAGGGGGAACACTCACAAATCAAATTATAGTTCCAGTATGTTTGTCACAATAACTAATAGACCCCTCTGGCCCAAGGTCACGGGTTCTTCAACAGAGCTGAGTGAGGTCTTCAGGTGGAGGTCTATAGATATGATCTTCTTTTGCAACGTTCATAGATACCCACCCATCCTGCCTTCTCTATTTCCAGGATCCCTTGGGCCTAGATCTTTCCTCAGGCTGCCAGTCCTCCATTTGGAAAACTACAGTGTTCTGAAAAGTGCTGTAGAAACAATGTTGGAGTTAGTAACCTCTCAGGGACCTATGCCCAGAGCCTTATTACAGCACCCTTACATGAAGCTGAATAAAACAGCATATTCAACTGAGTCTATGACATTGCATTAGTTTGCCTCATTTTCTCATTTGCCACAGAAGAGTGTTGAAATTATTCTTTCTGAGCAAAGGAGTTCTAGCTTTTCTTATTAGCTTTTCATAATCTTTAGTGTGCAGACTGGGAGGAAAGAGCTTTCAGCAATTTTAGCTGAAAGTAAAATGACTAAAGGTTAAAACCCTGAGCAGAAGGGTCCAGAGAAGTTTCCAGTCCCTCTTCTAACAGTTTGACTGCATGAGGAGTTTAAAAATGGCAAAAAATGACAGAACCAGACAAATTCTTACCCAGGTAGTGGAACGGGCTGTTAGGTTAGATGCTGTGACTCACACAGACTGATCTAATGTAAATAACCAACTTAAAAGACAGAGGGCTTATCTGTAGTGAACTGTCACTTTTACCTCAGTTATGTCAATTTAGATCACTCTGGTGAGTTAACTTTATGGTGACACTAGAGCTGTGAAATCTCACATGGTCTGAGGCAGACACAGGGATCTGCACAGCATGGAGCATCCTGCGTACATGCTGCATCTGTCATCTGACGTAAAGAACCATCCACTCTCCTCCAAACCACTGCATCTTCCACTGCACTGTATGCTGGAATTGAAATAAGCTGAGGTGAACACACTCCTGAGCACATGGATGCAGCATCTTAAATCAGAGTCAGGTCAAAAGCCTCTCATGTGTCCTTCTCAAGCCTAAACTTTGAAAGAGATGCCTGCCACTCCTAGAAGTTGCACCAAGGGCACCAGACTAGATTGAGTAGATGCCAGCACCACGGAGCTGGAGTCACACCCAAGCTGGGTTGTATATGCTATCATTTCTGCACTGGATAATCTATTCAGGATGGGGCTTACCAGTACAGCAGTGAAAGCCACATCTAAGAGCACAAAAGGAAGACATCCCTTAAAGTGAAATTNCCCCCCCCCCCCCGACATAACTGTGTCAACACCAGGGCTTTCACAGGCTCTTTTTTTTTTAATACTTCTATCCAGCTCAGCTTCACAAGTAAAATGGTGAAATGTAGGCCAAATACTCTGCAAAGCCAGCTAATCCTTTTTATTTATATGAGAGCACTCTCATATACAAGATTGATCATATGTAGTGAATGTTTTAGCCCATGGACAACAAAAGCAGAATATGCCTCATTGTGTGGTTGCTCCTGGGAAAGTGTTACACACGTTTGTGCACAATCCAGAGCACGGGCAGGGTTTTGGGAACTCCAGGAGAAGGTCACATACTTACACACCTCCACACACCATCACCTGCCTTGCCCTAGTGCACAGCTCTGGGACAGCAGCCCAGAAGTTGCTGCTCATGACCAAAGCACACACACACAAGGGGCACAAAGGAGCAGTGGGAGAAGGAGAGTGCCTGTTGCAGGTGCAAGGCAGCCCTTCTGCACAGAGGCACGCACAGCACCAAGGTCTCCAAACTGCTGTTTGTCACACCACGTGTGATGGAGAAAATGAGACTTAAGGAAGATAATGCCTCTTGTAGTGTATATCCTACGGCAGATGAGCTGTAATTCTTTGTCTGTACAATCTTAGAAAGCGGGGGTGTTGTTTTTAAAGATATTTTCTATACTGCAGCTAAGAATGGCAGGTTTCACAATGAAGCTGTTGTTCAATTAAACATGAATCAGTGTGTTTGCAGACCTGACTGAGATAGGGAAGTAATAAAACAAAGACACTAGAACTTATCAGTAATTCTTACCATTCCATAATGATGTTTCTAATCTATGCCTTTGACCCTTCAGTAATTCTGCTTGGTTCTCTGCTGCTGTAACATTTAGAAAGTAACTGAAAATTTTATGCCAGTTGTAAGCTTATCATATTTGCCTTATGACAGCCCAAGACAAAGGCCAATATATCATAAAATAAAAGTCCAACTCCACACTTAGACTCCTGAGTGAATAACTTGAATTTCAAATGAGCAGAACTCACAATCTCTCTCACTGCTTTTAATGGTAACTCAAGGGTTCCTGAAAAATCAAGTCCTTTATCAGACTTTCAGATATGGTCTTGGGGACATGACTTTTTATGCAAATCATAGGCATAGTGAACTTCATGCCATTAGTGCAGGTATTGGATGTGGACACTCCTCAGACCTCATGAGGATATTTGTGCTTTTTCTTTCAATTGACTTGAGGGACAGCTTTGCATTCTGTCAGGCTGGTTTAGCCCCAAAGGCTGGATTACTGAAGACTTCTGTTGGCTTTTGTATGGATCTGGACAGCAAAGAGGAATGAGCTGCCTCTCTGGCATCACCCTTGCAGCAAAGCCCTGTTTTCTGCCCGTGGGTTACAGGCTGGTATGGAGCACAGACTTAAACCACACCATCTCTGCAGTAAAATCACCTCCCTGGTAAAAGTCACTAGAGCTGAAAAAGTGTACAAAGCTGTGGCTGCAAGTCAAGCTCTTTTGAGTATACCTGCTCTCTGAGCAAGCATGGTCACACTCATATATCAGTGCTGTACATTGGCAAAGCTTTCACTTCCAAGAAGAGAGAAGAGTGAAATCATTGGCAGACCTATTCAGGCTATTGTAACGGTATTAAAATTGGGAGTTATATTGGTATGCACTTGGTTAAGTGAAAACAACCTCCTCTTCACACATATGCCTAACCACAACAGTTGCACAGGCATGCTGCTATAGATGAGATACCAGCCTGAGAAGTTTCTTGGTGACTTCCAGGCAGTTTGCTCAAGTGGCAGGATTATGCCGAAGAAAAGACATAAAATAAACTTATGAGGTGGCAGATTCAAAGCTAACGAAAGGAAACACTTCATCACATGCATAAATAAATTCTGGAGCTTGCTGCCAGCCGTGCTATGGATGCCTAAAATATATTTCAAAAAATTATTTTATGAGGTTGTGGATAGGTCTATTAAGTGCTATTAAACAGCAAGATTTTAGGAAGCTTTCAAGAATCCGCAGCCTGGCAAGTACACCAGAGAATTACCACTACATACTTGCTTTTCTCATACAGTTTTCTCTAAACATCTGCTATCAACCACTGATAAAGAGAGGTTATCAGACTATATAGAGTGATATATAGACATATATGAGTGATCTAATGTGCCCATTTTACATGCAAATGTTACAATGTCGGTACTAATTTACCTTAATGATGAGGGTTGTTAGCCGCGGGGGCTCACCAACTGCTTTATAAGTAGCTGAGCCATCCATGCAGCCCAGACAACATCTTTAAGAGACCAGCTCTAAATCATTCAGGAGATAGTCATGCCATGTTCTCCCTGGGTTAATTTATCCAGCTGTTGCCTGATAAAGGTAGCACTTCTCAGGCACTTAGTTCACCTGGAGCAGACATACCCTAAGGGGTTCACCCAACTCAGATGCAAAGGATTGCAGCAGGCAAAGATTGATTTCAGTCTCCTAAGTGCTTTGTCGGCACCGAAAAC
Source organism: Formicarius rufipectus (assembly GCA_013399695.1). Classification (NCBI taxonomy): domain Eukaryota; kingdom Metazoa; phylum Chordata; class Aves; order Passeriformes; family Formicariidae; genus Formicarius; species Formicarius rufipectus. The sequence goes on along the minus strand of VXAU01001966.1, from coordinate 183,275 downwards.
GCCTGATCTGTTGTGCTTCTCAACTCAGGAGACAAGTGCAGGATAAGGAGGAGGAGGTAAAATAGACAAGAAACAATAATTATGCAATTACCTAAAAGGATATTGCAGACTTTTATAAGTTGGCATATCATCAACCCTCCCCCTGATCTCTGAGGTTTACAGTGCACACCTCATTTTGGTGACCTTCCTCGTGAGTGTGAGTAGTCCTCTCTGCACAGAAAACTGAACATGCCTGAGAGTTGTGCTGCAATAGTGGTGATTACTGCTGGTATACATGAGGTCAAACTCTGTTCTAGCAAGGAATTTGTCCTCTGAGCTGTAACATGGATTGGACTTGCATACACAGGTGAGACAAAAACATGCAGTAACATGGTTAACAGAGAACTGGGCTGTAACATGACCCCTTGGCATAGAGATCTGCCTGCGTAAATGCCACTCCGGGCATGACAGATGGAGGAAAAGGAGTTTCCAATCCTGCCACATTATGCTGCTGCTCCCAAATGTAACACATCCCAGTCCACTGTGATTCCTCTGAGTTTTCCCTGAACCTATGCAACCCCTTACTATATGCTACTTGGCCCCCTGGGCAGGAAAACCCTGAGATAACTGCCCAAGGAACACCATTGGAAAACACAGCTTCAGTTCCTAGTTCTGCCCTAGGATTTCTCATCATTGTTTAGGTGACATTGAAGAGGTGGCATCTCTGCATCTCTAGTTCTCTCCTATAAAGCAGGGCTTGCAGTAATTTTTAGCTCCCTAGGAATGAGAGGAGAATGCTGTGATGTACTCAGATTTGGTGGTACTAGAGGTGACCACAGCACATGAAACAGGCAAGCCCTGTGGATAGTGCCTGATGAGCAGAACCAGTATGAGCTTTTCCTCTGACATTCAGGGCAGTGGCTGCAACTGAAGTTCACCCTGACTATGGAAAACTTCCTCTGTGAGCTGAAGTAAATCCAGACTTTTTACTCTTCCACTCTGTTCAAGTTTTGCCATAGGATGGCAGCAGGACAGATGGCTGAACCTGTGTGACATTGGGCCAGTTTCTCAGTATCCCACCCAGGAGGGGACTCTCTGCACCAGCATAGCCAAGCACCTTGTCTTGGTACAGCTGCAGAGCCTGACATCAAAATCTCCCAGCCCCAGGTCTCTGCTGGGAAGAGTCACAGTTTCTTAAGTTTTCCCCAAATAACCACAAAAGCCCATGTTCCAGAACAGCTTGTTCTACCTCAAGCCATGCGGTTATTTCATCTAGCGGTGGGCTTTGGGGGAGCTACTTTATCACCAACTGCAGCAGGGCTGAACTGTTTCCTGATGTTGATTAAGGAAATAAAAGTCACCAAACACAGATCTTCCTGAAGTCCTTGTGTGAAGCTCTTCCTCTCTGCATGCTCCCCACTGACTGTACTGCTTTGCCAAGCCTTGTTAAGGCTTCTCCATTGTTCTTCCAGTGCTGTCAATCCATCACGGTTGCCTGTGCACAGTGGCAAGCTTTGCAAAGGCGAATATGTAATTGAGATCGTTAATTAACAACACGTAAGGTTCAGATGTATTCACTGGGGAAGGGATGCGTGAAAGAAATCAAGGAAGAAACAGAGCAGAATGGGGGGAGGGGGATGGACCCTTTCCAATGATTTTATCTGCAGAAAGATATAATTAAGCTAGAATAATATGGCAGCTTGTTTAAAAAGAAAATGAACATCAAGAGAAGCTGAAACTAACAACCAGCTGTGTCCTCTTTGAGAGTTAAATGCATTAGCTCCAGAGGCAGAAAAGAAGGAGAAAAATAGGTTTAGCATTTGTGTATCTTAAAACAAGTGAAATCTACACCCACTGGTATGACACTGCAAATCTTCCACTCAATTTGCATAACAGGGGCAGGTCTTGTCACTAAGGGGAAATGTCCCTCTATTCAGCTGTTAAAAACATAGGCTTTGGTGCCTGTTGTGGACAGAACTAGTCCTACTCTTCCACTTTCTACCCAGGCCAGCTCAGGCTTCCTCTGTCAGCTTTGCTGCCCGGGGTATGTCTGAAAGGCAGTGCTGAAGGCAGGGTGACCAACAGGTAAGCTGGATTTCAGAATGAAGACAATCCCATGTTGTTCATCAAAACCCCACTGGTGTGGGGGGAACATGGTGAAATGTGTTAAACTGTCAGTTCAAAAGAGAAACTTTAGGTACTGATTTTGAATGTATTCTAAGAGAGTTAGGTACCTAAGTGACCATCTCAGCAAGCTGGACATCTAGTTCCTCTAGGGTATGCCTACACTAAAAGGAGTTTTCCAGCATATGTATATATTGCTAGAGCCTTGACAAAAATATTTCAGTAATGGAGATGCCATTCATACCACGGAGAAGTTATTTTCTCAGCTACCTACATAGACTATGCTGCCTTTTTTTTTTTTTTTTTCCCCAAAGCATAACTGAAATTATTTTAGGGCCAGCACTATGGTGAGTTTGCTGTGTATTCTCCTATATACTCCCAACTAGCATACCCCAACCATAAAGCAAAAAATTTTCTATACAGAATATTCCATCTGCATGTTATCAATATCACCATTGTCCTTTAGAAAGGGAAAAACAAACTTGGGGATGAGTATTCACTCCAGTGTGAGAAGTCACACAGCTTTGCTGAGGTGCCAACAGCAGCAACTCCAATTTTCCCACCTCTTATTTAATATTTTCCTTCAGGGGTCTGTCTTCACCCCTCAGGACCTCGAGGATGCCAATGTTTCCTTTATGGTTGTGAACTTTCTACCTCCAAGAAAATAAGTTTATTCCCATGCACTAAACCCATCAAGAAATCATGATCCAATCTGCAAACTCTGCAGGATAACAAAGAAGCTGAACATCCTTCAGAGCAGAAACAACATGAAGTGCCTGGACTCCCTAGCAGTGACTTGTCAGTTTTCCCTCACTGCTGTAGTTGTCTATTAAACAGACATGTAAAATATTACACTATTATAGATGGATTTGCTCAAATATTTGTTTTCCCCTCTTTCTTAGCTGAAGGGTGGGAAGAAAAGTGTGCATTTCTATAGTCCTGGAATCAAGACTGGTTTTGCCTAAATGTAAAGCAAACCGAAGGATCTATTTTTCAGCAAACTGACTGTTTTTCAAAAGGGAGTGACCAAGCAAGCATATATTGCCATGATAAGACTGAGAAGACAAAACAGGTGAAAGGCTAAAATTCCTTGCCCACTTGAACCCTCTCAGATCTGGCTGAGTTTTAACCACTCCTTTGACAAGGGTCCAACCCATTCATGTGAACAATGCACCGAAAACTCCCAGCAAAGCAGGGAGTAAGAATTCCTAAATGCTCATGTTGAGAGATCTTTTCTAATTGAAGACACGATCTATCAGTCAGTTTACTTGGAGGGCAGTGAGACTGGACTGGTCAATACGTGTTAGAACAGAGACAAAAATGAGATTAAAAATTAAAGATGTGGGGATCTTATTTATTTTGGGAGCAGGAGAGGGCATCAACTAATGTCAAGCAGTTTTCAAATACAAGGATGAGCACTCCAAGTGCTGGAAGACTTTTAAATAGGAAATTAATGAGGGACAAGCAGGATGGTGATGATGTATTGTTGTATACTTTACATGCAGATGTGTAAGGCCTGTGTTATTCTTTGAAAAAGGACAAATAGCATATAAAGAAAAAGAGCACCTACCAAGCAAGATCTGGATTCATAACTTATGCACCAATACAATTACCTCTGCTCCCCTGGTTTTATTTGGGAGAAATTAATTAAAATTTCTTGAAATTTTAATTGCAGTTTCTCAGTCATTTCTAATGGATCATATTTCAGCTTCAGTATAGTGTCTCCAGCCTTCTATTTTAAGTAATACTTTGTTTTGGCAGTGGGAACAAACATGGCCTGGGAACAGTCTGCAATCTACTCCAGTCAAATTCACAAACATAATTCTAGGCTTTTATCTCCTGTTGCAGTCTGCTGCTGAAAAAATTACACTATTAGATTTGTTATTATTAAGGTAATCATAAAATATGACATATTTACTTTGTTAAAATAAACACACCTGCCCCCCCAGCTGGCAAAACTGTCTACATCATATCTTGGGCAGCTCTCTGACTGGCAAAACAGTTTTTTTGTCACCAGTGACATTCTAGGATACTTTATCCTGGGTTTTATCCATATATTCTGGAATGTTTGACATGACTATAAATAATTCAGTGCTGACACATAGATTTTCAAAAAGATTTTGTCTCAATTATAATGCAAGATAAAGCCAAGTGCCTGGTAGGAAGGAGGCAGCATGAGAACCATGCTCTAACCATTTTCTTTACCTGAGTGACTAAGCAGTGAAGATGGCCCTTCTGAGACCACATCTTTGTGGGAAAATGCACCCAGCTGAAAAGCTGGAATAGGCAGAGCCGGTGGAAAATCCCTGGCACAACTCACAGCCCCCAGTGGGAGAGTCAGCAGCAAACATTTAACATTCCTATTCAGAATAGATTTCCTTTCCACAAGTTCTGGCTTGTGGAGGGCAGAATGATCTCAAACAATACACTAACAGGACGCATTTCTCACTGGAATCCATTGTAGAAAACAAGGGTTAAAAACCCTATACAATCTGTGATAAGGGGAATGGGAAGTTTGCCTGATCCCAGGATACAAGCAACGTATGAAAATTCCCAAAGAAGCCCAAGAGAAAGTTTCTTTATTTTGTCCACACCAGCAGGGTCTCTAGACAAAAGGAATTAAAAGGAAAATAAGCCAATCTGATTTTGTCCTTCTAAGATGGTAACACTGAAGACCAAGTCTTATCTCAAGGTCTAGGATTTGGTATTTCTTCTTGTTCCAAGGAGGCTTCCTTGCCTTAATGACCTCCAGATCAGGAATCCTCAGCTGAGATTGACTGCTAGAAGACAGGGGGTAGCTGTCCTTGCCTGATGCCTTTTTCATCATTTTATGCCAGACCTCAGAGCAGGAGGAGCAGAAAAAGCTGTTAAGGCTAGGACCACATATTTCTGGCCTCCTGCGTGACATTTAGGCAAAACCCCTGTCAGCCACACAGAACTGCCTCAGTGGTAAAATGTGTTGCTGCATTTACAGCAAGACCAACTTTCCTTCTGGAGTTCAAGGAGAAAATGCTGTAGAACAGGACTCCCCCCGTTGGCTTTTTCCACTACCCTCAAGGGCAACTTGGGACAGCAAAAGAGAGTGACCGTGAGAGTCATTTTTCTGCAAGGACATTGCTCTCCTGCAAACCAGCTCGTGGCACCCGATATTGCCCAGGGCGGTGCCAGGCACTGACCCCGTGCAAACGTGGCTGATGTTGATGTAAAGCACCTCTGTCCTTCCGCTCGGCCTTGCAGAGGCACCTCATCTGGGATAACTCCATCTGTCACCTGGGCTGACCCACAGCTGGATCTGGCACTTGTACACACTCTTTCCTGCTAGCTCTGATGCCCCACTGGCTTTCCACTGCCCATGTGCCACCATGGGGCCCTTCATCAGTGGAAACCGACTCCCTTGCCTACGTGGCCCAGCCCAGCTTCACAAAAATCCCAAGGAGGTGTGGGCTGCTGGTACTCTGCTGCTGCTGTGCCCCGAGGAGGCGCCCCAGGAGCTCCGTGGCTGGGGCAGTGCTGTCTGGCACCAACTCTGGTCTGGTATGCTGACCAAACCAGTTACACCAGCACCGCTGTCCTCCCAGCCCCCATGCTGAGCTGGCCAGGGCACTGGGAGGCCTCCAGGCAGACAGGGGTGGGGATGGGACCTGTGGAGCTGCTACAGCTCCTTGTTGGGTATTATCCAAGAAGGAAAGCCACGTGGCACCGTGACCCACGTGGTTTGGGGTCAGCCATTACAGCCACTTGCTAACATTGTAGGGTTAAGTTGTAGCACAAGCAGGGCTGTGCTATAAATACTGGAACACAGCTTAACTAAACAAGGGTAATCTAGAAAAACAGATGAGAAGCTCTCCACAGGGTCATAGTTATCCCTAGGCCTCCAATTGTCCAAGATGAATACTGTTTTATCTCCCTACTCATAACAGCCTCTTAACATCTTTCAGCCTTTGAGACCTTTCTAGTTAAATTTCCCAAGTCTCCTGGCTAGTTTCCTTAGGGCCAGGACTCTCCTGAAGTCTTGTTCCTTCCTTTCCTTCACATACCTATCCTGTAGTCTGGGATCACACACAGATCTCATTTTTCCTGTCCATTTCTTTCGGTACATCCCTGCTGGATCTTCTCCTCTCATTTCCCTCTTCTATTGCTCTACTTGTTCCCAGTTCCAGGGAAGGTAAAACCAAGATTCTGCTGTGAATTCTGTGGGGCTGCAACAAATGTTCTTCTGCTGGGAAGAGAGGTCGAGAGAGAGGAGCCATGAAGTCTGACTTACCAGGCTGATGACCAGGCATTTTTTCCCAAGGCAAGATTTTCTGAGGACTGACACAGTAGGTAGGTGAAAAGCGAATGGTTTTCAGAGAGAATCGAGTAGCATTTCACCAAAGTTGACAAGGCCATGACCAAGCCAGGTCAGATTTGTGGCTTCAAGCCCTCTTGTCCATCCCAGCACTCCTCCACTCCACTGTGAGCCATATACCAGCTCCTCAGGCTGGTTCATAGTAAAGAGTGGGCTTTTCCTATCAGTTTCTATGTTTTTCACTGCTTTTCCTCCTCATCCTTGTGAAAGAAAATGCATTATCCTCCACTTGTGCTTACATGTGTTTAGAGTTTGTCCTTCATGAGAGATAGGTTGCTTGGGTCAGAACTCCCGGGTAGAAGTAGAACAAATGTAAGATATGAAGGGAAATTTTCCAAAACAGTAATTTCACACAACCAGGTCAAAACCCTTCTAAAGCAAAGGTCCCTATCCTTTTCTAGGTGTTAATCCACTGAGGAGTTTTCTACAAGCATGAAAGCAACATAAACACTAATGAATGAACTGGCTTTATTCCAGGCACACAATCTCACTCATAACTAGTGTACTGCAGTCACAACTATGCTTACCCCCTTCTCCCCTCCGCCTTGGCTGCATCTGAAAAGACAACATGGTCCCCTGGGTATGAATGACACAAAATGCCAGTATCCTTCAGTCATCCTTGCAACACACGTGGCAACACCACTGTGACAATGGGTCTGCCTCGGCCTGCAACTCACCCAGTATCGGCTGTTGTGCAAGTGCTTCCTGGAAACCCTGCAGTGTTTTTCCTACGAAGCCAACTGGGGCTGAAATTGGGTCAGGTTCTGACTGCAGATCACTGCTTTGGTGGGCAGTTCTGATGCTTGCACTTTCTTTCCCATGGACCAGTGGTCTGTACTGGTGCAGGCTCTTTGGGTAAAGGCTGCAGGCAGCCTGGAGAGGGGTAGGCAGGAAGGTCTCAGTTTCAGGGAGCTTATGCCATGAGGGTCACAGCAGGATGGGAGCTTCATCCCACTCTCTACCTGGGAGCTTTATCCTGCCTTTGTCGCCTCATTGCTGGCATGCCTGGGACAGCCCTGGCTGCTCAAGAGGCAGACCATGCAAACATTGCAGACAAAATGTGCTCTGAGCAGCAACTTGTTGCAACACTTTTGGGGTTATAACCTAGATGTGCATTGTGAAAATTGGGCAGCAGAAGGGGTGAGAAATCCAACCCACTGTGAGTGCCTGGGTGGCTCCTGTGTGCTGTAATAGCCTGTCCACCTTACTGTGTTACTCCCAGTGACCTTGACTTCAGCAAGAAGGCTGACAGCACAGACCAGCAGTGCTCAGCTGTCAAATTCCAGTCTGTGACTGCAGGCAGGATGAGCAAAATGACTTTTAATCCTCAGTGGTTCACATCTCACTGGCAATGGGCCCAAATTAGCTGTTTGATTATGAGGCTGAGATCTGAACAAGTGACTGAAACTGCTCTAACCCAAAAGAAAGGGCAAGGATTTGGGAGGCTCTGGCCTAACTGCTTGTCTTGCCACAAACCCGCCACATAACCATGCCCAAGTCACCTAGTTTTAGCTCCCTCACATTGCTTCCCTGACACTGGGATAAGCACTGTTACAGCAGGCTACTGGGGGTTGGTACTGGGGTCGAGGGGGTTGGTACTATGAGGTCTGCAAGATGTTTAGCCATTATTAGATGATAGATGTCCCTGAAAGGCTCACAAGAAAGAACTGGCTGGCCCACCTGCCCCTTTCTTGCAACTCTTCACATGTATGGATGCAAAGTCCCAGTTCACTCAGAACAAATGCAGGACAGGGACATTTACTGCAGCCCTGCCTGTTTCCCATACCCTGTGGATAAAAAAATCTTCAGGTGCCAGGGTTGGGTACAAGTCTCTCTAATCAATGCTAAATTCATTTTAAAAGCAGCATAGTCAGGTTTTTTTCTCACCTCCTCCCTCCCCACAAGTGCATGATGTGCCTTTCAGGTAACAGACCATACCCAAGGATTCCTCGAGATGTTAACACAGGAAATCTTGGGTTAGAGAAAGCTGCTGTTGTTAGGACAACATGTATCATAAACACTGCCATTGCTGCATACTCCCTGCCTGGTCCCAACCACTCTCCTTATGCTTCACGGTCTCTCTCCCACTTGACAGGCTGCAAATGAGGTCAAATCCTCTGGAAATGGCTTGTGGCACTCTTCTCTGTATATAATAAAAAGCCCCAAATGAAAGCATTTCTCAAGTCAGCACTATATAAGCAAAGATGCCTAAGCTGAAGTTTTGAATTAAAGGTGGTGTTGATCAAACTGCTGCAGTTGACTGACTTTGCATGGACAAATCTGGCCAGTGAAGTCAGTGAGCCATTCATCTCTGCAAGGACTGAGATGCCCTCCTCTCACACATCTGAACAGCAGGTCTGGTTAATCATAATACATGACTTATATTTGCATCCTGCATCCATTCCATAGCAGCTTTTTAGCTGCAAATAGCAAGGCTACTACATGTCTCGCCCTGTACTGCTGTCTGGTGAAAGAGAAGGCCGTGTATAACCTGTCAGATATGGAACTAAAATGCATGGTAAAATTGAGGGAACAGAAACTAAGATGTAACATTTGGGACACGGCAAAGGTGTACTGTTAAAAGACTGCAAAGAAGAATTAAACCCATGTGATTAGAACTAGCACACAATGCATCCTGCTCTCACCATTACTTATCTCACTGAAGACATGGCTGGCAGCAGATTTTTCTAGCAGTGGGGGCCTTTCTTGCTTCAGATATAAGATTGCTGCTTACTGACCAATTGTCCTTACCTGGGGCAATGCCCTAGGTCCTTACCCTCCGTTCTCCTCCCACTATCAGCGAGACTCCAGTGCATTTAGTTTGTGCTGTCTGATCAGATTGCAACCAGAGGTCATATAACTGTACAGACCATTAAGCACCAGTTCACTTGGACAGAAGTAAATGGCTCCATTTCACTGAAGTACCATTACTCACACAGTTCACCTTAAGCAAGGGATATCATCTCAGCAAGGCAATAAAAATGCAATCTGCCCAAGACATGGTTCTCGCTGGGGAGATCTGGATGTGGAAAGTTTTTCCAGATCCTTCCAGATCTGTGCTGCTTAATGTGTAATGGGAACACATTGCAAGCAGCCAGATCTACATGTCTGGGACTAGAATGTTTGGACACGTTGCTGGTTTGTGGTATCCTGCCCCTACCTGCCAAATGCAGAGAGTAGGCTTTTAGATGACTTCTCATCCAAATGCATGTGAAAAAGTATCCCTGCTGGAAACCTTTCACTGTAGCACAGTTCTGTTTGTGCTGGAAAACCCAGCTGTCACCACCCAATAAACCAGAGGCGTGATCTTGGAGGGATTCTTCTCAGTAAATGTCCAAAAATAGCAGATATTGCAAGAGGGTAGAAGGTCATGTAACACCCATGCTACAATACTCTTCTGAGTCCTGTTCATTACCTACCACAAGCCAGCCACTCCTTTTCTTGTTGCTTGCTAGGCAGTTTCTAATTCACATAGTCTCTCTTTAGCTGCTGTTTTGCTGAGTATCTCACACATTTTTTGAGGCCCAGTGCTCCTTCACAAAGCTGGGATAGCCACACTGGACTAAAATCTGCACATTTCTGAGTTTTCTCTCTCATTTCAGTCACAGCCTCTGCCTCTGACTCAGACTGGTGTTTCTGATAGGATCTCAGAGAGGGAGGAAACAAGAATAAATAGCATCACGCCCTCCTCACGTGGGTTGTGGTGCAGAGCTGAAACAGAAGATGAGGAAGAGCCTGGGCTGAAGAGGGAGGGGGCTCAGCTGAAACTAACCCACATTTTGAGGATTCCTCCATTCTAATGGGGCACCAAAACAGGGATATTACCAGCCTCTCCTTCCCTCATACCGAGACCCAAACTGGCTATTACTAGTTCCTAACTATCGGAAGCATGAGCTGTCTGTCTCAACCTCCCAGACCTGGCGACAAAGCTGCCCTAAGAGGCAATTAATGCTGTCGGGCAAGATGAGAACAGGTTAGCATGGTAAAGGTCATGGACACCCAGCTCTGACTGAGAGCGATGCTGTGTTTGCTTCTCTACAGGGAGCAACATTAAGGAGAAGTCAAGCACAGGCCACTTTGAAAGCGTAACACTTTGAAACAGTGGCAGAAAGCTAAATAGCTTTACTGGCAAGGAGGGATAGAAAGCTTAAGGATTTTGACAACAAACAACTGATCCTCTGACCTGATTCAAAGCCTGGTCTGGTGAGATTCGATGGTGACTCAGCCTCAGAGGACTGATTGGTACTCTACATGCCAGGATATGCTGCCCTCAATTTGGTTCTTTGGAGATACCTGCATGACAAAGAGTTCCTTCTATCTGGCACATACTGGGAGTTTTAGGAGGCCACTAGGCTGAAACTGAGTCAGCCATTTACTTCTACAGTCAAGTACCTTTCAGCAAGAAAGGCCTGATGGTATCCCAACCCTGGATTTTTTGGTATCCCCATAGAGGCAAGCTGGATTGAGAAGCCACACATGTGGAGTTTTGTGAAGCTCCACTTAGAAAGGTCCCATATGCATGTGGACGTCCTCAAAACATCATCAAGTGCTTTTTTTAGGCACCTAAAACTAAGTTTCTTCACTCCTTTAGGTGCTGACACTTTTAATAAAATCCTGACTCACCGGTTGCAGTTTCAAATCTCGTTCTTTGCCTCTGCCAAACAAGGTACAGCTACTGGGCCCGTGGTGTAACTAGCAAACCTCAGTACTGCATTTGCAGGTTGTTTTCTCAGATAGTACTAATAAGCCACACCAGTAAAAATACTCCTGCTGCTGCTGCTGCGTTTGCCTCTTATCACTGTATTTACAGTAAAGCTTGTGCTGATTGCAGTAGACTGGTGGGAGGAGAGGGAGAGAAAAGGTATTTTCCGCATTCTTAATAGCTCTATAATTTCCTAGTACAAGATAAGGCTAGGTCGTGTCATTGATCCCTCTAACACAGGACAACCCAGAGCAGATTGCAGGTAGATAGAGGCAGATTGCCCATTCTAGGTGAGGGAGAGAGCCTCGAAGAAGAAAGGAGAGCAAAATCCCATACAGGACTGAATCTGCACCAGGAGATTGCTTTTCTTTTTTCAGCAGAACTATTATGGTAGAGATGAGCTCTTGTATGAGGCAGTAACAGCTGTTTTTAACAGTGTGTGTTCATTAACATCTCTTCCATTGAAAGGACAAAATAAGTTGGTGGAAGGAAATTAAGTCCCAGCAACTTTCTCTAAGAATTCAAAGACTTCATGATCAACATCTCAAGTGTACCATGAAAAACTTCCAAGAAACAGACTCAGTGGTTGAGACAATTCTAAAGGTAGAAAATAATTTTCAAAAACATAAGCATTTTCAAACATTTCCTAAAACAACAAAACAAGAAGAAATTTCTTCAGGTTTCCAGATGACAACTCTGTCTCAAAAGGGAAAACAAGGAGAGGAAAATTAAATACCGTACACTGGGAAACACTGAATGCTAATATTTGTCTCTTGTTACATCTTTTTTCTTTTTTCAATACTCATTGACATGTAGGCCTCTTGCTGGTTAGCTGGTTTCTGCTTGAGCTCATGCATAGGAGAACCTGACTCTTGTTTTGGAAGGCACAGCTGTAGTATATTTCCAATTTTCCCAAGGCCCACCTGGGGAAAAAAAAAAGTAAAGGAGCAGTGTGTCACTTCACACCTTCACCTCATTTTTCTTAGGCTTTTGGTATCTCAGCCTGTTGCACGTCACAGTTTGAATAACAGTGCTCGGCAGCCCAGAGCAGCCATGGGCCAGGCACATGTTCCCAAAGGGATTTTCCCTCTGCTCTTACGTGAGTATCTGGGTGCCTCTTTGTTTACATAACTCTGAAAAACATCTGGCATTTAAAATTCCTAATACCTCAATTTGTTATGGACATAAAACACAGCTTGGAGGATAAGGATGCTGTTTGCAGCTTGCGCCACTTGTTGAGTCAGAGGGAGGAGGAAGAGAGGAAGGTTGGGTTAACGTATGCTATTGTCTGTCCCAATTCTTTTGATAATAGTTCCAGGCAGCTGATTGTGCCCTTCCTGAAGTACACAGAAAATGCCAGAAGACTGCTTTCTGCCAGTCAAGCTGAGGGCCAGGCTCTCTGTATGACTGAGTGCAAAGGAGGGCATGTTTCAGAGAAGTATTTTTAGTGCCGGGTTGATGACAGACCTGGAAAGGGAAGGCGCTTCTCCAGGAGCTGAGCTGGGCAAGTGCAGGGTGTCTCTCAGCCTCATCCCTCTGCCAAAAGACTCCCAACCTAGAAAGAAGTAATTTCTTACAGAGGTGAGCCAAGCTGCTTGCCCAACTTCCCAGGCTCCCCCTTCCCTAATCCCTCTCCACACCACTGCAAATTGCCCTGCCAGTTTTTCGGCCACAAACACCTGCCTGGCAGGAATCCAACCCAGCCCAGCTAAGCAGGAGGTGCTGTCACACCCCCTCAATCACGGTCGGTCTGCCTTGCTGACCCCAGACAGTCCATGCAAGGCTTGAACTAGAAACCCAGCTGAGTATCATGGGCTAGCATCCACTCTGCCCAGGAAAACAGGTTGTTTGTTTTTTGTTTTGTTTTTAATACAGTTTCTATTGTTCAGGAGATTAAGGATGTAGTTGAGGCTTGTGGCATTTTTCCTCTGGGATCTAATTACAGAGGAGGAAGAATGAATCTGTGTATTTATTAACTCTTCCTTCTCCAAGATAAGACATAGGAAATGCCCTAGCAGAGGCATATTTAGCCATTGCCTGTCTTCTGACAGTGTCTCCTTGCACATGTCCAGGGATATGGTAAGACAGAAAAATCACAGTGATGGTTGTGGGAGGCACCTGGTCAGCCTCTAGCACTGCCCTGTGCCATTGGCAGTGTGCCAGTAACTGGATGATAAATGTTACAAGAAAACCTGTGTTCTTTTATACAGGAAAGTTTTGCAATATTTTCCTTAAAGCTGCAATTCCCGGAATGAAGGGAGTTCCGTAGGTACTTTGATCAAAGGGAAACGGGATTTGTGTTGTCATGACTGCATAGAAAATCATGACAATAGAAATTCTCTGTACATCAAAGTCACCCATATTCAGAGGGCATAAAAAAGTTTTGTTGTTTTTTTTTCCCCCCATTATATTATTTAATAATTAGATTTCTAAATTCTGAAGGCCTCTTCCTTGATAGCTAAACACCTGTGATTAGTAGCAGTGCACTCAAATATATTTTTTTGCACGGAGATGAACCTTTTTCTTCAATTTAAGGCACCTTGGTTCTCTTCTTTTCAGAGACAGCAAGCACACAGCACTCCCATGGTCTCCTCTAAGCTCTCTATTTCAACAAGAATTTGAATACCATAATATTTAAAAACAGGTTCAGTTTAAAAAAAAAAAAAAGAACTAGAATAAAAAAGCTTTCAGGCCACCACAGATGTATATAAACTCAGCTAGAAGAAATTCTGCTGACAGTCTGTGCATTAGATTTCTCTTTCATGGGCACCAGTACACCTTAACCAGCCAACTCACTACTTATAAAGCAAGATTAGATATAAAATGCAAAATCTGTACAGAGAAGACTGCAATAAACCTGATCTCTCATGCACTTTGCACCATCTTATCTGCACTCTGTCCCAACTCCAGTAAGGGCTGCTAACACTGTAAATCTTTTAAATAGCATCAATGAACATTTAGAAAGAGCCAGCTGGCCATAGAAGTTGTGTCCATCTTGCAATCACACTGACACATAGTGTCTGATCTCCTTCGACTAGCTGGTTTAGGGTACCTTGTCCTTTGAGAATACAAAAGGAACTTCTGTTCCGAGGACTGTGCTTTTGAGATCTTAGACTATGACACTATGAGTCATAGGCTGAGGTATTGTACAGGATATTAGTACTAGTAATAACTTTTCTTCTCCTACAGCCTTAGATTCACCTGAGGATTTTTTTTAAAGATAGGGAATAAATCACAACAATACATTTAGGAGTGGTCTAAAACAACCTTTGAGAGAGAGGACATTCTAATGTGCCAGCTAGATCCACTCATATGCAGTTGAGAGTTGCTATGTAAGTTATTTCCCATTTTGCCATTTCTGAATGATGCAGTTACTCCATTGCCCACTCTCAGATACCAGGATATACTAGTAGTTTTTAGATACCTGAATATAATCACACAGTTTTTCCAGCATGGGCTTTACTTTAAAATGCATTCGCTTGGACAAGCACTAGTTGAAATGGCTTTATTTTTTTCTGTAAATTTCTAGGTAGATGCCTTTCTCTGCAACTGGACTATTGAAAACCAAATAATCCCTGGAACTCAGTGATACAAATAGAAACTGAGCAGGAAAAAAGTTTTTTTTCTGATCTTAAAATCATTAAATTCAGGATCCATTAATGCCTGAGGTTTATATAGGCCTGTATTTCAATCTTAACTGTGACCTCTTCGAAAACATCACTAAAGTAAATAAGATTACCCTCTCTGACAAAAAGATGTGACATAAAATTTGAATGTTCCTTAGTTTAATTAATATGAATAGCAAGCTTTTCCCTTTCTAATTACATTGCCCAACTCTGGTTTTGCAAACTGCTGTTTAGATAAACCAGTTTGTGTACATATGTGTGCAGTGTCAAGAGCTATAAAAAGAATTAAAATTCTTTTTTCATTAAATTCTAGAAATTAGCTTTTGCTATTTTAGTCTAGGAAATGTTGTAAACCAGCAATCTTTCAGTGAAGACAAGGAAAGAACGTATCTTTAAATAAATGCAGTCTTACTGAGAAATTATTTTTGAGCATAAATACTCAAAAAATCTACAAGTATTTTTTGTATAAATGTGATACACAGGCAAATGAAAGAACCAATTTGTCATTATCTGATACAACCTTATGCAACAGTATCCTCAATCATATAGGAAGAGATCAGAAAGGAAGAGGTTAAACTTTTAATTGGTTATTTACTGTTTCAATTCCAGGCAGCATTTATGTATCTGCATAACACTGGGATGGCTTAGGAATAATAGTGGGTGTACTGACTGTAAATAAGCTGCAAGCTGCAAGCTACAAACCCATGAACAAGCCATGATCTGATGTAATAAATCACCAGTCAGATGCTTTTGTGGTTTGTGACATCACGAGCACTCAAAGTGCTATTTATAAGCTCTATCATGCACTGTCCAAGATTATTGCCAGTTCAGAAATTAAAATGTTTAGGATTCTTTTCTTATGGTCTTTCTTAGATAGGGTGACCTATTTGCAGCAAATTTAAGCCAACACAAAGACTGGACTGCTTGGGGCCACAGGTCAGGTGAGGCCAGGCACTTGCATTCGAGGGAACCTAGTGGAGCTGAGTACACAGGAGTTGAGCTGCTGAGCTGACAATCACTTTAGTGGCTCTTTCAAAACCAGTTTTTCTTCCAGCTCCAATAAGGTGACAAACAGAGAAATATTTGAAGAGTGCAGAGAAACACTGAAGGTGAATGAGGATAAGTTGATGAGAAAGGAATAGAAAATGATCTGAAGGGACACAAGGCTGGAAGAGTCACTCCTGTTACTGCCCTGTGATCAGTGGTGCAGTTTGTAAACATCTCTACCCATGACACTGCTTGTGGTGGTTCTTCATAGGGTAGATGGTAACAATCCAGTTCTTTGATATGGTCCAGAATTACACAGTTTTGCCTACATCTGCTGTGGTCATAGCACCTTATGTTGCTTTAACACAACTACAGAAGCAGGTGGAGCACCACCGTGATTCAGGGAAATACCACTACATGAATAGCAAAGAATCATCTGCTGCTACTGATGGGCTCATTCAGATCAGGATCACAATATTCCCAGGTTCAGTGCCTTCCACAAAGGTGAGCACAGCAGTGGGGCAGCAGCAGAGCAGTGCAGGGAGCTGCCAGCACAAAGGCACTTCCAAGACTGCTGCAGAAAATTGCTCTGTGTGTGCAAGGCTTCAGAAAGAAAGACACCACAAACATTTCTAATCTGACCAAAGAGAGGCACTGCAAAACCCCCAGGCATAATGACTGATTGATAAAACAGACAACAGAAAAAGATATTTAAGCTAGAAAGGAAGGGAGAGTGGCAGCAAACCCAGAGGCCTCTATCTGTTTAATTCAATCAGGAGAAGATAACAGATGTTTAGTTAAAAGCAGCATCCCTGTTTAATTACTGCAATTATGCTGAAATATATTATTTTGTTTACACCAAATTGACTGCAACTTTCCTCAGTGCTCAACGTATTTATACTGCAAAGCAGCACACAACCTAAACCCATCACCAGCTGCTCCTCCCCATCTGCTGTGCCAGCCCCACTCCGAGGTCTCCGCTCCTCTGGAGAAACACTCACAGTGGCCAGCACATTGTCATGGTTAGAACTGGTTAAAAAGTCCCATCTGAAAATGCTTTAGGGCTAGTAGGTGTCCTTCCTGATACTATGGTACATGACAGTTTACCACAGTGTTCATTTTCAGTACTGCTCTAACCAAGGTGATCTACTTGTTATCAGCAAGGTAATCTCTGGGCAAGTCCCTCCTTCCCCCTGTGCAGTTGGGGGAAAATGGACATCCCCAGGCACAAATGTGTCCCGTGTTACATTACTGGACTGGAAAACCAATGTATGCATCATTTGTTGACGTCCAATTTTTGCAAGAACTGAGCTTGCCAGCAGACTCTATTGTTCTTGCTCCTCAGAAGAGGAAGCCCATTTCTCTGGTACAAAGGTATCAGTATTATTGCCAGCTGAAATTACAGGCAAAAGGACTAGCAGCAGGTGCCAAAGAGCCAAAACCCAGAATACTTAAGTAAATCCTGCATAAAATATGCATGATACAATTTCCTTCTGCTTTCAGGATCAAGAGAATAATTTTAAGTAGTTGAGGGTAAAACCCATCTCCTAAAGGAACTTGTAAAAGATTACCTGAAACAGCCTTCTGAAATTTCCACATCTCTGTTATGTTCTACCAAACAAAACAATAAAGCAGCCAAATAATCATGACCTGAGAGTGTCTCCTCTCTTTCCCTGCTTCAGAAAGGTGGAGATGGTGCTCTCTTGACCTGAATGATGGCTGCAGCTTTACCCTTGAAATGACCTCTGTATTTCAGTGGAAATAACAGTGGTGTAGAACAGGAAGGAAGCAGGAGTGGCTTGTTACTGCTGTGACGAAGAATCACTGCTGCAGGGAAGTTTTATCAAGGAGACCTACCCTCCTCTTGGGCTTGAACTTATTCCATCCTAGTTTCTAGCAAATGTTTCCAGCCAAGCTAAAAATTCCCTAAAAATTCCTACTTAGTTCAGATTGGGCACTTCCCAAACACGTTCATCCCAGTAGAACAGACCCTACTATCTCAAGGGCTTGCAAGGGAAAGCAAATGCCAGGGACCTGCATGGTTGGCAGGTGAGGAGCCTGGTTAACAGGCTCCAATGGAGCACTGATGGCTGGAGAGAGCAACCAGAAGCAGTTCCCAGCTGGCAGGGGTTCAGCTTCCCGTGTGACATGAGTCAGTGGCTCTGGGCCAGGGACCAGCTAACAAAGTACCCTCAGTACGGCAGACAGAGATGCCAGGGACTGGGTGGCCTAGCAAAAGCTGGGTGTTTCTCTGGGTTTTCAGACACACCCTCCTACTGCAGGGGCAGCAGTACTAGTCAGGGTTTTTGGGGACCACAAGCAGAGAGAGGACTGTGCAGGCTATTTAGAAATTTTCATTAGGGCCAAAGTGGGCACATAGAGAAGCAAAACTTTACTGCTGACTCGCTGATACTACTAATCTCATCCTCCACACAACTCCACGAGAGATTTGGCATCACAAACAGCAAGTGTCAAGCCACTAGAGGCATCTGCTCCTCACAGCCTGATAAGGTTTGTGTTTCAGCACTGGAGCAGAATGCAGTCCTACAGAAAGCAAAGGAGTCACCTCTCTGGTCCAGACTTTTGTACCCTTCCTCTTTGTTACACATGCACACAGAGTTCCAGGCCTGAATATGAGACTGGAGACACCTTCGACTTTAAGTAGCCTCCTCATTCTTCTGAAGTCTAAAATGCCACACCTAGAAATTTCTGAGACAGGAAGAGTTAGCATTTCAAGTAAGCAACCTGATATTCAAAACAGTTGTCTCTGAGAGATTACAAGTCTTTAAAACAGGGTTGTGCAGGGACATAAGGAAAGAGAAAACACTTGGATTAATGAAAGAAGTGAGTAACAATAGATTTAATTAATCAATAACCACACAGACACCCTTTGGAGCCACTGCCAGCCAGCTGGAAAGTTTCTCTCTTGCGTAACAAAGTCAAACTCTAAGTGCTTTATTGCTCAATGGAGATTTTTTTTTTTTTTTAAGCCTTAGGTTTGCATTTCATCTGGAATTACTGACCTTTCAAAAACATTGACCCTTTTGTGTGCACTTGGATTTTTTTTTTTCCCTTCTGGTGAAAGGACGAGAGAAAATGTCCAATGACATTGAAATGATAAACAATGTGTAGGTGTCTCAGAAGTCCGTACGTATGACTTCTCCAAAGTGAACAATGTGTGCCAGGATGCATTTTGAAACGTGGACTCTGAGTTGATAGCTCCCAAGGACACACCTACTGCCTGTGTCCATGAACACATGCTGGGAAATATCAAAAAAATATTTTGTTTTTCTCATGACAAGATGCTCTTCCAAGGACTACACAGGCAGAGAGCTCGAGACAGAAAAACTGTCAAACTGAATGGACAAGAGGGCCACAAAAAGCAGAGCAAACAGTACTGAAGAGACCCGTCAAGGCAACTCTGAGCAGCACCTATAACCTAGTACAGGAGTGGCTTATCTTGAACCAGAAAAAGGCACTCCTTTTCTGGAATAACTACAATTGCAGGTAGAGCCAGACATGTCAAAGAAAGGCACCGCTAAATTGAAACATGAAAAACACTGATTTTAGCCTAGTGGGAAAATTTGCTTTTTTAAGACTGTCATTCCTATGGCATGTGGATTTAATATAGCCACCCAAACCAAACAAATCAAATACAAACAGAAGGACAGGCTTCCTTCCTCATGTGACCAAGGCTACTGTACTCAGTGGGATACTCCAGGTCATCCCCACATAAGCAGATGAATCAGTTGTACAGAAATGGATCCACTTGAAGTGCAGTTTCCTTATTCCTCTTCCTGGGACCCCATCTCATATAGATAAAGAAGAGGTAGACACTGATTCCTGATCTTTCACTTGTGACCTGGTGTTTGGGAACCCAGGCACTGGATTTTGAGCCCATTTCCCACAGTTCCCAGCAAGTTTTACAGTAATAGTTCTCAGAAGCCTTTTGCTAGATTTGGTTCACCAGTGTAATGAAAAGATATTTCTTCTGGAAGCTATTTTCCAGTTGTCAGTAATCTAAGAAATAAAACACCTTACCCTATAATACACATTTGATGCCCTTAAGTCATTTGACTAGGTTTTTAAGAACCAAATCTCCCCTCCCAGTGCTTCTCCATACACACTCATTCTCCAAGTTGCCATAAACGTTCTGAATAAGATAGATATTTAAGAAGTACAAACAAAATCCCAGTGGAAACAGCTACATATTTATAGAAGTTTTAAAGCTATGATCACTGCTTAGATTCTAATCACTACATCTAATAAAAATAAATCCAACAGTCAAGCACTAAATTCCACAGTGACATCAACACTGTAAATTATGCAATGTAATTATGATTTTACACACTGAGAGACCATGAAAGGAATAGAGAGCAGAGAGGAGAGCAAATAGAGAATTAAAGGTATATGGAAAGCAATGGCTTTTTCCTTCTTACATTTGCAGTTTGTAACAACCTTGTGTTAGTTTTCTTTTTTGTTTTTCTTTCTGTTTTCCAGTCAACATCAATAAGCACTATTGAGTGACCATCTGTATATGGCCCTGTAGCTCTGCACCAAGGTCAGTCTTTTTGGACTGATTAACTGCAAATAGCTGACCACCAGTGAGGTGAGCTAACCAGCTTTTGAATCCAGGCTATGCAGCTTGCATGGAAGAGGCAGGAAACAGAAAATGTCCAATTCCCTTAGCCACAAGTTTTGGGCTTGATATTGTTTTGCATTTCTGTTAATCTTTTTCAGTGGTCCAAGCCCTGCTACTCTGAAGTAAGAAAGGGATGAAAAATAGTCCTAGATGCAGGACTTAATGCTGCAGTATTACAGTAAACAGCTGTTCATCCAAGACACTTGAGAGCAAGCAGAGGCCACATGATTCAAATAGTGTCTTGCATTATTCATTTCTGGGCCTCGCTGAACAAAGCTCTGATAGACAGAGAAGTGGTGACAAACATCTAGACCTTAGGATGGGTCTGAACCCTGAAACAATTTATTCCATGGGTTTCCCATCAGGTTTTGGACTTCTCTGCCCTGAGCAGCGGAGCATGGGACAGAGATGCTTGTGGCAGGGCCAAGCCAAGGCTCCTATGCAGATACCTGCAGCACACTTCTGTGCTGATGTCCCCAGTTTAAATGTGGATGCAGTACAGCTTCTTTCATGCACTGCTGGGCCACAACATACTGCTTTCAGATCTGAGCTGGTTAGGGATGGAAGGGACCAAAAAAATGGGAGAGAGACCAGGTATTAGCAAGCAAAAATAACAGTACATATAATGTAAAGATAAATAGCAACACACCTTAACCTTAATATTCCTTATACCTGTTCTAAGAATATCTGATGAAGGCACTTAGGAAGTACTTTCCTCCTGATGCCTTTATAGCTATGTTACATCAAGGGACTCCTAGAAAAATAAAATCTATCTAATCACATAACAACACAGGATACAGGGAGTCTGCAGTGAGAGCTGTAATCCTTAGCAGGCTAGCAGCCTTAGCATGCTGCCTCAGTTTTAGCCTTACAGCTTGAGAAGATTTCCAGAATGAGTCCCTCATTTAGCAAGGATGTTCACATGGAGCTGCTGTGAGATCAACTGTAGTCTGTTGTCAGCTGGACTGAGACTTACCAATTCACACCCACCTGGCCCATTTCACTTGCCCTTGCATGCATCAGAGGGGGTGAACTGAAGATAAGGGGGTGAGATTCACTGATATGATCAGATCTGCACTGCTTTGCTTTATCCCAACAGGTCCTGATTTAACTGCTCTCCTTCCTGCTGCTCAGACTGGAACACACAAATAATCCAGCTGAATCAAACCATTCTCAGGACAAATACAGTTTGCTGCACTGGATCCACAGTTCTTATAATTTTCCAGAATCGAGCTCACAATGTTTCAACACCTATGCATATGTTTGAGAGCTTGAGGTAAGATCATAGGTCATGATCTATCACTGTTTAGGAACCACTATATTCGACATGGAAAACCCTTTTTAAACAGAAAAAAAACCCAACCCAAACAACCCCCTGCCCCCCAAAAAAGAAAAACAAAACCAAAACCAAAAAAACCCCAAACCCTCAAAACATTGAGACCTCAGAAAATGAACAATCAGTAAGTTACTTAGGATGAGGAAAAAGCTCTAATGAAGCTATCTCAAAGCAAACTTAATAGATTTTCATGTGTACAGTAGAAAATCATATGGAGTTTTACTAACTAAGAAAATCTAGGCTCGAGTAAATCTAATGTTTCAACTCAAATCCAGTGAATACTCTTTAAAAATACTGAACAATCTTAAGTGTAGTGCTTATATAATAGGTTCCTGATAAGTAATTTAAAGTCCATGTATTTTACCTGTGTGCCATTCAGATTTTCCCCTGACCTAGGACAAGGAATATACATTTAAATTTCACAAATTCCTCTCCCATTCCACCTTTGAAACAACGACCCACTTTAGTAACATCAGGGTATTTCCATCAATAAAATTTGTTATGTGAGGTTTGTTATTTGTACATTTGTGAGTGTAGTCACTGAGATGCAGGCTGGATCACACTGCCAGCCCCAAAGTCACCTGTTTAAACAGAGGATAAGACTATCTCCTCCAGTTTGTTCTGTCACAAAACTAAGGACAAGGAGTAGGGTTTTTTTTTTCACTCTTTAGCCCACTCAATCCAGGCCACTCTTCACAGATACTCCTAAATAAAACTACAGGCTCAAATTACACATATAAATCTTCAAATGTTCATAGGGAATTTGCTTTCCCCAAACTGTTTTCCTTTTCAGATTTGGTTATTTGGAACACAAGGGGGATTTCCATTTATTTATATAATGAGATTATAGCTTGCAGTTTTGCTGTACTAGAACTGCAGACTTAGTAGAAATCATAGAAATATTGGGCTGGAAGGACCTTGGTGATCCCTTCCTTACAACAATGCAGACATGACAAGACCATCATGGACTAACAAAGCTTTGTTCTTAAAGGACTCCACAAACAGGGACTTCATAGCCTTCAAGGCTACTTCACCACTTCTCTCTTCTTATATTCAGAATAAATCTCCTTCTAATACTTAACCAAATTTTTTGTTTATGTCAACAAAGCTGGCCACTATTTGTTGTACACCCCTCCTGCCACAGAACCAGAGAACAATTAATCCCTGTCCTTTTTATAGATCCATTAGAAGACAGATTTCAAATTCCTTTTTCCTAAACCCAGCAAATGCAATTCCTTCAATAATTTTCTCTGACCAGGTTTTCTGAACCTGTGATAGTTTTCATTGCTCATTTCTGAAGCCACCTCAGTCTGTGTCTGACACAGAGACATGCTCTAGACAGGCTGAGGGTTTTTTCCCTCTGATGTTAGCAGGGAGCTTCTTAAATACGTAAGGTATGTCAGATGAAAGCACAAACTGGATCAGGTTTTCTCCAGCAAAGAGAGCAAGTACACACAGGCAAATAAAGTAACTTTCTTTTTAGATTTTTTTTTTTGGTATTATCACGAGTGTCCCAGTACTCTGGTATGTCCAGCACACTATAATTAAAATAATCAGACTGAGAATGCCACAACTGTGCCATTACTTTTGTTACCCTAATTCTTCATCTCATTCCCTCAGTCTACCTGTTCCCTTCACTGGATGTGTCTCATCTTTGACACCTCATGGACATTTGGTGGGAATGCCTGTCCTTACTAATCTGTACACTGTAGCTTAATACTTTAGGAACTTAGCCTGGTAAGATTGTGAGCATTAAAATATGGGGTTTTGACATAGCATAACAATGTATTGGATGACAAAGCACCTAAGAGCATGGATGTTGAGGAGAGTTAATCTGGGGTTATTGAGACTAACAGGAAGAATTCAGACTGGAAAAGAGCAGAGCAGAACACTCAGTACGGCA
This sequence comes from Formicarius rufipectus, assembly GCA_013399695.1. Lineage (NCBI taxonomy): Eukaryota > Metazoa > Chordata > Aves > Passeriformes > Formicariidae > Formicarius > Formicarius rufipectus. The sequence goes on along the minus strand of VXAU01001966.1, from coordinate 159,628 downwards.
GGCCCTTTGCCCTCTACTGAGCAGCCCAGTGAAGAGAAGGAGCTCAGGGACTTGCCTGCAGGCTGGCACAAAGAGCTCCATGAAATCACTTGTTAAGCCGGAAGGAGAAGAGGTGAGGTTATGTTCAGTACACGGATGCAGCTCCTTAGCAGAAATGGCTTTGGTCTTGGACTATCATTGAAACTCTTTGTTCTCTGATTTTTTGAACAATGTGATTCTGTTTCTCCCTATGAATTTAACTCCTTATGGGTTACTAGAGTTTTGTTTATTCTTTACATAAAACTTAGGAACTGGTGGGTTTGTTGGGTTGGTTTGCGTCCGTTTCATTCAGTGTTTTTTGTTTGTTTGGGTTTTTTGTTTGTTCATTTGTTTGTTTCTCCCCCCATCTTCATGGCAGATGAGCTCGTCTGGTCTTTCATAATTGTCTTGTGGTTCTCCAGAAAAGCAGAGATAGCTGAGTTGTGTCTGGGTCATTACCATAAAATACAGTCAAGAGGAAAGCTAAGGGAACTCAGGCTATTGTATATAGTGCCATACAATGTAGGACAGCTATTTAAGTATTCACTTCTCCCCTCACAGGGGTTCAAGTTGTCATCAGCCTGTTCTCTAGCTTGCCAGCACAAAATCACCAGGTGTTACAGAAATTGCAGGCAAGCCTGAGTTTAACAAGTTTTGTGCTTACAAACAGCATCCCCGTGAGATTCAGGGAGGCGAGTGATCTGTTTAACAACAGAACTGACAAGTCACTCTACAGTTACTAGGCTGGCTCACTTTTTCACAAAGCCTGCTATATAGACATCCTGTTCATCACTGTCAGAGAGGCTGGGAGAGAGGTAAAAAATGCATAATGGAACTGTGATGGTCTAGGGAGATGATTAGGCCATTTAGTCGAATGTGGTTATCCCTTAAATATTTTGCTTCCACTCAGCCCTTTTTTCTCACTGTTTCCTGCGATCCTGTGATTCTCCCCCTTCTGTCTGCAGACACACAGCTCTAGCTGTTGCTTGATCTCATTTCTGTGACATTTCAGGCACTCTTCCTGCTGACTTGTTCCATCTGGTTATTACCCTTTGAGTGAGAAGTAGCTCTTGCCTGCATCTCTGCTGAGTCTCCTAGTCTGTGTGTGGAGTCTTCGGCTCCTCCTTTCTGAACAACCAAGCTTGAACAGGTTTATAAATAGGAGCTTTCAAGCTAATGAGATGGGGTGCGGGGGTGAGGAAGAGAGAAACTGCACTGAAGTCACTTAAGCGGCAGATCTGATGCTCCTCAGAATGACAGTTTTGCACGCACAGCCACAGAGGGACATTGGGAGAGGGGATGGTTGAGCACTGAAAGAGGAAAGGGGCTTAAGTCTAGGCTCTGCCACAGGTTTGAATATAAGTTGGGATAAACCATACCACCTCTCAGTTCTCCATAGACTGGATCCTCTTTCTGCTTCCCTCCCATCATCCTGGGAATGTACTGTAATTGTTGTGGGACAAGAATATTTCTATGCATTTACTTGCAGAGCAGAAAAGTAAGACTTGTGTCTTGCTGGTATCTCTCAGTATTGCCAGGATAACACAGACTTCTCTTTAGAGCCACAGTATGCACCTTGCATTTTATGATTTCTTTCTCCTCCTGTTCATTTTTGTTATCCCCACTTAGGGCTGGTAAATAAAGCAAAACAAGTCCTACTGGGACTAAAATCCTTGTGCTGACTTTCAGCCCACTTTCCAGAAGGATAAGTAATTTCCCTTATCTATGAAGACAAAACACAGCCAGGGTGACCTAATTCGTACAGATGGCATGTGGGTCAGCAGCTTCATGTCTGGACAACATTCTGCATGGACTGCATGGTTTGTAAATGCCAAGTGTCACTTTATTTGGACTCCAAATAAAAAAGCAGGGACCTGCACCAAAACAACAGACGAGTGTCTGTGAGGCAGCTCTCTCATGCCATATGAATATGTGTGACAAAAGAGAGGTGGTGGCCGGATGCACTAAAGGTAAAAACAGACCCAAACAGCACATCTCACTCCTGAGAAGCCTTTCAGTAGTTACAAGATTATTAGACAAGTACTCTACATTTGCAAGTCCTAGAACTCAATGCGACATCAGTGGTGCTTAGTAGATATATGGAGGTGACATGAGGTCAGATGTGGAACAAAATCTGCATACAAGTACAGTGGGTCATGGATAATTGTCCGGAATTGTCCCTGACTGACTCCCAAACATGACGATTCAGCTGTAAATCACAGGGTGTTCTGCCTCTGTCTGCAGTGGAAAGAATCCAGATTCATTCTAGCACAAGACAGCCAGAGTGCAGATATTATGCTTGAAATACTCAGTGTTCCCAGAAAAGAAGTGATGCCTCTTCATCCCTTACTTCTATACCTCACACAGACTAAATCTAAAGCATGCTGTTCTCTTCAGCCACCAAATTAGGACTGATTTCTTGAAGAGAGGACTGAAGAAAGTCTTCTCCTCATATTTTCTCCTTCAGAAACTCCCTTCTGAAGAGATTCAGAAGCTTTCATTTCTAATCATGGAATTGTTTTAAGATCTTCATATACTGTCTCCCTTTCTGAGAGAAATCCTTTTTTAGTCCACAGTTAAAACCGACCACTAAAACCAAACTCTCTGCTTTCCAAACATGCAGCTGCAAGAACTGGCTCTTGAGGAAAGCAGCAAGAATCCCTTAAAACATTCTGGCATTGTGAGATATGAAGAATTAGTGGCAGGTTTTGAGGAACTTGTTCAGCATTTTGATGATCAGCAAGAGAGCAGCCCTCATTAATTTATCTCATCTTAGGAAAGCAATACCCAGACTATTCCTATATTTCTATCTATCAGGCTAATGGCATGTTTAGCAAGAAGATGAGTCTTCCTCCTACTGCCCAATATTCACTTCTCCACATAAGTCTTGCAAAAGCTTTCATGACCTCTTACAGACAGTTTCATCAGCCCAGTAGCTTACTGAGTAGGTGTAAGATACAGCTATGATGTCCCACCAGCAGGTTGCATTTAGACAGCAGATTGAAATGAAAAATTCAGTCCTTGTATTTTATCAGGTGAATGTGATGCTCCTCTGAAGTCTGTTGGCAAAGTTAAAAGGTTGATGGCATCTTTAACAAATAGGCTGAACCACAGCCAGCTCACACAGTTTAACTGGAGAGGCACTGAACTTCTCATTGTAGTACGATGCTACTATTGTCTCCTCTAGTACAGGAGAAACAGGTCTTCTACACACTGAAAAGAAAATTTGTTCTGGTGGCTCTAGGAAATGGAAACACAAAATCTTCAGCACTATTACTGCTGTCATCACCCTAGGAAATCCACTTTTGTTAATGTCCCAGGAAAATGTGTCTGTGTAGTAACACAGTATCTCATGAAAGGTATTTTTTTAGAACTTCTCCTATCCAGTAGACATATTTCATTACTTGCCCTTTTCAGAAGCCCATTTTATATCCAATATTGCTTTTATGGCTCAAAAATCTTTGGCTATGTACTCATCTCACCCCTCCACAAGCATCATCCATGCTTTCTGCTTCACAAAGCATGGTGCACAAGGATAGGTCCTGCTTGGTACCCAAGCTCCTGTCTGCCAGACCACTGCTTTATCCACAAGAACTCTTTGCCTAACAAACAATGAATGGAACAGGACTAACTTTGCACCCTACTTCTGCACTGGTTGCAGCCAGGAATAAATCTGTTCATTTCACCAGTAGATCTGTTTACTGATCTAGTACTGTGGCTTTCAACCCACAGTATGTGAGATCCCAGGGCCCTGTGAATTATATATACGGAATCTGGGGATAAAGACCAAGGGAAAAAAAACCTACACTCTCCACACACCTCAGCTGGAATTTTTAGTGGCTGCAAATTGGAAGAATGTTGAAAACCATTTGTCTGGTGTAACAAGATAGGATACGTTCCCTCAGTCATAAAATTTTGGGGAACTGCTGAGAAACTCTGCCAAGTTGTAACAGTTGCAGTGCGTAGTTAGCACCTGTCTGTGAAAGCAGCATTTGTGACACAGCTAGGAGTGCACTGAGCATGCAGCAGCTATTTCTTATTCCATGCCAGGATAAGACATCCCATATGAATGGCAAACTTTCCTTGGAGTCATTTTAAGCCAGTGTCAGAATCATAGAATAACAGAACTAAAGAATACCAGGTTGGAAAGGACTATTTCTGGATCATCTATTCTAACCTTTCTTTGCAAAAACATAGTCTAGAGAAGACAGGCCAGCATCTTGTCCAGATGAATATTAGAAGTGTTTATTGTTGGGGAATCCACCACTTCCCTCAGGATACTATTCGCATGGATGATTTATTTAATTGTGAAATATTTTCCTCCTGTGCTTAATCAGAATCTCCCCAGAAGTAGCTTGTACCTCTTACCTCTTTTCTTTTCCATGTGATGGTGAAAAAAGGGAGTACCCATCTCCTTTGTAGACACACTTTGAATATGGGATAAACACGGTGATAAGGTCTCCCCAAAGCCTTCTTTACTCAAGGCTGAGAAAGGTCAGTTGGTTCTCTTAGCCTTTTCATATAAGGTAGGCTTCCCAGACCTTTGATCATCTTTGTGTCCCTTCTCTGGACCCTCTCCAACCCGTCCATATCTTTTTTGTATAGAAGGGACCAGAACTGAGACAGTATTCCAGGTGTGGCCTGATTAGCAATGAGAAAAATGGCATAGTGGCTAATTTACCTCTGCTTGTGATGCTCTTGTTGATGCAACCCAGCATTCTTTTGGGTTACTTTGAGTGAACAATGTGCTGCTGTGGCATACTGAGCTGTTGCCCACCAGGACCTCCAGGTACTTTTCCACTGAGCTGCACCCTAGCCGTGTACATCACAGCCTGGGCTGCACTCTTCACGTACATAATATTTGTCTTTGTTGAACTTCATAAGGTTCTTGTTAGGTCACTCTTCCAGCCCACACAGGTCTTCCTGGAGGGTAGCTCTCCCTTCCAAAGTACCCACTTCCCCATTCAGTTTGGTATCACTGGAAAACTTCATGAAGATACGCTCGATCCCATCATCCAGATGGCTCATGGAGATTCTTAACAGCCTTGGGTCCAATATTGATCCCTGGGGGATGCCACTTGTGACAGATTACCAGTCTGAAAAGGACTCCCTCTGGGTGCTCCCTGTCAGTCAGCTCCCCACCTACCACCCAGGCCCCTTCTCTAGACCATACACAATAATTTCTCTAGGAGGAGGCAGTAAACTGAAGGAGAGAAGGCAGTACATTAAGTCACACAAAATCTCCTATGTGCAGAAAACTACTTGTCGCATGGGGAACTATTGTAGACTCCTCTGACCCTTCCAGCTCCCCATAATGCAACCAAGTCTTCTACAGGCTGTGCAAAAGTCATTCACAATGAAGTCCCAAACATATTTCAGCAAAATGTTTTCCTTTGGAAAACAAAAGACAAAGTTGCACTATCTCTGCAAGAGTACACACTGACAGCAATGACGTTTTGTCTAGCAGAATGGAAAAAGAGAATTTTTCATTTTCAAACTTTCTGAGGAGCAAAAGATCAACAGCAAGAAGGAGGAAAAGCACTCTCAGCCACTCTGAGTGCTCTAGCTGAACCTAAATCACACCATTGAAAAATTATACTTTAGGGAAATCATTATGGTTTGGTATAAAAATCACATATAAAAATGTTGCAGAAAAAGATTTCTTTTTTTATTCTCTTCCAGGTTACTACCCCGAAAGTCTCTGCAGGATCAGTTTCCTACCTTGGCTATTCTCCTTCCCAAGTATGCTGCTCTTAGGTATGGTGCTGGATGCTCACTTCACTTTTTACATATGAATCTTCCTACCACACCACAAAGCTTTTTGCCATGCACATTTGACCTCTGCCCCTTTTCATCACAGCCCTTTGTTCTGGCAGGGCAGGAAAGTGAATGTGAAGGAGGACTTAGGAAGCCAGGGAGCTCTGCAGAGGAAAAGCTGTCCTCTTATTAGGATAATGGTGCTGCTATCAGCATGGTTGTTTGACTCACAGAGTTTAAAATGAGTTGATTATAGATACCCATGCTCTGTATAGATCTCCTGAATGGTTCTGATGGGCTGTCTAGACTATTTGCTGTCAGTGGCAAATTTTGCCATTAAAAGTGTGTGGGGAGAAATACTAATGAGGAACACCCTTTCTTCCAAATCCTTCTTGTCTCTAGCTTTGCCCACACTCTAGGAGATACCTGTTAACTGTGGCATAGGAGAGATGTTTTCTTCTGTGGCACTGCACACTTAGGAGTCTTTTGTATCTGAGGAAAAATCCACACACTACCACACCATTAGACTATCAAAATGCACAAGAATACTACTGAGAGGAATAACTAATGTCCAAGCTTAACTCTGCACTGTGGCATGTTAAAGAAAATCTAGATAGGGTCCCCTCAGAGCAATTGATACATAAAGGCGCAGCAGCGAGAGAACCAAACCCAAGCTGCAAGCTGGTTTATGCAGTATCTAACTAAGGACTTAGCAGGACTAAGGTATCTGTCCTCCCTGCTGTGCCTGGAGGTAACCTAAAATTCTATTAAGTGTCTATGTCTTTACATCACTATATGACTTAAAAAAAATTCTTGTTTTGCCTGTAAAGCCAGAGCTACTTCAAAATTGATAAACATCAAGACAAAAAGTGCCTTAATGGGGACCATTTATCCTTATGTTCCCATCAGTTAGCTGTCATAGTTTCTGAAAAGTAATAAAAAGAACTAAACTTTACTAAATACACTGCTATGAATCTTACAATACCTAAAGAAATATCCACCGCTGGAAGAATAAACATGAAAAGGTTATTTAGTTACAAAGAATAGGTATGTGCACACAACTTCTTTCAGTTTGTTATACATTAAAGGTTGGACTGAATGGTCTTAAAGTTTTTACCAATCCAAATGATTCTATGATTTCAGCATCAGTGACTGGAAGCCAAATCCAAACGTTCAGGTGTGAATGTCAGCAAGTGGATTTATACAATAGCAGGTCTCAGGTCGCAGTCTTGCCAAGGAGCAATACCAACTCAGTGCCAGCCAAGTACTTATATGGGGGGAGCACAGATAGGAAGCTGTGTTTTCATTGAACTCTATTTGTTTTAAGCAACTCTGGAAGCTCTGCTTTCACTACAGAGCACCAGTTCAAACCACTCTGCCTTCCTGTCTTGCAGCAGGTTCTATTTTCTGAGTGCTACCCCAGCCAGAAACTGCACACTGGAATCAGCAGAAGAGCCTACAGAAGGCCAAATGAAACCTGGGTCCTTGCTTATAACGTTTTTGTGTTATGGCTCTGCCTAATTTCAGGACTCTTCCTTCAGTTTCCCTTGCCCATAGGCAACAGTTTTCTCCATTACCTTTTTAATTAACATCTCCTGTCTCTTCACAGAACATTAGTCAGCCAAACTCAGTGCAAGTCTAATATATTACAGTGAGCACCAATAGGACTTTTATTACCCACCTGGCAGTCCAGGCTCAAGAAAGTACCATTTTGTAATGTAGTATGATGGAGTTGAAAAAGCATCCTTAATTTTTCCCCTCCAAGCATCCCTGTTCATAATTTTCTCTCTGAGAGAAGTGAGCTTTTCCTTTAATTTAGCTCTTGTTTTTTTCACAGCCCTTAGAGTTAATCTTCTCACTGCTATCACAGCAGCTTGCTCCTCTGATGGCCCCACTGCCCTGAAGCTCACATGGGAACCCCAGGCACTAACTTGTATTTGGGGACAGGTTTTGCAGGGCTGTCTGGCAGTTACACCACTTCACTGTCCTCTCCCACCATTCAGAAACAGGTGTATATACCTGCTTTTCAGCTGTTGTCTTTCGCATCTGAACATCTGAACGCAAGTTTAAACTGAGATTGAACTCAAGGTAATCGTAGAATCACTTAAGTTGGAAAAGACCCTTAAGATCATCAAGTCCAATGAGATGTATTTGTCTGTAAACTGCAGCAGCTCAGAAGCAGAACTGTGACACCTCACACAGGGGTGTGTGCTCTCTGCCCACACCCTCTTATTAGATGTCTTGTGCCAAATCATAGCTGAGTTCTTTGAGGTGGCCTGTGGCTTTGGACATTTGTCCTGCTAACTCGCTTTCCCCTTCAAGAGGCTCCAACTTGTTCATTTGTCATGATTTCTATATTCCTCAACACATACCTGGTCATAAACAGTAGGAAATAAAGTCATGCCAAAGGGAACACTATCAGTATGTTGTGCTGAACAAACATGAAGCTGTGGATAACATGGGTTTCCCTTTAAAAAAATTCCCTTGTCTCTGAATGGGAGCTCTTTTCATCATGACGTGGTAGCATAATGAATTCCCTGCACTGAGACATTGCTCACAGCCTTGAGACAAGGCACAAAGGGAGTGCAAATAAATGAACAATACGGCGGAAGAAACAAAGAGCAAAATAAAAGCAAGCAAGCAATAACGTGGGAAAAGAAGAAAAGCAGCCTGCAGTGTTTAAAGCTGTGCCATACCAAACAACCACCATATAAAATGATGCAGAATTCCTACAGAACAGGTCTCACATTTCTACAGAAACACAAAGTCCAATCAGAAGAACATGTTGACTCCATGAGCAAGGACAGAGCTGGCAATTAAAGGACAAGCGTTGCATAATTTTCACATTAGCCTAGTGCATCCCATCCCATGGGATCCCATAGGGTGCTACAAGGACTTTTCCTGCTCCTGAAACACAGCCATATTTGAGGTTAGCAGTGCACAGCATACAAGAAGAATAGATGGTTTTATTGTTGCATGGGTCCTCCCTTCTGTTGTTCCCCTACTCCTCTAAAGATAAATATTACTCACACCCACCAATAACTCTACAAGACTGACAGACTCCCGTTAGGGGGGCATAGGAAGTCTTCTACCCCAGAGCCATACAGGCTTGTGTGGAAAAAACAGAAGAAAAAGAAAAGATAAATTATGTAAAATATGTATTGCAGAGAGCTGGCTGCATAAGTTATCATGTTGAAGGCTGGCAGGAATATGCATAGAATCACACCAGCAAGCTCAAAGCTCTACTCACAAAGTCATCCACATTCTCTACAATTCTAAGTCAGGCATTTTTTCTTGCACAGAAGTTTTCTCCTACACCCTCTTTTCTGATTCCCTCAGACAACCCTCCCTCCACAACTCATTCTCACTTCTCTTCCCTCTTTTCTCCTTGTACTTCCCCAACTCCTCCTAGTCATCAAAACAACTCCCTTCACACTGAACTCCCATATCAAATCCCCCCCAAAACAGCACCGATGTCACTGCAGAGGAATTGTAACTTGCTGGATGTTGAACAGTTCTATACAGAAGATAGCCTTTCTCACCACATTTGAGCTATCTTTGAAGGGTTTAGAGGCTTTTAAAGAAGAAACACTCAACCTCGGCCTCAGCCACAAAACATTTAGTGCAACAATACTCTGATTTCAGTGTTTCTATGAAATAGAGCTCTTACTTGGTTGGAACCATGTGCCAGTATAATGTATAGTGTGCTACACAGCCAACTGTGTTCGCCCAATTCTACCTTCTTGCTCCCATGCTAGGTATCCTACGGGATGGAGAAATGTAGGTCTCTGATTTGTCCCCATGCCATTTCATGGTTGGCTCAAACTCCTCAACCCCTGGGCTGCTGCATATTTCAAGCCCTTCTTTTGTGTTAGACCTAGTGATTTCTGCTAAGCAGGGTTTCAGTCAGGTCAGAGCTGGGTACTTGGCCTTTGAGCCTAATCCAGCTTGCTGGGTTACCTGAACTGGCAGCTGGGCTGCCCAGTGGTTGGTGCACAGGTTGAACAGTGAGTCTCTCCAGTACATGAATGCGATGGGTGTTATGAAGACAGTGACCCTGCAGACTACACGAAGGACCCAGTGAAAGAGGGCTGCCTCTGTGTTCCTCTAGAAACAGACTCCTGCAAAAGAAAAAGCATTTATAATGCATCTTTGCTAACTTTGCTTATGGTTTCCCTTCCTCCTTTTCTCTCCCAGCTGTAATTAGCTGTCAAGTCTTGGTACATGTTTTCTGTTCACTTGTCTTTTAAAAAGGCAAAACCCAAGATTTCCAAACAACAGGCAAGAGCTCACTTCCCTTTTTCACTCTGGTTGGACTGAGATGTCACAGTTGCTTAACTTGGATTAAAAAGCCTTGGTGTTCTTCACCTTTAATCACTCATTCATGCTGCTGGCACCTCACTCTTGCTTGAGCTGAACCCAGTGTTTTTCCACCTGGCTGCTGAATCAGCTCAGGATGAAAAATAACTTTCCTCTCAAAATGGCTGTCTGACATAGAACATAAATGCTCGTACCAGCACCACAGATGGGACAACTGACTTGGGGGAGAGGAATGACAACACACAGCTCATTACTGCAAATCAGGGCCTTACTGCTCTCGAAGGTTGCAGCCTGCTAGGCAAAAATTGCTCAGCCAACTGCATATTGAACAAAAACCCATAGCCGTGGGTCTTCCCTCCAACTTCCTGCAATTCGACAACAGAAACATATCTGCCAACTAACAACTCCTCCCTCCTTTTTCTCAAGATGTGATTCTTATATGATACAGGCATCTTCCTCCCACGAGGAAGTTCATGCTCTAAGACTAGCCATGACCTGCAATGACTCTTGTTTATTATTGCCTGCCTAGATAATGTTGTAGGGTAACAACAGAGATGCCTGTTCTTCAAGGACATTTCTTTACAAGGTAACTATAACGATCTCCAAACCCTTTGCAAACATCCTTTAGTGATGACTCACAGCACCTTCTCTCATTGCTGTTTAATGCAGACATGGAGTTTGTGAGTATAAAGAATGTGATGGCAGTGAAGTCTTCAGCAACTGCTGCTTCTACCTCATTCTCACTCCTTCCTTGTGCCATGGCCACCTCTGGGTGGGCTGACCCTCAACTGTGCACTACTTTATAAACCAGGTGGTGTAACTTCCAACTGAAAAATAAACAAACCTAACACAGGGGGTTTTGTTAGTGTTGTATTGCTTCTTAATCTCAGCAGTTACCAGGGTGACAATAGTGCTTGGAAAACGCTGGTTTAATGATGAACACAGGGGTAACATGCAGTGTCAGAGGAGCAGGAATGAGCTGTGGAGGAAGAATAAAGCAAAGGAGAGGATGATAATGGTGGGAAGTGAGGAAGCAGTACTTGAAGCCTGCATTACTAAAGAAGACTGTGACATCAAGCCACCATCCCAGGCAGAGTATGGTGGCTAAATGACTTTTCCACAGGGAAAGAACAAGTTATTGGCAGAAAGCATAATTTTAAGAGAAACGTACACCTGCTTATCCCCTCTCTCAACTCTAGACAGGCTTCTGCCCTGCTATCTTTTTTGAAATCACAATGAGAAAATAACTTATAGAAATCCAACTACAAATAGCTGTCCCATCCAGGCATATTATCAATAGTTTGCAGCTCATAAAAGTTTCTATGCTGGTTCCTAAAGAGAAAAGAAACCACTACATTTAAATGCTTGAGACAGGCCCTGTTTTTAAGGACAGCATGCACATACAAACACAGGTGATCCACATCTGCCCTCTTCCCTTCCTTTTTTTCTTTGCCTTTACTACCACAAGAAAATTGCACAAGCTAGGTTTAAAATGGATCTTAAAAAAAAATTTAAAGTAATTTCTAAAGATTAGTTTTAAAAGAATGCAAAGGGCTGGATAATCACATCTTAATTTTCAGAGGGTTCTTTCAGTCCAGGAAATCTCAGGAGTGCACAGTGTCACTAAACTGGTACAGTGGAACTGGTGAAAACGTCTGCATGGGTGCTCAGTTTTCTATGATAAGAGCCTGTATGTATGATGGAGAGAATCATTTGCAGAACCCAAGCTACTCCACACACTCTCCCTGCATGCAAGCACACAGTACCCTCTGTGTGGGAGGCTTTGGGGACTGTAGGGTGCATGGGAGCAGCAGGGGCACTGCTCCAAATCCAATTCACCTCTTGCTGTGGGAAATTTCTTCCAGAGGAACAGAAACATCCCTCCAGCCTTTTATGAGATCTAAAGAAGCCTGCCTTACATACTTTTTATATCAGAAAATGGAAAGAGGATAGAAGGCTGCATTTTAAAGCTTTGCAACTCACATTCAACAGCAAGGCCAAGCAGTTTAGTAAGCAATTCTATGCAAGCCTATGATACAGCTAAACCATTCCTTGGGTTTTACGCTGAAAGCTAGCTTGGCTTCTCTCCTTTATTGCTGGGTTTGCTAAGCTTAATATTCTTTCTAACCTTAGGATCACAGAAGGCACTGCAATCTCCAAGTCAATGCCCTCAATAGGCTAGCACTCCCAGGACAAATATTCCTGAACATCAACCACTTCCCCAATATATGATAACCTCTCTGTTTCCATCTGCCAATTCTTTTCTATTCATCATCTCCCTCTGGCTGATGCCCACATTCCCTCACTCCTGCAGAAGCACTGCCTTGGCTCCCAGCTGTGTACAGCTGGCAGGTCCCCAGGGTGCAGACAAAACTGTGGCTGCCCTCCATCACATTCTCTGGATTAGAGCTGGTGTTGGTCTGCTGCTAGGGACAAAAGAGAGGCTGCTGACTTTTCTTATGCTTTTCTGTTTTTGTTGAAACACAGCTATGGCTTCCCCGCCAGAGGTATCTGGAGCATTGGCCTTCTGGCCACACTTGTGTCTTTTCCTCCTCTGTCACTCCCCTCTCAACACTTCTAGCCTTAAACTTGTGTAGCAGGCTTTTGTTTTGCTGGAGAAAAGCGGGTTTGGCTGCAAGACAGACGAAAATGCTCCCCTTGCTCTCCTGGATGCCGGCACATGGGTAGTTTCTCAGTCAGCATGGTCTCAGCAGTTTTCAGACAAGAAGTAAAAATGCTGTTGCAAACACTGAAATTATTTGCTGTCACAAAAAAGAGAGAAGTCTGCACTAATGAAGCTAAAATTTACCCTCATTGAAATTTTGGGGGAATGCTTATTTTCTTTTTGTATGCTTGAGCCATGCTTGTTGTGAGACAATCCATCATGTTACTGCTAGATCTGACATGTGTGCAACAGCCCAGCCTGCAAAGGTAGGCAGCTGGAGATGGAGACAAAGATGCTGCGTATAATCGCACACACGTGTTACAAAGGAGTGCTGGTTACGTCTTTCTCTCTGGATGGACCTCAAAAAAGAATGGGCAGGGATCTAGCTGAGAGAAGGAAAAATAGTGCAATGGAAGCATAAGGAGAAATAATTGAGGCCATATGTAGACAGGTGCAGGACTGACTCTAGAAATGAATAAAGCAGTTAATTTTCTAGAGCAGGAAACCAAAGCACGTGAACCAGTTACAACCCAGCTGTCTAATTTGCCTGTTCTGGAGCACTGGAGAGTCACACTGTCTTCACCTGCCACCACCTCTGATTGACTGGGTACAGAATATGTGGACAGTTGTTGTTTCCAGTATTGGGGTTACCATCATGATCTGTCCTCACTCCTCTGATGTCTAGACGGGGTCACTACCACTGGTCTTCCCATGCATACCCCATCCCTTCCTTTCACTTTCTGTTACAAGAATAGATCAAAGGAGGAGTGTTTGTTGATGAGAAGCTAGATATGATCTGGCAATGAGAGCTCACAGCCCAGAAAGCCAAACGTATCCTGGGCTGCATCAAAAGCAGTGTGGCCAGCAGGGCGGGGCAGGTGAACCTGCCTTCCTGCTGTGATCTCATGAGACCTCGCATGAGCTAGTGCATCCATCTCTGGGGCCCCCAACATATGAAAGATGCGAACCTGTTGGGAAGAGTCCAGAGGAGGACCACTAAGAGGATGAGAGGGCTGGAGCAGCTCTCCTATGATGACAAGCTGAGAGAGTTGGGGTTGTTCGGCCTGGAGAAGAGAAGGCTCCAGGGGGAGACATTATTACAGCCTTGCAGTGCTTAAAGTACAAGAGAGCTGGAGAGGGGCTTTTTAGAAGGGGATGACATGATAGAACAAGGAAGAATGACTTTAAACTGAAAGAGGATAGGTTTAGACTAGATAGTAGGAAGAAATTCTCTTCTGTGATGGTGATGAGGCACCAGAACACATAGCTCAGGGAAGCTGTGGATGCTCCATCCCTGGACAGGTTCAAAGCCAGGATGGATGTGGCAAAAGGGTCTAGTGGAAGGTGCCCCTGCCCATGGCAGGGGGCTTGGCACTAGATGGTCTTAGAGGTCCCTGCTAACCCAAACCATTCCATAATTATATCTCAGTATCTGTTCCTCTTACTTATGTCAGCTAAATTCACTTTTTTATGTTGTTGAAACCCTGACACTGCTCTAGAAAGGTGATGCATTTATTTAAAAGTGTGCTCAATTTGCAGCGTGAAGGCTTTTGATCTTACCAAGGACAAGCTCCCATTTAAAAATCAGGTTAGCTGTTGCAGCTCCTAATGGGAGAACAGGTATCAGCAGTCTCTGGTTAGAGATACGATGAGTAGCCTCACAGCAAGGAAGGCTGCTCATCCTTTCCTGGCCGAGGCACAAAAGCAGTCTTCCTTCTAAGAGCTCTGTAACAAACTAGCTCACTATTTGTCCCAGGTTGGCCCCAACACCTGGCATCTGGCACAGTATGCAGCTGAATTGCATTCTGGTGAAAGTCAACCTCAACTTCACATGCAAAACTGACTTCTAACACAGCTGTGTTATTAATTTGTTGAATGACAGACAATTGCTAGGGATGCAGATAATAAAGAAAGCAGTATGTTTTAAAACTTCACAAAAAATACTGATATGAAATTTCAATAACTTCCAGTAGCAACCCATCACAAAAGAAGCTCTGTTTACAGCAGCTCCTCAATGCCAAAACATTTAGTGTCATTATTGTAGATGCTTAAGCAATCATGTCTTAGACTGCTTTGTTTCATAGCAGAGTTGATCGCTAAAGATTACAAACTGAGCAGTAGCAAAAGCTCTGCAAAGAAGGATACAAAAGCACACTGTTGAAGAGCTATAGACAAAATATCTAAGTGTTGGATTGAAAATGCTCACAAAGTGTAGACTTATGCTCATATGACACACAAAAAGAACATCACCAAGGGGACAAAATCATCCATTCATGGATAGAAAATGCCAGGATTAGAACTGCCTATGGAACCTTTGTTCCCTGTTGGAGGTAAGGCACTGTGATATAATCTACAACTGCAGGATCACAAACTGTTTTGTCTGAGGAACCCATACCAGTCTGCACAGGGAAGAGATGAACTTGAAAATGGACTCTACAATCATTGATACATGGCTTGCATACTACTGAGTGACTGTGCAAAAGATTCCATTTGGATCAGACATAAGCATATAATCACATTTTAATAATATTTTCAGCCAAAGCTCAAGATTTAATGCCGTTAGGAAGCGTTAAATTCATATAGAGGACTTACACCAGCTGTGGAAGGACAGACCATACTTGACTCATCGTGAAGTCAGTGAAGCACAGACAGACTGTGCATGATATACAATCTGCCAGAACAGAGTGTCCCTTTCCTTCTTTAAAAAGCATTTGACACAGCAAAGTGAGTATGTACCGTTTCAGCACTGTGCATCACGCAGCCATGGTGCTTTCGCCCTGGTCCTAGAATTGGACTTACCTTCTTATACAGTCATGGAGTGAATAAACAAACATGCTGATCCTTACTGCCCTCATTCCACATGACTCTCCACTCTTCGTATCCTGCCCACCAAGCTGGGTCCTGCATTGAATGCACAACTGGTATTTTCCCCGTAGGTATTTCTCCCTGGTACTCTCAGCACAGTATCACACTGCAGATTACCATGGCAAAATGTAGTGCTAGGCCAACTTACTGGGACCACCTCTTAAGAATCACAAATTCAAACTTTTTCTGTCTGTCAAGTCAAAGATATAAAAGGGAATTATTTTTTTCAGAGTCGTTCCTCATTCAATAAAACTGGTCAATGCAATTTGTAATCTTCCATAAAATGGAATTCCTAAAGGAAAAAAAACAACCACATAGTTTATTATAACTTCACTTAGCTATTTAGCTGGCACAAAATGTCTGTCAGCAATGCTTGCCCTCTGAGGCAATTATTTTTTCACACTAGGATAGTGGTAGGGGCAGTGTTCTCATAACTGTGTCCACCTGTGCTCCCAAGAGCAGGTGAAACCATTTGACAGCATGTGGATGATTGGATTTTATTCCTCATTTGTCTTCTACTTTGTTTTTCTTTCCCAGATGAGAGCATTAAACTGCAGGGGAGGTAAACATTAGTTTTTGTTTCTTTTGATGTGATTTGTGGCATAGATCTTTCATAGTTTACTGTGGGACCAGTCCCTTGTACTCATATCTGTTAGATGGCATTTTCTTTCTTCTCCCTACGTCCCCATTAACCTGCTGATATGTTTCTGCAAATAATAGAGGATAAATCTGCCTTCAAAACTCTTCCATGAGACTCAGAGAGAAGTCCTGACTGAAGTCTGCAAGTAAAGTAAAGTAAGAAAAGTAAAGGAATCCAAGAGACGCTTTGAGAATTATTAAAGTATCCTGGCTAGAAAGTAGATCAACTTCATGAAAATCACAGCTGATCTTTCTTTTTCAATTTTCACATCACAGTTAAAATGACTGCAAGTTCAATATGTGTGAGGGCAGAACACAGCTCACCACACTATGGAAAGCGTCATCCTCTGCTTTAGCTTCCAGAGGTGAAGGGTATCATCCAGTCTTTGAAATGAGAAGCAAAGGTTTAACAAGAGAGATCTTCTGGTTTCAGATCCAGACATGGAGAAAAAGTACCCTTCTGACTTATAAGTCTTCTGTATTTATATTTAGCAAGCTACTTCATTCTCCTTTCAGTCTTTTAACAGGAATAACCCTTATAAAAATCTTCAGGCACCTTTTGAATCTCTCCTGGAGGACCAGCTAAGAACTAGCCTGCACTTTGTCTCAGCCCACGCTTCAATTAGAAAACCCTTTTGATGCTGAGATCACTTTCTTTGCCTTGGAGAATTATTACAGGATCCACACTTTCAGGCCAAGGGTAAATACTGTATACTCATGTCCACAAGAATTGTTCCAGTGTTGGGATAAATCCTTACATCTCCTGGACTTCCCCATCCTCTGGACCTAGTTTTGACTTTTCCCTTACATTTTTCAGTCCAACCTCATAGATTGATTCTTTTTCTCCATCTTTTCTCTTGGTGGCAAGAGAAGCAGTTCAGGAGATCACCACCTCTGCACGAGCACCTTTGATTCTCCCACATTCTCCAGGCTCTGCTATGAAAGAGAGAAGCCTTATATGTCCTGCAGGCACTGTGCTGGGCTCATGACTACCTCACAGCTTTATACAAACAGACTGACAGCACAGACCAAGTCAGTTCTGGTTCTGGCATGTTTTTCTTTGATAGTGGTCTTACTCACTTTTTGATGGAATCCATTTCTTTACTAAATCCTTATTGCCTCAAATAACAGGCCAGAAAAACCTTTACTGAGCTTACATTTTCTTCTTTCACATTAATTGCACAGGTAATTTTCTCTGGATTTACAATATGCTTTCCATTTTTGTTTTGCAGTTGCAGATACGGTTTTATATGTGCCTTTGTTTGGTTCCTGCATGACTTTCCATATTTAGGGACATTATGGAGACAATGAGGAACCAGCAGAACATGGGAGGTTGTTTAAATTTCTGGTCCCTCTCAAGAATTAGCTCTTTAGAAAAGTTTGAGCAAGGCTACAAATGCACTGTCTATCTCTTCTCTGCCCTTTTTGTGAGCTGTTCTGTGATATTTTACAAAATTGCTGGATGCAGTAGGATTGCTACTACATTTCATTCCAGCACTGACTGCACTTTTATGACAGGTGCAATGCAGAGCTCTTGGTGATAAAGTACGGCTATCTAAAGGCAGCAATTAACATCCGAGATTTCAAAAGTTAATGCCTTTTTTTCCCCCTGAATTCTGATCTAACAAAAGGGGTCCAATTTCTGTGTTTTTTATTCTGGAGATTTGAAGTAGATGAGTTGACAAGCTTGTTAGGATTGTGCAGGCACCCTCTGCCAAAGTCCAGTGGCCTTAAAGAAAATCTGGAACTTGGGAGGTGCAGGTGCAACTCTCCGACTTGCTGAGATTTTTAATGTATTGTTGGATAATCCACTTAGTGCTCTTGTCATACAGTTTCCTATGAGTCACATGGATAAAACAACAGTCTCCTTCCTCACAAGGCAGTTGGTAAGGTATTTATAAAGTAAAGTGGTGAAGTGATGATGGTGCTGAAGGACTTGGAATGACTGGTGAAAGGGGAGCAGGGGAATGTTCTCAGTCTCATCCTAAGATGACAGAGGTGAAGCACAGCCCAAACCTCAAATCATCTTTGCCTATGGCTAATGTATCTGTGCCCAATATACTCTAAAAACTAAACTAAAAGCTGCAGGAACAGAATCAGCATGGTTTTATTCTTTGTTTTTCAGCTGTATTTCTTATCCTCTTAAGAGTTTCTGTAATATTACCTAAAAATTAGGAACACATCATCATTACCTCTTCAGTACAAATGCAAACAGTCCCTTTCTTTTCCCTGAGAGACTTGCGGCACTAGCAAAAGGGATTTTTTAATTCAAAATTGTCCCTGGCAAAGGATTTTCCTGAAACTGCCCCAGGGGTGAATGAACTGCTGTAGTGTTTTACTCTTCTCTCTTCTGTATTTGTAAAGATCTTTACTAGAGAGACAGCATTACTGCTATTATTAAGTATTTCTAGCAATGTACCAAGCATATTCAGCATCTTCCAGACAGAAATATTCACTCAGCAAGGTCCATTCTTACATTTCCAACTGAATCAATGGCAGAGCCATCCCTCCTTGGAGGACCTCATTGCCAACGAGCAACTAAACCCTCAGGAGGAGTGAGGAGTTGTGCTAGGAAGATGAGGGCAACCATTCAGTCTTGGATGCCTTCAACACTAGACAGGAAACACATGGCTGCAACCCTGCTCTGTATCTTGAGCTCCAGAAAGCCTTTCAGCACAACTGAATATAATTACTATACTATATTATACTATACTACAGTATCATTTATGCTGGCAAAAACTAGGCTATACAGATGATGATTAGCAAAGCTAACACGTTCCAACACACAGCCACAGAGCGTGTGCTCAGTGTCAGCAGCTGCGGGGCCCTCTGTGTTCCCTGCCCAATCCAAGTCTTGGTTGCACTTGCTCTTCTGTGTGTCCTGAGCCTCTTCCAGATTCAACAGATGGTCATCTACCTTTGCTTCTAACACAAATGCTTCCAGGCAGACTGACAGTCTTTTGAGTCTTCTAGATTCAAACCTTGGTTCAGCCTTGTTTTATAGGAACAGTGAGTTCCCTTTCCAAAGGGGAAGGAGAGGCACTGGTGTCTTCTTACTATGTAACAGTGAAAATAAAGTAGCTATTGCAAACCTTATTGCTAAAACTTATGTCAACTGCTTTTCTTCAAGTTGGAGTGGGCAATTCAAACAGTCACTGCAATGAGCAGATGCAAAGCACTGCTTAAGCACTGAGATCTGTTTCAATGACCTGCTCCCAGGGAGAAATCCGAAGACAGGAGTGAAAAATAAAAAAACAAGTATTATGGCAAAAAGCACCGAAATACAATTTCAGATTTTCAGATCACCTTTCAGTTCCACAGTTAATATTTAGGAATGTCCTTACTCTGAAGAAATTAATTTTTGCCCTGAACCTCAATAGTTCAAAGCCTCTGTGTTTCTGTGTGATCATTCCCTATTTTAAAGAAAAATCAGGGGGGAAAAAAATCTGAAAATTATGGCTTCTTCAACATGCTGAGCATTCATCAGAGCTGAACTGTATGTCTTGACAAGTCCTGACCATAGAGTGCTTTAATCAGGATCCCTAACTATACAAACCATGACTGGCACAACTATAAGTTAAACTGCTTAAAACAGCCTAAGCCTGCAGAGCAGTTTAAGATAACTAAGCCACTTATAACTCATTAGTACTAAGAGTTAAGCAACATAAAAAGGGTATTGGAGACCCTGCATTACAGCCACTTTAGTAGTGCAGCTTTCTCAAACAAAAACATTTCCAGCTTCATGACCTTATTGCAAATTTTAGTAAGTTGTGCACAAGGAAAGATCTACATTGTGATCTTTTGTTGATGATCAATCCTAAGGTAGTTCAAAACACACATAAAATTTTAAGGTCCTGGGGTTATCAGTCTTTTAATATTTATCCCAGGAGCAAACTTGAGCAGAAAATGTGAAATAATGTCTTGCTGGCTTTGTTCCTATTCTTAAAAAGAGTTAGATGTGCATTATTTCTTGAGATCACTCATCTCTGCATTTTTCATAGCTTTTTAAGTAAGTGTGTTGGGGAGAGAATTGAATGACATGTATGATGGTGTGAGATGGCTTGAGGTTGATGCAACTGCATTACAGATGAGTGGCAAAGGCTCAGTCAGATACCTAGTTAATTCCTAGAACTCAGTGATCTGCATTTTAGAGTAAACACTCTTAAATACTTTAAAATAAGTGAAGTCTTTCCCAAGACTCTTTTTCTAGTATTTCTTCAGCAGTAGCCCCGTCTTCCCTTACAGAACAAATCAACTGAGCCACACAGGCAGAGTCGCCACTGCTGTGTCGGAGAGCAGAGACAGGTGTCAGGGCAGAAGGAAGGGAAGAAGAAACAGAAAAACAGGAGACATCTGCTGAGACGTTATCCTCATTCACCAGGGCCCACAGCAGCTGCCAGGGGAGGACCCTGACCCTTCCACAACACCAACCACTCCAGCAGTACTTAAAGTTTTTGTACTGGCCAAGCAGGTCCTGTGGCAATCATAATTTCTCCACCCACAGCAGTCTGCTGCCCCAGGCAGCCCTGATTTGTCTGTGCCTGCAGCAGACCTGTCTCTAGCTGCTCCAGACTTGTGGCAGTGTCACAGACCTACTTCTACAGCTCCTGGCAGAAGGCGAAAAATGCTACCAAAACAGTACATGCACCTCAAAACCCCCCCTTTTGTCTTTTCTTTTTGACATCTAATTATTAAGACAAAAGGTTTGGTACCTTATCATAATGCTTGCTTTTAGTTACGTGTATGGTCTTTATTCAAAGTGTAGTAATATTTTCATGAACATAAGCCAGAGGGAGAGGGGATGAGGGGAAGAAACCTAACATAAAGAAAATGGTAAGACTTGGAAGAAATAGTTGTAAGACCCAGGGGGGACAGTTTAACAAGCAGAGTCCAGAGGTGGATGTAGCTCTTCAATTGGTCACCTAGACATCACAATTTCAGAACTGTTTCTCAATACTGTCCACACCACTGTAAAGCCATAAGGGGGAGCTGAATATAGTTGCAATGACAGATGTGGCTTCTGAATGGCTGAATTGTTAATGGTGGTGTGTGAACTACATTCTACAATGTTTCCAAAGTATTAACAGGAAAATAAACAATGGCAACATTGAAATTTCACCTTAGTCCTCACATGCTTTATCTTATGTAGCGGAAACATCAGCTCCTCATCAGCCTTTCCCCACCTGAGATAACAGAGAAACTACTCACAGTGGAAAACTCACATCCATAGACTTTCCCTAAGAAGAAAATCAAGTAAATAACGTGCTGAACATGAAGAACAGACACAGATTTTATTTCTGGATCTGGTGAGGAAAATCCTCTGCCTGTGGCTGATCCTCTTCTTTCTGGTGCCTGTGCTGTTTGCCTAAGGGCAGGCAGGTGCTGCCACTGCTGTGACACTACAGGCTGTGCTGGTTTCCACGTGAAAGGTTGGCATATTATTACAGAATTTAGTTTCCAAACTCTAGCTCCCTTCTTACCAGGCAAAGCCCAAGCATTTCACAGCTACACTTTTTTTTTTTTTTTAAAAAGAGAAACCACAGTAATGACAAAGGCACTTCTAAAAAGCAGGGCAGCTTGTATTGACCTCCAAACAAGGCAAAGGAGTGAATGCACAGGCATTCTCCAATTTACAGTAGGATTTCTAATGTGGCAGTGTACTCATTTTGTATCATCTTGGTTTCAGAAATGGATGATAATGAATTTGTTTTAAATTAAGCAAAAGAGGCCTTGAAGTAAACACCCAACATGGAAAATTTCAGCCTGAGTGATCAAATTTAGCAGAGTTACAAGCAACTTCAGGGAAAAAAAAAAAAAAGAAAAAAAAGAGAAAAACCAAAGAGAAAAAAAAACCAAAAAAAAAAACAAAAAACCAAACAAAAAAAATTTGTAATGGAAATAATTGTGCAACCCTGAGTGTGGGTGAAGATAGCTATTGCTGCCTAGGATGAGTACATTTGAGAGGCTACCTTCTCAAGTAACATCTGCAGAGCAGTAACAGGGCGTTGTTTGCCATTGTATTCTCGAATAGCTTTAGCAAACACAGAAGACCAAAGACTAGGAGAAACAAGGTCGATGAAAAGCAAAACGAAACAAAGGCCTACAGTAAGCTGAGAGAATACTTGCATTTTCCATACAAACTGTATAACAGAACATCATAATTTCTGGAGCAGGGCAGTGTTATGTTTCTGGTTTAGCAGAAAGGTTATAAAAATGCAGTGACCAAGTTTCTAGGTCATAATGCAAGCTGTCATATATTCCTCCTTCTGCCTTTAAAGGTGTGATGACTCCCCAGTTTCACCAAAGTTTTAATATACTCCATTCCAGGCATGCTGTTCATCTGGGTTAAGTAAGTTCAATGCCACTCAAGAGAGGTCAGAATCTAGTCCTACTTACCATCCTCTTCACTGACAGTTTACAAATAAAATCTGGAGTTTAAGTAACTTGATATGAGAAGTCTATCCCTCTTGTTCCAAGTTTCCTTAATTGGCTAACTAAACAGGACAGGAGATTAAAATGTACTTGAAGCAAAAGGTTTGGACTTGTTGCTACAGTTTGTCATTAAATGACTCATCTACCATTGATCAAGGCCTGCAATTTATTATAATATTTTCCCTAAGATAGAAAAAAGATGGATAATTTGTCACTGCAAGCATGAGTGCTGCACTTAAAATGTTTAAAGTCATATAATTTCTGCTGTGTGTGTGCTGTAGGATTTGGATTTTTCTTTTTCTTTTTCTAGTAGCTATAAATATGTCATGGTTCATTGTATTTATTTTTTGTATCTCTGTCTCAAAAAAGTCACTTCAAGCTTCTTGTTCCAATAAAAATCTTCACCTGTCAGGATGAATTAAGTAACACTGTACCTTCATAAAGATAAAAAAAGCATTTATGTGTCTCCTTAGACCACATCCTCTTCTGGAAGTTAGATGCTAATAAAGGCTTGAACTTGTTAATCTTACTTAGCAAAACTTCTGTTCAACCTGCTTGGCTGGGTTTACAGCCAAATTGTTTCACAGCAGCTGCAATTAAAGTGAAGGTCTGTGTCAAGTCAGGAGGCAAAATTGCTGACTTTGTTGTGGGTTGTGCTCCTGTTAGTTCTCTAACCTTTGAGAGCTAGTTGTTAACCCTGCCCTGGAGGCTGTGTATCAAAGCAATACAAAGGCCACTGTGGATCATGAAAGGTGGGAGTCAGGAAAGAGCAGGTCTCAGGTTGCATTGCCACCAAGACTAACCTTCTAGATATCTGACGAGTGGTGGGACAAATCCTCTTTGCTCTGTGCCTGCCCAGGGAAACATTAATTTCTTGTGCAATGTTTTTCTGTACTTATGTGTTGGTCTGAAAGACCTTCCACATGCAGTAGAGAAGCAACAGCATGGGAAAGAGGGTGCTGTATGAGGATTTTGCTTGCACAGAATGTGTGTCCCCTGCAATAAGCTGTAGTGACTCTAAGAAGACAGTGGTGGCACCTTGATGAGGCATAGCCTGTGATTGTCACAGAATTCTTGGGAAAATAGGCATCTGTGGTGGACACTGAGGCAAATATGGCTTGTCACCTCCCATGTCAAAGCAATATATGCTGCAATACAGTAGACTGCCCATGTTTAGATCAGGTGCATTCCCAGAGCTCTGTCAAAGAAATATTTTTCAATCACATTGCATTTTCTTGCCCTGAAGATTGTAAGGTTTCATGGCCTCTGAGAACTTCTACAAGGATGCAAAGTAACTGGAGGAACAACTCCGCTTGGTGTTTCATTTCTTCTATGCTCTGGTTTTCTTCAGGGAACCTGGGGCAGCTAGAATGTTTGCACAAGACACTCAGAGTCACCAGTGCACCAGGTCCATTTGCCCTGGGATTAATTCCTTGGATGTATCTGTTGCAACACTAGCATAGCTGTCATCAGCAAGCTTTAAGGCCCCACTGTATATGCTTCAGCACTCCCTGCCATCCTGTGCCCACCCACCCAGCACAGCCACAGCACTGGGCACTCAGCACAGCCCATCTCCATGCCAAGTAATCAAAGTTTGCCCCTGGCTTTTTAACCATCCTGGCCAGGACTCTCCTTTCTGCACTGATGCCCAGTTTGCTCACAGCTCTGGAAAACACACTCCTTCTTTATTCTTTGTGAAAATAAACAAGCTTCTGAACTTTGATATGTTAATGCTGAAAGACAGAAGATGATACAGGACTGGTCACCTGAAGAAAGGTAAGCCACAGCCTGTCACAGAGATCAGTGACTGTTTACATGTCTGTATTCCTTCTTGAATTTGGCCATTTGCCTGACAGCACTTACCATCAGACTTAGTTTTTCACCAACTGTTTCCTGCAACTCACAGTGAAAGCAAACTCCCACAGACTTCCATAGGGTTCTGCCAGCATAAGGCTATGTTTTTTTCAGAGCAATCCTTTAGCAATGGTGAGAAGGCATTTGGTAGAAAGCCTAGGCTGGGGATTTTCTTCCTTGAATAATTAGATAATTTGCAATGGCATTCTTAGTGGTGTTATTAAAATGCCATGACTCAGATATAGCTGTGAAAATGCTAAGGACCTGATTTATTTTACTGTTAGTAGAGTTGATTTATGTGCTTGGGATTTTCTCTTTGCAGGGTCAGAATAATTCAAAATCTTTATCTTCTTCACTTCCTCTAGCCAGGTTCATATTTTGCTTTCTACAGCAGAGGAAAAGTTCTAAATTGACACATAATACACCAAAATTGAGAAAGAAATTATGCTGAATTTTATTTTCCTGCAGAATATTAGCTAAACTACAGTTTTATTTTGGATAGTTCTGTGAATAAATGTGTGGACACATGCATGATCTTAGCAAACAGATGCTTCAAATATATTTTGAGCCTCAATGTGACATAGTGGGGTGCCGTCTAGCTTGTAAAAAATAGGATTACCTGAATCAGCACTCATCTGCAAATTCAGAGCCTGAGACTAGAACCTTAAGGGCTCTCTTTCACTGGTGAGAATGCAATTTGGTTTTTTTTTTTTAAACTGACACAAATTTTCTTATATCAAATGATGCATTTTATCTCAGAAGACATATTAGGTCGATGGTTTGGACTGATGAGAGATTAAAAGAGTAACATGCTCTAACTAAAATAATACAGACCTGGAAAAGCTTGATATGGAGGAAAAAACAAGCAACGAAAATCCAACCACATCTAGAAAAAAAAGATATACCTTTTCTCCAACAGCTCAACTGCCTTTTTTTTTTTCCTCCATAGGAAAAATCGTGATACTTCTCTGTCCCACTGGCAGAGGAAAAGGATGGTTCTGGCTGATTTGCACTGCCCCAGCCAACCACAGGAGAACAACATTTGAACCCTTCACAATTCAAATGCCATAAATGGCAATACCATTAAGCCTTATGAATGAGGAGCCTGGGAGATTTCAAGGAATGTGGGACAGATGTTTCTTTCTCTTCCTCTACTGGTCTCATGTCATCTTTCTGTATTCTTCAGATCAAACTGCCCTATCCTTCAGTGAGCCTGCTGCCCCTTCCGAGCCTTCTGCAATCACCTGCTGTGACAAGCTCCACCACACTCTGCCCCCCTATGCCCTACCCCATGAGAACCCCCAGGGCAATCCCCATACCCAAGCAGGACTCCTGACCTTGACCTTAACCTAATGGTCAGTCTCCTCTGCTCCTTTGGAAAGACTGAGGTATGTGCACATAGAATTGTGGGAAGGACATCAGTTACAAAACTTTCTCTTGTCATTTCATATGTGAATAAAGGCTTCCATTCCTCTTGCCACAAAACTGAAATTAGTTTGTTGCATGCTGTTAGAGAGTAACTATGATTGATTCCTGCAATTGCTCCATATCAGAGGTGGATAAGTGAATGTTTACCAAATGCTGGTACTTTGGAGTTTGCACAATATTATTAGATAGATCAGCATAATAAAACATTTAGGGATCCTTTGATCTAAAGGCTGCTTATATATTTCAGATCTGAAATGTCCATGGTACCAGAATATTTGCTTATGCACACAATTCTAGATTACCATGCACAGCACACGTTCTTCCTGGCTTTTCCTTCAGCTCTGCTAAGTCAGGCATTTTAGAATTCAGTGTCACCTGGCTTTGCCCTACACATTGCCAGAATCTATTAATGAAGAAAAAGTATAGTAATTTTTTATTAAATAAAAGATTAAACTTCAAGAAAAGCAACATCTCTATCTATACCACATACAGTACAGATCTGCAAGAATTTTTAATGTACTTGCTCCAAGGTGATTGTAGCTGTTCTTAGAGACGAACTTCCATATAGACTATGAGATTACACATCATCAGGTGTATTACCTTTGAACCAGGTTGTCCCTGCTGTTATTGGAAATAAGTAATTGTACTAACTGGATGGTTAGTTCCCATAATAGTCATTTTATAACTAGGGAGAGTACTTAGACTGTAGCCTTTCAAATCACTGAATATATTACAACTTAACTACTTGGCAAGATTCAGAGGACAAAAAAATCTCCTGAGTGCCACCTTAATGAGTTCTTACTGGCTCAAATACAAATATTTGAGCTTCTGAACAAAAGACGATTATAGATTAAATGATATTGGGATAGCATCATGTGGCTGATTAAAACTGGAATAAACTGCTAATACAGTAAAGAATTCAACTGTTCACAGGCCTGAATCCACTTCTAAAACAAAAAGAGAAAAATTCTGAGAAGTTTTGTCATTTTATGTACTGCTCTGTCCAAGTAACATGTATGGTTTCTGTTAGGCATTTTTCCAAAGAAAATGAAAGGAAAAGAGACAAAAAAGGTGACATACATCTGACTTTAAACGCAAGATCTATTATTAAAGGTTTTGGAGCTTTTTTGAATTGCAGTTCTAGTGTAATAAACTGTTTTGCAAAATTACTACTCAATCAACAGAGCTGCTGCCATGGAAATGGTCCTCCAGCGACTCTTCTCACCTCAGTGAAATGCAGTAGAGCTTATTGCTCTGCTATCTCTTCTGCCCTTGCCTGAGTTTATTCTGCACCATGAATGCAATATAAGGGACTTCCCTCCTTGGCCATCATCTCTATGGTATTTGCCTTCCATACTGTCTTGAAGGCCACTAAAACCCATGGTGACAATCAATGAGGTGTCAGGATTTGACTTGTAGAGTCTTTAAGTAGGTATACGTGGAAGAATTGATCCAGATCAATGAAGGGTTTTAGAGGACTGTAGAATTGTTTTTTTTTAAAAGATATTTTTCATTTTATACAAACTTCATTGACAGAGGCCTGTATGCCTGTGGTCCCAATGGTATCCTGGAAATCAATCTGACATGGTGTTACTTTTGATGCAAGGTGACAGACGAAAGGGGTGCGGTACTGCATAACGCAGGAAAGAGAGAAGGTGTGGAGTATCTGTGAGTATTGTTCCGTCTCTGCTTTGCCATTTCTTCACAACCTAAATCACATCTTCAACCTCAGCCTGCACAAACAGGCTGGTTTTAAACTGGCCAACAAAGCTACAGAAAAAGGCATAACCACCCAAGGATTTATTGTCAGTGGCAGGGTAAGCACTGGACTGATGGAGTTGCACTATCGCATACCTTGCTGCCTCATCTAAAAGTGGCCTAGGTCCATCTCCATGAGCTTGCATTTTCTCCTTTGGAGTAGCCTCACCTTTGTATTGTGGAGTACATGCCCTCTTTATCTTTCAGTTTCTTATTCATGAATCAAGTACCTTGTCTACTATTACTGCCAGGAAGAAAAATGCTTGAAACAAGTAATGTACCTTGGACAGGAGAAAACTTGGCTGCCTCCTAG
This sequence comes from Formicarius rufipectus, assembly GCA_013399695.1. Taxonomy (NCBI): domain Eukaryota; kingdom Metazoa; phylum Chordata; class Aves; order Passeriformes; family Formicariidae; genus Formicarius; species Formicarius rufipectus. The sequence continues at coordinate 131,579 of VXAU01001966.1, read as the reverse complement.
TTGACCTGAAATGTGACTTGGAATTCTGTCCTTTTTTCCTTTACCGCCTTTCAAAGTGCTCATTTTACAATACGATCTCCCACTGTTTTCTGCAAGAAAGAGAAAGCAAAGTGACATTCCCCACCCTTCCACTCCAAACTGACAGCAGTTTGCCTCTGTAGTGACTTCTTTTTTCCTTGTAAGTAGACAAGAACTTTACACAGAATATGTGTTCTGGAGAAGTGATGGGTAAATGCCACAGGGGCGAGGAAAGGCATCTGAAACTCTTGATACCATTCTGAGCTTCAGAGAGCACCCATCTCTCCTCATAATAAAAATAGGCCAGAAATGCAGTAAGAATAGACCTCTCTCGTGGGGTTTTGGTGCATAAGCTTCTGTTTGAGGCCACAGATGTCTGAAAATTTGAAAGAGAAGGTTAAAAGAAATGTTGGTGTCTTTAGGAGAGGAGATAAAAAAAGGAGAAGGATAAAAGTCAAAAGAAAAAGGAAGCAAGAAAGGGAAAAAGGGAAAAGGAAAGGAGAAAAAAGGAAAGGATCTCAATGTTTTAAAGAAGGATTTGTTGGAGTTTTTTGTTAGGGTGGTGGGATTTTTTTGTTATTTGTTTTTGTTTTTTGTTTTGTTTTGTTTGTTTGTTTTTGGGTTTGGGTTTTTGTTTGGTTTTTTTTGTTTGTTTTGGGTTTTTTGTTTGTTTTGGTTTTTTTTTTTTTGGGTTGTTATGGGTTTTTCTATTACTTCGTTCATGCCCAAGAGCTAGTAAGCCTCACTAATCAGGACCAGCACTTCCCAAGGCCTCCTTCTCACTGCCCAGGCACTCCTCTACAGAAACAGAGCACAACGGTCTTGTGACATACTATGAAATCAAAATGGCAAGACCTTGTACTCCCTATGTTCCTATGCTTCAGCAAAAGGATTACACACAGCACAGGGAAATGAGCCATAAATCTCCTCTAGCCTCAACAAGGAGATAGATCCCTGCTGGAGGATTTGATGCTGCTATTGGCAAAAAATGTCAGCACCCAGTGAAACTGGTGGGAGTTCAGGGCATGCAAAATAAATGTAGGATGGGCACTGGAATATATTCATGTAGAGCCCTTTGACAACAGTGGGAATCCCTTCCTGAGTTCATCTGTTCCAGACCAGACTGGAAATGCCAGCCAGAAAACAAAGCAAAGAGATGCTACTATTGCCTTTCATTTATTTAGACTTATCTTAGTATAAACAGTCATGAAACCTGAGCAAGCAAAAGCTCAGAGCACACCTTATGCTTTGGGGATATTTACAAATGGCCAGTCCCTTATGAATAGAATAAGCAGGAATTAGGAAAAGAAATCCCTTGAAGATATTTCCTTGTTCCTGCTTAAACATGTGAAAAACAGAAGGAAGACTTCCTTCTGACCAGTTCCAGATGCACACTGTCGCCTCCACATGGGGCTTTGCTTTTGGTAATGCTTGTATCCAAGTTTGCCATTCAAATGGACAGAGCCAGCAGCAGCAAGCCAAAAGAAAAGATTGTCAAAGTGCAGATAGTGAAAAACTAGGCTTGGCAGCTAGTGGGCTATGGACAATCCTAAGTAGTCCATGAGAGGTGCAAAGGGAGGAGGAGAATTCACCAAGACGGTTTGGTGACACATGCCCTCAATCAAGGCTAATAAAAGAGATGTCTGTTTCTCTGCCTTTCATTAGCTTTTTGATGGAAGGACAGTTCTTATTCAAAATATTTTTGATTTTGTAAGTCTGGAAAGTCAACTGCTCTTTAAGAAAAGCTGACATTCATTCAACAGCATGGCATTTCTGTGAGGTTCCTGTTTTGATATGATTTCCTCATGCTGGTGGTGCTGTAAATTTCGCTGCACGGGGGGGCAGAAACATCCAAAGAGGTGGTTGCCAGACTTCTCCCCTCAATACACCACAGGATCTGTGAGGCCAGGTCACACTGGCAACCACCAAGTCTATCTTGTCTGAGCCATCAGGCAATGCCTACTTCTCAAGAGACAAATTTATGGAAGATTCAGTGTTGTCTATAAGGAAGAAAAATTTCTTTCTCCTTCAATAAATCAGCTACACAGCGTTCCCAGACCTATGGCCACCAAAGTCTATTTTCACTTCTGACTGTGCTTCGTGCACACTTTTCCAATCATGTGATGGCTTTTTCCCCAGATCTTGGGTGAACTCTGTTTCACAAAAGCCCACACACTTTCTAAAAGGATCTAGTCATGCCCCACGTCACAGGGCATAGCCCACGAGTTCACACCAAACTGCAGACAGAAGCCAGGTGTATTGAGCTGCCCTGGGGAGAAAGGTGAAGGAATGGATGCTCCTAATGTTTTGCTTACAACTCAAACAGTATTTGAAATGTTGCAGGACCTTCCAAACAAGTGAATGCTGTCTTTTATGAAGGTGATGTGAAGCGGGCGTTTGGACTTGTCAATAGCAGAAAGCTTTTCAGGAGACAGAAATGCTTTAATGGTTTCTAGGTTGGTGTAAGGGACTATGTGAATTAGTTTACACCTGATTTTCCAGACAACCTCAAGTACGTTAATGTTTGTTTTTATCAACGACAGCTGTCCAAGTCCAGTTGCACTGGAAACATGAAATTCAGCAAATGTTTTCAGCATTTCATTCCTATCTGTGTATTTTCCTTTTGATTTATCTACATTAATAATTTATGAGGTGGGCCCAGAAAACAGCCAATACATGCAAATTTGGGGTTAAGAATAGCCAGGAAGGAGGGATCAACTTGTGTAAATGCCTTACAGAGAGGGATCCAGAAGCCACTGCACCGTTTCTCGTTCATGAAGAGAAATGGCAGTGCCTGTCTGCTCATTCCTGGCCCTGGCAAAGGGCTGGATACTAAGGGGCTGAAGGACTTAAAGACAAGTCCAGAGACTTGTCCCACTTTTCCTGGGGCTGGTGTGACACACCTACCAGCTGGTGCAGCTGACTCTGACTGCCCTCTAGTGCAGGGATCACAAGTGCTGAATAATTTAAAAGATGGGGATAGCTACAAATGGGAGTGACACCTGCAGCTGAATGGTGAGCCAACTCGTGTCTAAGTATCAGAGGTCTATGGCTGGCAAGGAGACTCCCAAGCTGTATTCCAGGTAGCACACTGGTCATGAATGTGAGACCCCCAGTCTACTTCAACAGTGCAAACCAACCAGTTATGTCCTCCACTGTGGACAAAAATTCGCATGCAAGCCATAGATAAATCATCAAAGTATCACCCAAACAAAAACATCACATAATTTTACATTTCAGAAGTGTCAGAAATGGCTTTTGGAGGTAATGTATTTAAGAGAATACTTGGCTAGTTCAGTCTCTGTCTCACATGTCAGTGGTTGACTACTGAACTAATTCATGAACCTTCTCACCTTACAGGAGGTTTTAGAACTTCTTTTCCATAAAAGTAGACAATATAGTTTTGAACTATTGAAATCTATTAAAGCCCAAGAAAAATATCCTTCTGTGCAACAGAATCAATCACTCCAGACAATTTTAAATAATCTTGGTTTTTCTCATTCCTTCGGGCTTTAGAGAAATTGTTAAGACAGAAAACAGAGCAATCTCATCATTAGATTCAGCAAGTACCTGCAATTAGATACAGCAAGATAAAATTACATTACTGGAGAGAAAAGATCTACTTACAGTGGTTCCAAGTAGACATCTGAACTATTTATCTTTTTCTGTACAGCTGGTCTATTCCGGATACATTTTTTATAATAAGTGAGTCTGAATGAGCTGGGACAGAATGACCACATTCTTGGGATCCACTTGATAGCTTCCTGTTGAAAAGAGGAATTATAATGAGATGAAATTAATAATGTGAAAGATTCAGAAGAGTAGCAATAGACTACAGAGCACTTTATTTTTTAAAGTTTTTTTGTGGTAGATCAGTTCATGCAAGATCATCCGCCCATGGTATTTACTCTATGAAAGATCAATATCTGGTCAAGATATGCCAAATGGTATAAACTTGTCCTGTAATCCATAATAGGTAGAACTTATTTCAAAAGCATGGTGCTAATTGAAGCAGTCTGACAGGAAGAGCCTTGGTTCTGTGGCAGCATTTAACTCTCATACGATGCATTAATAGTCCCTACCTGCTTCTTGCTCCCAATTAGTTGCTAATGCACATGCATGCACAGATTGGCCAGCCTGCTGCCCATACCCATGTCTTTGCCTATATCGCTGTGAAGTGTCTCACTCTTTTAAGATTTATCTAACCTTACAAGTTAATTACCTGCAAACATTACCATCTCATACCCATTCTGCTTCCCAGCTCGTCTAATATATAAAAATGGACCTACAATGTCTCATCTAACTAAAAATCAGCCCAAGGTACTGCGGCCAAAACTTATTTCAACAATTTAATTAGATGACTGTGCAGAGCAAACAAACATCTTCATCTGGTTCTATGTGAAGAGTTTCCACGTAAAACCACACCACTACAGCCTGTTGGTATGAATTCAAGGACAGATACCAAGACAAAGTCGAATTATGGTCAGAGCTTAAACACATCAGTAGAAATTGCTACCACTGCTGCATCTATTCTGTAACTCCTTGGAAGATTTTACCCTCAAGGGAACTTTCTAACTCACAACAAATGCACCTGAGCAGCACCTTCTGGTCACCCAAATATATACTTCTTCTGAGAATACCATTTGTACCAGGCTTGCTGGTCTATCTTTTGTGAGGCCTCCATCAACTACTTTCAACTTATCAAGCTTCAGCAGCTGACCCAGGAAGAGAATCCCAGATTTATTAATGTTTCTTGCTCATGGCACTACACAGGCATATTTTCAAGTTAACAGCAGCAACATCTGCACATAGACAGTGCAACTTCCCAGTAACAAGGACATGCTGATTCCTTGTTGTTAGTTCCCACTGGATGAAAAGAACTGGGAACACAGGTACTCATGGCACGGGGATGAATGTTTACCACTGGGGCAGAAAACTGAGACTCTGACTGACAGCACACAAATAAGAGGAATTCTTTAAGCAGTTGTGTCTTAAAATGAGTCTTGTGACAAACTCAGAGGTCTGATTAAACCTTTGCAGAATCAGACAAAGGACTGTCAAATGACTGCCATTTTCAAGCTTAACTGGCTTATTTCCTCAGTTCCCTTGGAAAGAGTGCCAGTGCAAAGTGATACCTACAGGCATACTTGCTCTTCCTCTCTCTTCCAGAGGTATTCTTAGCAAACACCTGCTACCACTGCTCCTGCCAATGAGAAACAAGGATAATTTCAGACCCCATTGGGCTTTTTGTTCCTATAAATGCAGTAATATAACAGCATAACAAATGCAGCAGTTGTATAACAATTCAGTATTTCTGACAGCTGGAGGAGAACCACCTTCTGAAAGGACAAACCATCAAACATCACCTGCCTTGGGAAAGAAGAGAGGTCCCGCTGTAAATGGAGATGGAACAGACCAACTTGTGTGTCTGAGAGAACAATCTTAAGTGTAACACTGATCACAGGTGTACAAGTTTCTCATAAGTTCTCCTTCAACATTGTATTTCAATGCTGTCCTGAAGGGAGGCTAAGAAGTATGCATAAATTTCATACCAAAATATCTCTCTAACTACCTTCAGATCAGAGTCATGGGAAAAACTCACACTGGCTTCAGCAGAGTTTGTTCAAGCCCTTCATGTATCCTAAACTACTGCAGATAGCTGTAGCTGCCCCCAAACAACCCAGATGTACCAGATGATAGCACGTGAACAGTGGATCGTACTGATAATAGTATGGAGCGATAACTTGACTGTTATTAAACTATTTGGCGCTAATAACTAGGAATGTAGAAATAAGAACAGCACATGATACTTTCATAAGAATGTAAGGGAGCCTCATGGGCTAGTGGGTACTGTCCCCTCTCCTCTATGCCCTGTGGATCCCAGTCTGATCACCTTTACTCTCAGGACCAGGTATTGGTCTTCTGAAGTCAATGAAGTGCCGTTATTGTACAAGCACAGGAATAGGTTAATATTATCTACTTTCTCACTTACATGTTCTTATACCGCAGTAAATGAGAACTTGAAGGGGTTTATGCTTGGTGAAAAGGGAGCAAGCTGACTGAAACTTATTGTATGCACACAGGCCCTTGTAGCAAATGATAGCTCCTTCTCTCACTATCCTGAAGTACCATCTGCATGTGTTTAGAAACAAGCAAGGAAACAGGCTATTATCATTACTATTTCAGAACAATAAAAACAAGACACATTTGCTTTTCAATTGCAATTACTGGTTTATAACATTGTGCAAGATAAAAGCTCCCCCCTCCCTACTTCCCTAATAAGATATTTAAGACTGAGATTTAGTAAATCAGATAATCTTAAATTTAGTTTTCAAAGCAATATTAACTTTGTCCAACAAGGCTAGTCAGACAGCAGGATGTGACACACTATAATTTTGGCAAATGATTTGACACATTAGTGTTACTCTGCCTTTTGCTTTAGGAATACACACACACATGCTAATGGGAACACAAAAGCAGAACTGAAAGGAGAATTCTCTAATATAACTGTTTGAAAAACTTGATTTATACCACTGATTGATAATTATTCTTTAAAAAACCAGTTTCAATACTTTCCATCTAATATTTTTGGTATTTAGTACATAATTGCTTCCCCATAACAGCAGGCTCTAGCAGTTATTACTCCTCTGTGTTTTAAACCCTAAGCCATCACCAGGATTCTTAATATGGAACATTGTGACTTTAAAGATGTCTCAGTCACAGTGTAGTTACAGTGCAAGCATGCTGTGATATTGAACAACATAGTGACAAACCCTCACCACTTCTCTGCTGGGTTGGGAAATATGCTACCAAAATCTGTGCTACATTTTGCCCTGAAACTGTCCTGGAGTTCCACCTCCACCAATATCTTGTAACTAAAAATAGAGTTCTTGCCTCACTCCCAAGAGGTTGCTAATTAAAGTAGATATTTTTAGATGCTGGGTATGCTCATATAGACTGCAATTGATACTATAAATATTTTGGGGTTTTATTTTCTTTTACAATTAGTCTCTAGTAAAGGACAGAAATTTTACCTTCATTGTAATGATAGCCCAACTTAAGAAAATATATACTAGATGTAAAACAGAGGAAAGAATAAATCAGAAGGCATTTAATGACTCCAGTAGTTAGCCTTTCAACTACATTAGTGGGTGATGGCAGAAACAACAAAGAATTGCAAAGCAGCAATCAAGTGGTTGAATTTACTGCATCATCAGCTCCAACTCCACCTTACAGATAATTTCATTTTCCCACTTTTTGCATTCCTTTTTTATTTTCCCTCACAACAAAGAAAGCATTTGTTGCTGCCTCAGCTAAGGCTAGAGAGAGGCTTCGGGGAAGAGCAGATGATACTATCCGCAATTTCATCAAATTTCTAAGAAGCTCAAGTGAGAGACATATCTGTAATTCCAGTGCTCTGGGTGTCTTACAGTAGACCAGGTGGACACCTGTCCCCACATGGGTTGCACAGCACTCTCTCACCCCCTCTTCACCATGACCTGGGGTTGTGTGTCCTACCTGTGTGCAAGGCAGAGAAGTAATACCAGAGTTACATTCTGGTTTGGACAGGAACCTGAAAGGACTACAGAAGGGTACAGGAAATGTTAAAAATGGGAATCAGTGGAGGGAGAAAATCACACTACCGTTATGGTAAATCAAAAAATGGTTTGTTCAATACACTGTTCAATATGTTGTTTGCATTATTGGCTTACACAGCTGTATGGTACCCAGATATTCTCTTGATAATGATGCATCCACTTTCTCAAAGAGAAAGGTTGCAGCTGTTAAAAGGGTTTTATAAATGGGGAATGGAGAGACAGCTAAGAACTGAACGCAGGTCTTTGCATACTGGCGTAATGCTTAAATTTTTGGTCTTCCTTTCCTTTTCATCCATATTTCCAATTGTTAACCATCCACTGTGACACAGAGTAGTCCAACAAACACATTATGATTTTGAACTGTGTACTTCTGCTTGTTTTGTTTCCTTAAATTCATCAAACACGAGAATCAACTTGAGTAAAAAGAGTCCACTAGATAGACAATTTAAATGCAAAATCTTTGGCACTGGAACTCATTTTCTGCAGTGGACCTTGTTTTCGCACGTTGCACTCAATGAAGTTTTGTGTGCCCTCCAGGAAGGCTGACCTGCTCTCTGAAGAGAGGAGGTGCAGCGAAGAGAACTAAAGAAGAAATTAAGTTGAAATTCACATTGATCAATTAGGATGCCCTTGGTAGCCATTCTAAGCAACAGTAAATGTATTTTGATTTACTGTAGCTTTGCAGAGAAGATAGGTGCTTTTACAGGGATGAATACATAAATATTTCAGACAACAAGCTGCTTACATTATGGACTTCAAAATTCTTAGGGCAAGCAAGAAAGCTGCTCTTAACCTTTAGCATTTGTCTGTTAGTCAGAAAGATGTCAGCCCTGGACACAAGCAGGTCTGGTCTCATAACAGGGAAGAAACTGAGGCAGGAGTGCTACAGTCAAACACAGCAAGTTGCTATATTTGTTTTCCTGTATGTAGGTGACTGAGCCACAGATCTTTGTTATGCTATATAAAGATAGAGTAATGTGCAGGTATTGGCCTCTGCACTTAGACTAATACATAACATTGTTTTAAGTTACACAGGCTAGAGGAGAGATTTGGATAAAATTAATAGCATTACTGTAAACTGGTTGCAGCTTTGCTAAGGTGTTATATGTTTAAGGGAGATGAAATTTAGTGACTATTCAGTGAGTTCATATAATTGTAGGTTCTGTGAAAGATGAAGAAAATCCGTGGAGAAACAACACTGAAACTCTTTGTTCTTCTCTTAACCAGACAAGAAAACTGGCAGTCAGATAGTCAAAGCTTCCCTTTCAGAATACCAGCCACTGACTCAGCTGACTTATCTATTTGGAGACTTTTACCACATCTACTTTCCTGATTTTCCCCCCTTTCTCTGCCAAGTCCTTAGGGGACATTATTTTGGGACACTATTTTTTTCCAGGGCAGCCATCTCTGTGACATCTGTTTGTGGAAGATATCCTCTCCTGCACCTGTAGATGAGGGTGCAAGGCAGGACATAGTTGTAGGTGCAGATGACTTTCACTGCTACCTAGAAAAATGTTTTCTGAATTATATTTGGAATGAGGCAAATGAAGTCAATTCAGGCTAAACTAGGAATATGCTGGTACTCCACTATCCACTTATACTGCACTGATGTGGAGCTCAAGCCCAAGTCTAGATACATATGTACAGAAAGGTATATACTTCTATATGGTCAACTCATCTATCCTCATAAAAATTCTTTCAGCTCAGAAAATCTGAGAAAACCCAGAATCATTCATGCCTGTATGAGAAACAAGAGAACTTGAGCAAAAATGCTAAGTTTATCTGGGTAACTTCTAACCTGAAATCCACTCCCATGTGAATTACCAAAGCCACTACATATATAGTTGCCAATAAAGAATTCCACAGCCATGTCTGCTGAAGGGCAGCAGATAAAGTAGAAAATGATCCCTCTCTCAGGCCAGTTTCCTCCACCCCCTTCAAGCTAGCAGGTGTGGCAGAAGTCAGTAGAAAGGACATGATCAGTTTACTCCAGTCTCAAAGCTAGTCTTGGTCCCGGATATAAACTTCATCTCCTAATGACTATAATGAAGTCCTTTGTAGCTAGTTGGTATGATCAACATATTCTGCTTAAGTAGTTCCAAGCCATGTTTTTCTTCTACAGGAATAACTATTTCAGTTAGAAGTTCTCTCTTTCTTTCCCCCCCGCCCTCTCCCTTCACGTACTGAAATGGTTGTATTGGCATCATAAACCTTTATACAAACAAAATGTTCATTCACAGTAAAGGAAAAATCACAGAGCTTTAACTCCACCAGGGTATTTAAAGCCACTGCAATTTCTCTTTGTAGACAAACCACATAATTTCCAACACTTGGAGATTCATCTATCACAGTTCTTGAGATTTGGCTTGTCACAGTATTGGAGAGCTTCCCAAAACTCACTGTCATGAAATATTGCCACAATATGCAGGATCCTTTCCTGCAGTCCCACTTCATAAAAGCAAGCAAAAGTTACACCCAGGAGCCACTGGCTTTCAAAGCTTACAGTCCTTTTGTTTCCCTTCCACAAAGATGACTTTGAGCTGTACTTGCTGCAGCTATTCTCTCCTTCTGCTCTTGCACTGTAGAGTTTGCTGTGCCCTGTCTGACATTCCTGAATCATTATCTGTGTTCTAATAACCATTCCTGAGTGTGCCATGTACAAGTGAAATTACAGAAATGAAAAGCTCCACTCTTAATAACATTTCTTAGCAAAAAAGATCCAAAACTGTGCTCTTACATGACCCTTTAATGGGTCTGTGTTTTCTCTGTTGTGAGAAGCTGGAATGCGTTGCATTGGGTTTCAGACAGAACTGTCTGTGGAGGATCATAACTTCTCCTCTCATCAGGGAGAGAATTACTCTAATTTTCAGTGCTATCAATTATTTTGGAACAGGCAGATAGTGAATCGAGTTCTAATAGCTCAAAACTGCTCCCATGTGCTCTGATCCTTTAACCCTGTCCCTAGAAATGGCACATCTATTGCCTCCATCTGCTGAGAAGTCCTTTCCTCAGCCTCAAGGAGTAGCTTGGCTGGGACAAATACTGAAAGCAGGTGTGCAGTAAATGTCTTGGGATGAGCTCAAAGGCATCTGGTCTCTGCAGCTCTTTGTTAGCCATGATGGAGATGTGTGAGCCACAGCCACCTCACCCCACAGCATCCACAGCAACAGTTCCTTCACTTTCTGACTGGGACTTACCTTATTAATCTTCCCTATTTCATTGCTGCAACATGACAGTTAGGACAAGGATAATGTGAAGCTAAGCAATTCCACAGACAGGAAAACACTTCCATCCATCTCCCCAGATGATTACAGAAAATATTTGTAAATAACAAACTTTCCTTGATTCCTAGTATAAACTTAANTGTTTGTTTGTTTGTTTGTTATGTTTTGGTTTTTTGGTTTTGTTTTGTTTTTTTTGTTGGGAGGTGAGGGGGAAGTTCTGTAGGGTTTCTTTGTTTGTTTTGATTTTGTTTGTTTGTTGTTTTTTTTTTTAAACTTATCACACCCATTTGTGTATCCTGAAGCGCTCAACCTCCTCACCTAGTTTTGTCAGACCTGGACCTGAGAAAAAAAACCCCACAAACTCAGTGTGACATAGACTGTGTCTTAGAGCTCATCCTATTCAAACGTTTCTGGCTAATGTTAGAGGAATCCCATAAGAGCAGAAGGTAAAAGGATGATGTGGCCAATAGAAGTGTGAAGACAGAGGTGCACTCAGATCTCAAGACCTTCAGAGGCAAAAAACCACAGGTGCTGCTATAATGAAAGAAGTCCTGTTAAAGGTAGAGCCATTAGAATTTGACACAACAGTCCCACTACTGAACATTACAACAGCCACCAGGAATGCTCTGCAAAGATGTCCCACAGGGCCTGCATCAGGCTCCAAGGGTAGCACTGGCTGTCCCTCCACTGGGCACTTTGACTTCAACCAACAAGCCACATTTTAGGAAAGGAGTATGATAAAAGCACTGCTTTCAAAACAAGACATCTAACAGCTGTAGATCTACTAATTATAGGCATGGCACAAAGTGATTAGCAGTCTAATCTTGCATGTAAATGCCAATTTAGCTTTTAGATCACTCGAATTAGAAAATGTCACAGTGGACCATCTGTAACATGGAGGAACAGCAGTCCTGGCCACAGGCAGCAGATTCTCTTGTATATCTGTAGAAACTCAGCTGTCTGGGAGCAGGGTGCCTCTTGCTCCTCTATACAGAGAAGCTGCCTGTGACTTCACGTTCCAGTGGTGACCTCCTGCTGGCTCTATACCAGTCATTTCCATTGTTTATTCTCAGTTTACCACAACATAGAGAGGACAGTCTGGCCCACTGAGATTAATGCATGAAAACTGGAAACTCTGAGAAGATTCCACCATGTGCTGTCACCTGCATCTCCTATGCCTGAGAGACAAGCCCTGAAGAGGAATAGCTGCCAAAGAGCCTCTGCCTCACATTACACATTATAATATAAAAACTCCGATATTTTATTTATGTTGCCAAATTAACAGAAATGATCATCGAAGACTATCTTGGCAGTGTCTAATAACAGGCTTTTTAGAGGTATGTATTTTTTTCCACAGCTGCAACTCTTCAAAAATGTAATGCCTTGTTTTGACTTGACTATGGGCTGGGCTGGGTAGGTGGGTGGTCTGAAATACATATGGGCCACTTTAATTACCTTAGTCACACCACAAGTTTCAAGTTACCGCAGCATCCTCTCTGTTTTTCCTGTTAGCAATGCTAAAACCTTAAATCAAAAATAAACCCCCCAAAATTCCAGTTTAATTAGTTACAAACAACTTTTACATCATGTTTCCCTTTCTAGAGATACTCAGATTGTGAGGTGTTTGCTGCCTGGTAACTGGTTTCTCTGATTAAGTTTTTAGAAATAAAGAGCTCAGCATGTTTAATTTAGTTATTATCTTACTGACTTGAAATAATATTTATTCCACTTTTCTGTGATCTTGCTTGTTCATTCTTATTGAGTTCCGCTTGTCAGTATTAGGATAGGAGACCTTAAAGAAAACCCTGCTCAAGGCTTGATCCAATGCCCTCACCACATGGTATTGTGCAGTCTTACACTTCTGAAGATGCTTTCTGATGCATTAACAGACCAACTCTTTAAAGACACCTTTTCTAGAGTGTCACTATTGGAAATTATGTACCTAAATAAGAATTCATAGTACTTCCTCACACCATGAATGTCCTAGCAGCATCTGCTTGACATTTTTCTTTTTCCTGAAGCAATTTGATCCGCCATAATGTCACACAGTATCCAACAGCTGCTGCCAACCAAGAAGTTGAAGCTACAGAGCCACAATGGGTAAAGTTTCTTCTGTGCAGTCCTGGAATCTCCACATTCTTGCAGTCTTGAAGAGCATTTCCTGTCCTACAGCATGAATCAATTCCTTTTGATTACCACAGCCAAACTTTTTCCAGGCAGGTTAGCAGCATTTTAAGACTCCAGAACTGCACAAACACCGTTTGGGAATGTTTAAGAACAAAATATGATTTCCTTGGGTATAGTACAGCCACACTATTCATGCAAACCCACTGCCAAGAGAATCTTGCAATAATATACCATCTATTTAGGAACAATGAAATGAGATAAAAAGTCCGTCCTTGTCATAACTGGTGAGACATCATAAATCCTGGGTTCCAAGAGATTCGGTCCTACACTGTGGGACTACTAATCACTTTATGCCTTCCTTCTCTTTGCTGAGGCTTCTGTATTCTCATCAAGTATTGTTTCTGTATCCTTCTCTTAAGGTTGTATAGCTGCACTCCTCCCTCTTTTTTCAGGACACCCCTGTCTGTGGTGGCAGCCTTCAAGTGCTTCAAGGTGAGCCAGAAAAATGTCAGAATGGGCCTAGATAAGCACCAGCAGGGAAGCAGTGTAGATGGCTGTAGGGCTTGAGTCAAGCACATACCAAAATGATTGTTTAAATCTGTCCTCATACTCTCTTTAGACCACAAATCAGCTTTACCTCAGAGGTAGAGTCTCTTTATACCATTTTGTTTTCTGCTGGTGATCTTAAGGCTGCAGACAACATGAAATGCAAGAGATGCTGTTATTACTACACTGCAGCCTGTGAAGTGTGGAAGGAAGCCACCAGCGTGACCACATGGCCCTGATTACAGCTTATGTAGATGCTGCTGTGATGGAGACTGCATGTGGTGCCAGAGAGCCTGGGGAATAGTGTCCAATGGGCTTTTAAGATAAATGTTTTTAATTTTGATAATCTTTCATTTCTTCCTTGCTAATGGGTCTGGTCTTCTAGCTGAGCAACTACATCTATTTTTGTTGCTCAGTGGGTTTAATTTCTGGTTTTATAGACTACACAGGAGCCACAGGCTCTGGGTTCTTGGAGATGGGCAGTATTTGACATGGTGCCTGATCATCTACAATGACCTCTGCACATTGTAGAGACCACTGCCTTGTCTATATTGTGGAACAGGAGAGGGTCATAGGGAAAGCACACACAGAGGACATACTATTTTTGCACTCCTGCTATTCTGGGCAGTCTCTCCTATTGATTATATTACCATACACTTCATGTTGCAAGAAAGCTCCAGATTTCATCAGCCTTGTGTCCAGAGGCTGGTATGTTTCTATCCAGAACCAGATGGAAGTGGAAGAGGAGTCTTGGAGAACCTACACACAGGAGACATAGTAACAGCAGTCAACTTGCCCTTGCAACAAGGGCGGCTAACCTTTCCTGACAGTGTTAGCAAAAATAAGAAAGGCTGCAGGGTCAGGTACCAAGTCTTAGCTCCACGCCTCCACTACACAGCAAGCCCCTGGCAGACAGCACTTCACTCTTGCCCCAGGGATAACAGTCCCAGGAGAATGGCCCCTGGGCTGCTGGCAGGTTGCAGACAGGTGAGGAGACACTGACTGGCTGCTTCTGGGGGGCTCAGAGTGACTGAGACCATGGAATTTTCTAGATGTTGTCTAGATTTACAGGGTGGATATGTTAGGCACGGCGCATAGAGCGAGGACTCAACTATATGCATGGTTGTTGTTCTGCAACTGTATTTCTATAATCTGCGGTGTAGCTTGTGGTAGCCAGCAAGGTGCTTTCATAGTGAAGGCTCTTTAGGGTTATTAATGAATTGTGTTGTGGTAAAAGCAACAGTAAATAGCAGTTTAATTGCTAATTTAGTCAGGAAGTATTTCAAGATACGATTGGTTTTACTACAGCAGCCAAAGTCTGGTTTGGGTTGGATGTTGTCTGGAAGGCCAAGTAAAATGCCTGGATGTGTGGAGCAATGTTGTTGTGCATTACCAGGGGCTGCTGGAGGAATCAGAGGCCAGGGTGACTCCTGGGCCTGGGCAGCACAATTTCTGACACGCTGTCACAGCATACTACTACATTTTAGGGCTTCTTCAAAAACTGGAGATGTGCTAATAGAAATGCCAGGACACATGTGCATTCAGGCAATGGAATAGTTTTTATCCATGCAGGTTGCCTAATGCTAGGAAGCCCTCAGTTTCACTTCCATTAGTGAGTTACTTTTCTGAAGTTTTTCTCTGGTTTTGGCCACTCTGTTTTAAACTGAACAGCTTTTAGAAATAAAATACACTCAAAGAAATTAACCTGACAGTTTGTATCACATATTTCTTGCCTGAATTATCTTAAAATCCTGCACAAATTTTATTACACAAATACACTGCCTACCATTTCGTTTTCCCTTTTCAGAATTTATGAAAAACACAATCTGTTTAAAAATCATGAATTAGGCAACTAGTAATGACGGCATTCAATAAAACTATTTTTTCTAAATATAGAATTATTTATGTTTTTCCTTCCCTGGCTTTTAAGCCTCTAACTTTCATGTTTTAAAGCTCTTCTCAGCAACCAGCAGGGAAATGTACACTAACTAAATAAAAAGAAAGCTGATCCTTGGTTAAGCCCATAACTCTGACATAGAACCTTTGACTACTGAGGAACTCACAATAAAATATGGAAATCTGAAGGTAAGTGCCATAGCTCTTGAGGAATCACACACAGAGAAAATATTCTGAGTAGGAAGAATCAGAAACTGGATGGCCTAGGAGAAAGACTGAAGCAAAGACAGCTTCATATGAGATCTAACCCAGTAATGAGTTTCAACCTGGCCTATAAAAACAACAGGAAGAGCTTGTAAAGCTCTTTCCTGATGAAACAAGTCCTTGTCCTTGAGGGCCTTAAGATATCTCTGTAAAGCTGCCTCATTCCCTAAATCTGTTTTTGCTGTCAGAAAGATACACCTGAAATCACATAGCTTTGTAGGGATTATTCAAATCAGACACAGGAGTTTAAGGAATTCAAAGCATTGAAAAAATGTCACTCTTCATAAGTATGTTTGGCAAAACAATTTGGTTTTACCTTGCTCTTGTACTCAGGCATCCTAAAGAAGGGAATTGAGCCTTAGTAATATCCTTCTCTCCATTCAGATCAAAAAATCAAGAGGAATGTATAAGATATTCCTCCTGAAGGCCTACCAGAGGGGCCACAGATACATCTTTCAAGGCATCCTCCAAGGTACACTCGGCTCAACAAATACATCACCAGAGGCCACTAGAAATCTGTCTTTTCAGTTCCTCTCAGCTTTGTTGTCTTTCTCTCTCCTTAACTAAATCACTAACCTCATTCACCCCATTATCTCAAACCTTCTCATTCCTATTCATTTTCCCCTTTCATTTTCTTCACAAGATCCTTCTCTGTTGTCCTCCCTTTAGTGTTTCCCTTCCAGTTCACCTTGTCCTATCCCATAGCTCTTTTTCTGCTCAGGGTGTAGAAGAGTTGACCCAGTTTTTGATCCAGAATCTAACAGGATCACACTCTTAAGTACTTTTTTCTCGTATCCATTTATACAGGCCTTTACCCTTCTGTTGATTTCTGGTGACATAAGTCATTCTCAGCAGCTGATTTAAGCTAGGATCATATGGCCCAAGAAGAACCTACCAACAGCGATGTCCTACCAAAGAAATGTCTCTTCTGCATGGGCACATGTTCTCCCTTCATCTTCCACCTGATTTCTCTGTGCAGTCTTGTAGAAATGACTTCCCTTTTTTATACACACTCCCCCAATACAATTATAGGAATTTTATATATAATTTCCAAAGCAGACACTGCTTTGCTGCCATCATCTCCTTTCCAAGTTCTGTCAGGTATCCGGCACTTCTGTGGCCTTCCAAATGATGGCACATAAGCCCTCTGTCATGAGGGTTATGTAGCTTGATTTAGCTTATCTCCTCAGGTCTGTGTCAGCAGAACTGAGAGCACATTTGACATCCTGGATGAGGTGCACGAAGTAGGTTAACTGTCTGCCTTCACTTACAATGCAGCATCTGACAGTGAAGGTTTAGCACCTGGTGCTTATCCATTTGAGGCTCGGGTAGTTATTTGTAGCTCAGACCAAGGGGTTCATTCTCAAGAGGCTGTGACAGCTTTTGCTGAGTCAAAATGCACCAATGGAACAGGACCACCAAGAAGCTGCCAGGATCAGTGCATTGCCCATGCATATCTTAGGCTCCACTCCTGCTGCTGCTTAGGGATATCATGATAGCACCTAAAGGCTCACCCGGAATTAAGGGCTAACTAAACTGCTAGATGACACACAAGCATGCTGTTGAGAGCAGCCTGTGGAAGAAGAAGCTGAGCACTGACACAAGTTAGACAAAGGAACAAGAAAGCAGTATCTTCCCCAGATCAAAGTCAGGAACTGAGGCAGTAACCGTGACTTGTCAAGGTAACCCAAGAATTGAACAACAGACGAGAATAGAAATTTTTATTTTGCTGAGTCACAGTTCAGCATCTCTCAAGTCACAAGACCATCCTTTGGCTCTCACTCTTACCCCAAGGGAAGCACATGCCATTCCTATTTGCTTACCTAGCAGCAGTCCTATCTACAGGTGATAGGGTCCTTCTAAGTGAGCAGGGTACCAGCAAGAGTGGAGTCCACAGCTACAGGGATACATGAGAGCTTGCCTGCCTGCTGGAGGTGCGTGGCACAGCTGGTGTGCATTAGACAGACTGCCTGATTCCTACAGCACCCTCAGATTTCATGCCTCATGAAGTTGACAGAGACAAAGAGAACTCACCGACCAATCCCCCTCAGATTAGGTTTCTGAACATTTCCTCTATGGCATGTGGAGAGAATCTGAAGGAGAACTCTGCAGCATAGATATTTTCCTGGCAAAGGGAGAGCTTTGAAGCTCTCAAGTGGTCCCAGAATAAACTTCATGACTTGGGAATGAACACTATGTGCTGACAACATCATCAGTTCATGGCTTTAAAGGCAACCTTCAGGGCAGCTTTTCTTGGTGCCCAGCGCAAGGCTGTGATCCAGCCAGATTTTCTGGAACGAATGCACAGGGTTGGCTGGGATGTCTCCATGGGACGCTTCTGTGGGCATGCATGGTCGTTCCTATGGGCATCAGTTGGTGCATTGAGGGATGGGGGAGTGCTCCCCCTTGGGAGGTAGATGGAGTTGGAGCTTTCTGGAAGGCCCCATCTTGCTGGTTTTAGTGGCTCTAGATGGGTTCTTCTCAGAAACCTGGAATCCCACTACAGGGGTAATGGAGGGGAAAGGAAATCATTGGGTCACAATTTGGGAGAGGAATTGCAACAAACTCAGAGACGTGGTTTAGGATGGCATAACATGGTCAGACAGGTTATGAAAGGCCTTATGGGTACCTAAAATAATCACATGATAAAAAAGCAGTAACTCATATTAAGTGATTCTTTGCAGAAGATGGACAGGAATTTAAATGAGAAGAAGACACTGATCAGATAGATGGTTTGGGATGCATAGTGGCTAAGGAGCAGTGTGGAGGATTAAAAAAGATTATTCCAATGAAAGTAGATGTGTGGGCAAAGTTCTGCCTTTATTGAAATCCAAGACAGAGAAAATCTTCACTGGAGTCTGGGTTTGGCTGGGGAGATTTGCTGTGCTTGTAAGCCTGCAGAAACTGTTTTTGCTCATAGTCACAGGATGGTGCATCTAAACTACTTTGGGTACTTGAATGCCATCTAGACCTGCTTATGAGGAAAACTGCTGGCTAGAAAGTATGAACTTGTAGTCATATATTACACTCCATCTTCAAAACCTTTAAAACCTTGGGGTAGTTCTTGGCTTCAGACAGAAAAGCTGAACAAGCATAGCTTTCTCTGTTCTTCCATATGGTCCTGAGAACTCTTTCTTAAATATCTTGAAACAAATTTGGTTTTCTGCATGAGGGCAGGCACCAAGACCAAGTTTCATGATCCACACTTCTACTGCAATCAAAGTGTTGCTTCACACTTCTACCAGGTCCCAGGAAGAGGCTGTGCAAAAGCAATGGCTTAGAAACTATGGCTTGGAGAAGAGTGGCTGGAAAGATGTACAGTGGAAAAGGACCCTTGGGGTGCTGTTTGACCATGGTTGAACATGAGCCAGCAGTGTGCTGAGGAGGACAAGAAGGCCAACGACATCCTGGTCTGGATCAGAAATAGTGCGGCCAGTAGGACTAGAGCAGGAATCACCCCCCTGTCATCAGCTCTGGTGAGGGTGCACCTCAAATTCTGTGTTCAGTTTTGGGCTCCTCACTTCAAGAAGGACACCAAGGTGCTGAAGTGTTTCCAGAAAAGGGCAGCAAAGCTGGTGAAAGGTCTGGAACACAAGTCCTATGAGGAGTGGCTGATGGAGCTGGGCTTGTTTAGCCTGGAGAAAAGGAGGCTCAGGGGAGACCTTATTACTCTCTAGAACTACCTGAAAGGAGGATGTAGTGAAGTGGGGATCAGTCTCTTCTCCAAAGTAAGAAGTAATAAGACAAGAGGGAATGGCCTCAAGTTGTGCCTGGGGAGGTTTAGATTAGATGCCAGGAAAAATCTCTTCATGAAAAGGGTTGTCAGTTATTGAAACAGGCTTTCCAGGGAAATGTTTGAGTCACCATCCCTGGAGGTGTTTGAAAGACAGATGTGGCTCTTAGGGACATGGTTTAGTGTTGGACTAGGGCATGTTAGGTTAATGGTTGGTCTTGATGATCCCAAAAATCTTTTCTGGTCTAAAGGATTCTAAGATTCTAACAGGTGTCTGTCTGCAGACAGTTCCTGGACTCAGGACGTTTTCAGACAGTGGAAGAGCAGAAGTAGCTACAGGGCAAGACAGTCTTTTTTTCAGCAGAGAGCCCCACTCAACTCCTGGCTTTGTCAAGTTGGATCTCCAATTTTGTGACCATTTTTCCTTCTTACAGGAGGAAGAGGAATAAAGATATTATTACTGTCTTACATCTGTCCTCAGTTTTAAGAACAAACCAGCAATTGCAATCAAAGCTACAAGCAAAATTCTGGTGACAGAATTTTTTTAAAGAGAGAAATTCTGGGGTCTCCCCACTGAGATTGGCTTTTACCCTTGCAGATTCTCCCTACTGGTGGAGAGCTGTGTAGGACAGCATGACAGAGGAGCCATACATATCTACAAACAAACACATTCAGATGTTGTGGCTGCCTGCCACCCTGTCCTTGAGCAGACGCAGCATTTCCTGGAGTTTAGTTCACTTGTTCCCTTCCTCTTTCCTATGCTGTATCCCCATCTGTAAGATGATGCATTGCCACATCATCATATACTTCCTAAAGCCTTTGATGACAGTCCCAGAGCCAGTGAACTCTCTCAGATACTTTAATCACAGGTCAAAGAAGGGGTAGCAGGAAACCAGCAGCTTGAAAGCACTGGTAGAGAAGGGGATGTGACAGGAAGGCAGTTTGATGACAGATGCCAAGCAGGAATACACATGCAGGGAAGAGAGGATCAAATCACAGCAACATTAGTTTTGAGCACCGGAACACAGGGTTAGAATCTCGTGCTGTTATCATGATGTGATGCCTCAGAGAAAAGGGGATGAGCCCTCAGCAGTCATTCAGCTAATGGAGAAGAATAATATCCCAGAAGAAAGCAAAAAGCTGTGCATGAAGCTTTGCCAAGGAGCAGCTGATATATAAAGTGGGTTTTCCTTTAATTAGCTTGCCAGTAACAAAACTGTTAACTCTCCAGGGGGCTAGACTCAAGTGCAGTAGTGGAGATAGTGAGATCTGAGCACTCAAGTCTTCACCAGAGTGTGTGAGCTTCTTACCTGGAAGAGAGGATGGAGAGAAAAGGGACAGAGTGGGACAGAACAGTGGCCCCAGCCTTGTCAGAGAGCCTGTGGTTCAAAGTGGGCAGCAAGCTGACCAACAGGATTGTGCTGAGGCAGAGTGTATCAGTGTTTCTTAGCAATCTAGTCTTAATTTAAAAAAAAAAAAAAAAAAAAAGCCATAAAAACCCACACCACAGCTCACTGCTCTTCCTTTATAATCAACCAAAAATTAGACTTAATTTTGTATATGCCTTTTCCTCCCATTTATATAAATTAAATAGCATTTTCTTTCTCCCTCTCCTTTTTTGTTGTTATGTGCAAGCAGGAATGTAGGTGTATATTTTCTTTTGGTATGTATTTTCACAGTATTTAGTAGGAAACCTTTAATGTCTTAACAAGCACCTGTCATCTTTGACAGCAAGTTCATAAGCACTGACATGGAACACCCAGCTTTATACCTCTTGTTTCTCATGCTATTTAGAAGCAGGTAGGGGAGAGCACATCTAAATCTCTGGCCACTATAGCTGTCTACAGGGAACGTATACCTGTGGCACAGGTAGCACAAACTCTAAACTCCTTTTAGTAACATTATCCTTGGATCTGTTTTAATCTTTATGCAGGATGAGAGTTAGCTGGGTAACATGTTAGCTCATATCACCTTGCCCTCACACTTTTTTGAGACAAATATTAACTTGATTCATTGGTAGGTCTGGTTCATTTAGATTAATAATTTCTCCAAATACTTAATGACACTGAACACATTTATATGTAACTAAGTCATTTTCCCTATAAGCAATTGCTGCAACTGCACCACAAGTCACATCTGTATAAATAGGACAGTGACAGGAAGATTGTGAAAGGCAAGAATCCCTGCAACTGTCTGTACAGACAGATATTGTTTTCACTGTATCACAGTTCTTTTTGAGACTCCCTACTTGGAAAGGCAGGTATTCTGAGAAAGGTCTTCATTATCATCATAACTTAAACAGATAAAAGTTCCAACACTTCAGGGAAAATCTCCATACCCTAAACACCACGTTCCCACAAGCCCGCTCACCCTAAGGTCTGCAGCAGCACTGATGGACACTTTCCACACTGAACATAAGTGTGCACATAAATTCCCATTCTGAAGACAGCTTTCTTCTCTGACAACTCTTTCTTCTCTTCCATGCATTACACTTGATGGAGTTGCGTGTGGCTCAATGGTTCACTTGACAGCATAAGAGGTTTATGTCCTGCTTTGTGGCACTTCTGTCTACCCAGATGGTCTTTACTGGATCACAGATTACACTCACCAGCCATGCCTCGCATTGGAGGGTGGCAAAGGGGACAGAGGTTACAATGCTGCAGAAAAAATACAGAGCAAAAGCCACCTGCTGAAAGGATCACAAGGTGGGAACTAATTGCACAAGTTTTACTCTTGATGAACAAGACCTTGCAAGTCTGTCATGTTGGCTTCTATCCACTGTACAAACCCTGCCCAGGACTCTCCCAAAGCCCTCTTCCCATTTGTACATGTGTATTGCCTTGGTTGGAGTCAAAATAATTTATTTCTTCTATGTTCCTTCTAACCACTCCTATGCTGTTGCTGTGGTGATCTACAATTGTGACAGCCATAGGACTGATGGATGGAGCAAATGGAAACCCATGAGAAACCAGAGGGCAGAGACCTGCAGCAGGGCATCCAGGCCATGTGCTTCAGCTGGCAGGGAGAGGACACGTGTAAGTTTGACAGAAGCAGACTAAAATGGAAGGGGAAATGAAACACAGAAAAAAGCTAGCAGAGACACTGGTTTTAAGGTTAGGCAGGGATTAGTTTGGTCAACAATTTGTTCTACTACAGACTTCCCAAACCACTTTCTGCAAGTCATCCCATCACTTTGAACATCATTTTCCCTTCTGTAAAAAGTTTCTGTGAGAGGAAATGTCACAAAATATCATGGGGAGTATAAATACAGAATGGCAACCACTGAAGGGAGTTGTATCTGTTTCTGCTTATCCCCACAATGGATCTATACACAATGTGGGCAATTACTATGCTTTTAGGAAGCTCTTTCAGCTCATCTGTTGGCATCAGCATTGCAGGGCTCTATCTCCAATTGGCAAATGTGGTGCTATCTCATGTCCCTCAGTACCAAGGAAGGATAAGGGCTTTCTGCTGAAATAGTATTCTCATTTCCCTGCTGTCATTCTGTTCCCAGTGAGTGTTTTCCAGTGAATCATTGTTTTACACCCTTAGTTATACTGGTGTGGCTGAAAGCATAGACTTCAATTTAGATAAAGTGCAGAACTCTTGGATATGGATGCTGTCAAACTGATTTGGGATTAGGCAAATATAGCCCTGAAGCATCTCAGTCACTGAGTGCTATCACAAGAAGCCACAGAACAAAATGTCTTTCATTTGAGTGAAATCTTTTTAAAGCATCTGGCCTCTTTCCTTGACTCTCCCATTAGAGGCTGCTCCTGAACCTAATTGCTCTGATGGCTAGAAGATTTCTTTTAATTTCCAGGGTAAATTTCTTTATGGTCAGCTTATACCCAGTTTTTCTTGAGATGTCCTTCAGTTTTAATAACTCCCTCTTCTGCTTTTAACACTCTCAAACATTTATAGAGAGGAAATCCAGACTCTCTCATTCTTCCCTTCACTGGCTGTAAAAGCCAGTATCTCTTAGTCTCTCCACATAGGCTAGGAGTCTCCCTGGTCCTGCTGTCATGTGTTCACTCTACTCTTCAGCTATTCCCATTGGAGCTCATATTTCTAGGAAACAGGCAACAAGAGCTGCATGCCATTTTTCAGATGACATTTCTTCTGAGTCCTGCATACCCCTATTCACTCTCCCTCCTCTCTCTGGATACGTTGTTGGGTATTATTTGTCTTTACACACTTGCAACACGTTGAGACTCAGTAATTCTGTGATGACAGTGTTATATGTTACAAGTATATATAAGCGCAAGCTTTCATCTTTCTCTGGCACTTCCAGTTCTTGAGCCACAGCAGTGTTGCTGTTACAGATGCTGATACATTTCTGCATATTAAACCTAACACACTAGGAAAAGTAGCTACTGAATTCTATTCTTCCAAACTGATACTTTCCCTTTCTATACAACCTGCATTTGGTCTCCCCATTGGCCAGCTCTTTATCTACCTTCCATCTTATTCATAATGTCTATTTTAGCTATTAATTTCACACATGGCACTGTGTCAAGTACTTTATTGTAGTCTGGACAGATAAGATCTCTATCATTTCCCCAATCCAAAATAGTGGTCTTATCAGAAAGAAATATTGAGTCATTCTGGCATGCTCTGCCTTTCACAAACTAATATTGCATTGCACCTCACTGTTCATTTGCCTCCACATTTTTTGATTATTCCCTCCTACAGATTGGCTCTAAAGCTGTAGGCACTGTGGTGGTCAGAAGAATGGGTATGCATTTCCCTAGATTATACCATACTCCTTTTCTTAGGAAGTATTGCATCTGTTATTTTGCAATCAGACAGTGCCACCACCAACTTGGCAGATTAATTAAAAATCCACCCTGTAAGATTTGCTATTTCACATGCCATCTCCCTCAATATTCTGCGACATTCTGGTCCCTGTGACTGGAGCTGACCAAGATGCTTAAGTTCCTGTTTCATCTCAAATGCAGTCGTTTCCTTTTCTGCACGCACAGTGTTGCTCTGTATTCTCCTTTGGTGGAATTACTGAGAAGTGTTACTCGTTCAGTTCATGTTGTTCTTGAGTCACACCTATGATGCCCTCATTACTGTCCCCAAGCATGCACACATCCTTTCCACATCATGTCACAGAGACAAGAATCACTTGTTTCTTTTACTTGCTTTTGCAAGGTGTATCTCAGGTTGGCCTTTAATCATTCTTAATTAATCTTTACAGTTTTAGCCCTCTTGCCCCCGACAGCAACCATTGCAGTGACCTGTTACTTCTGGTGCAATCTGTGCTTTCTGGGATACAGCACTCTGAAGGACCTCAACAGAATCAGTTTGGAGTCAATATAAAAGAGGTGTCACAGTGGCTTTCCTTAGTTTAACATTAGCCACGTTCTAAACTACTAAAAATTAAACTTGTTCAAAAGTTGTGAAGATACACCCTGAATCCTCCACTGAGATTTAAATAAAAGCATTTCATGCTCACGACCCAGTTGCTCTGGGTCAGGGAGAAAGAAGTATTTTTCTCTCCTTGCCTGTTCTACACGTTCACTTATTTTCTAGATTGTCTCTTTTGTATTTTTAGAAGTGGATGTTGCTAAGGCAACCAGACTAGCTGAACATTTTGTTTCCCTAAGAACAATACATGTTTAAATATTCAGGCAATTTTCCATTGTTCGGCAGGAATGGTGAGATCAGTCAGATTATCCAGACCAGAGGAGGGAAGTTTAGGTTGGCCTTTTATTACATATAAAAGCCTTCAGTGTGCTGTCAGCCATTCAACAGCTCTGTCCAAGGAGGAACAACACACATCAGACACACAGACTACCCTCCTTAAATGGGAGAAATGTTTCTGTTTGTTCCCTTCTGTTACACACCCCACAATAAATATATTTATTTCCAGGTGGATGAGTTGCACTCACCCCTGTGTTGGGGCTGACACAGGGCCTGCTCATGCTCTGAAAGCACAGCATCAGGTAACAATAATATCATACAAGTCAGAAGGGGTAAAGAGAATATCCATCCACCTTATCACATCCTTCCCTCTTGCCTAATAAGTGGCATTCAGGCACATGTCTCAATCATCTGGAAAAGATTAAGAATAATCCTACATAGCCAGATGCTTGTTGTTACTCCCAAAACTGGGCTGGTTATGGGATCCTGTGAATGACTTGCACCTACCCGTACAAAGCTCACCAGTCCGGCTTCCTGGCTGACTTTGCACTAAAGTAAATTACAGAGGGGTGGCACAACACATCCCACTGGCTGATCTGTGATGGCAGGGACTGCCCCCTCGTTAGTGGCATGGAGCAGACTGCACTGTTTATGCCCTTCAAGGAAGCCAGAGCCATGCACTGACACCTTGAAGTCTGCTTCTGATTTTGGCATGAATATTTTGTGGGTTGATCACTAAGTGCTTAGTTTCACTTTCCCCCACTGGCACTGTGAGATGGCTAAAACTATAAAAACCTGAAGAAACTATGATTACGGCTTAAAAATGTTTTTCAAAGAAGTGCCAAGTACTATTATAATGCTGAAAACAGCAGGAGGGGAAGAGGGAAGGAAAGAAATAAAGGAGATTAAAAGTGTGAAAGTGGTCATCATCTGAGCCTGCAAAAGGCACAGAGGCACAAAACCCACAGCATAGTCAAGAAAAGGCATGATTCAGGAATCAGGGAGTAGCCAGATACTAAAGGATGGAAGGTGCAGGGGAGAGTCACAGTGGGAAGTTAAGTGAGGAATACAGGGCTGAAGCTGTCAGTGACAGCAGAGATGCTGTGCAGCGGAGCAGGCACTCCCCCACTGAGTGACACAGCACACGCCTGACTGACTAGTGTTACTATGAGAAGGAGCTACTTATACTTTCCAATATCTAGCTCTGGAAATGTGTAACTCCCTCTTCCTTCTAAATATCTTTTCAGGAGACACGAGCAATAGACCAGTAATACTGTATTGCAAGTCACCCACTGGAAAACAGAACCTTATAAACCTCTTTGTTTTTCATAATTTGCTAGTTCTGTGTGTATATTTGTGCTCTTCTCTGTCTTTCTCTTTTTAAAAATGAAGCACATCACCTAAAGCATTCAAATACACTGACCTAAAAGATGACCAGTGCAAAGAGGGTTATACTGTTCAAAGAAAAATGGGAAAGTCTCCTAGTTTATCTAGGACAGATCCAAGCATACCAAATGGTAGGAGAAGTATCCTGGGATTGCCAAAGATACTGGGTTGAAATGGCAGTGTTAGCACCGAGCATCAGTTTTCAGGAAACTAGTTGGTTCCTGGGATGATGGACAGCTAGGCAAAGTCTGAATAACTACAAAAGGCAGTGGGTCATAAGTTAGCCATGGGAGCCATAAAAGGGCTATATGAGTCATAAAACTCCTAGCCCAAACACAGTCTAGTCTGTTTGGTCTTTTCCACCCTATCATTTTTTCCCGAAAGACCAAGTTGAAGGACTAGGAGGAATGTCAAAGTCCAAAATGGGGCTCATGGGTCAGAAAGCATTTTAGTCAGAGACAGAGATCTTGCAGATGCTTAGACCTGGGCAAATAAAATGATGGAGCTGGGCAGAAAAGTGTTACTCAGAGGTGCAGGAATGAGGCAGACTGGTGCACCCCAGTCTCACAGAGAGATTTATGAGAGTCACAATTCATCACACAGCAATAAATCTGACTGCAAACAAAGGTGATAGTTCCAACTTTTGCCTGTGGTCTACTGAAACATTGGTGCAACCAGGGCATGGAGCACTCAAGCTTAATGCTCTTCTGAGGCAACCAATTGTAGGGAATGAAGGAGGCAGGAAAAAGAAGTGAAAATTGCAGACTGGAGTGGATTGTGAGGGGATACAAAAGGGACAAAGAGCAGTGGGGATATACAAGGTGTGCTTGCTCTCTGTGCAGCCTATTCATGGGAGCATCAGCAATCAATAAAGCCTTTGTTTCACCCCTACTGACTCTTTAAATGTCTGTCTCTGCTTCTGCCAGGTGTTACCAATAAATAATTCTGTCACCCATCTACATCACGTGCCCAAAAGAGAAGGCTGAGCTGAGCAGGATCAAATCCCAGAAGGGATAATTTGGATTTAAGAAAGAGCACCTTCTGTGTAAAGAATCAACTACCTGCTCTCCACAGACACACTCAGGAGAAAGAAATGTGTAGGTCCCCCAGCAGTACTATTGGACCAGAGTCAACAGAGTGGTGCACCCACAATGCCAGCTGTGGCAGATGTCTGCAGTGAGCCTCCCTAAGGGTAAGAGCAGGAAACCCGGGCATGTGGCTGCCCAGCTTATTGCACATTTCACAGAACCTGGCCTAAGCCAGGATTAGTTTCAAGACTGGACATTGCCAGTGATATTACTCATATCACTTTGAGGAAATTGCTTGCCCTCCATCTGTCTCAGCTTCTTCACCTGTGAAACAGAGCCTGACGGTGGCTTTGCAATGCATGACTGCTTTTCTGGCCCTGGCTTCTCTGCCTGCTCTACAGCTGCTGGCCTGGCAGTCTGCAGGTGGGTCTGCTTTCAAGTCTTAAGCCTTCACAGAGACAGTTTTTGCTATGGGAGATCGTGGTTGTATGAATATATGAACAGAGCAGTCAGTGCTACTGTGTTATTACAGGCAGCAGTAGAACCTGATACAACTCCTCAGAAAAGGTGATTATGGCCCACAGAAGGCAGATGGTGCAGACATGGAAGTCATGCATGCCTACCACTTTTAAATGCTATTTATATTCATAAATGTGAACTCAGTACAAGATGCTTTACCTTTCAGTTAGCCAAGTAAAAGACTCTCTCTGAATATGACCCAAAATTACCTGAACAATTCTCTTGTGACCATTCTCCAGTGTAGCTGACCCATGACGAGGCTCTGTGGCCTCTGCACATGGCTGTGAATGCTGCACCTATCCTGGGGGAACCATCTCTGTCACTCACAGCAGAAAGGACACCTTTCATAAAGGAGCAACCAGAACCTGCATTGAGGACAAACATTGTTCTGAACTGAGCAGTGAGCCTCCCAAATGATTTTTATTATCAGTTTTCTGAGGACAGCATCTTTATATTTAGGTGATATAAGAAACAGCCATGGACTTAGGGGGTGTATGGATGAGATGACTTTCTCTTTTTTATACACCTGCTCTTCCATTTACTGTTCTTTTTAAGCATTTGGGGAACAGGAGGAAGGGGACCAGGAAAAGGGGGGTTGGAACAGCCAGAGAGAAGGCATGTTAGCCTCATGGAGCAGCTCATCATATTTTCTTTCTTCAGTGACTTGAATTTTGCAGAGCAAAAGGAAGAAGTTTAAAATAAAGCTGTGACCTTGCTGTTCCCACAAACAGAACAAGATATCTGCAAATCACATTCAAAAAATGCTGCAAACTCAAACATGAATGAAAAGGTTTCCAAGAGTGGGCAAGGGGGAGGTTTGGATTTTGCTCCACATTTTACTAGTTGCTGACTACATGGACACTACACCAATTTCAGTGCCATGAGTAAGAGGTGTTACGTAACTATGCAAAATGCCAGAGATGTGGGGGCAAGAATCCTGTCGGGGCTCAGGTATTAGACTGTGACTCTGAAAATATTGCCATGATTTCCATAGCAAATCCACTGAGTCACAGAAATGTTAGGGATTATTCACACTGTGGGAGGAGCCAAGGGAACACAGATCTGGAAGGAGAACTTTCGAACGAGCCAACGTCTGCTTAAGACAAGCAGGGAGCATTCTCTGGTCTACCTGCAAATAGCCTACTTCAGCTACTACATGAGTAAACGTTTCTACACCCACCCATCCCCAGCCCATCTTAGCTACCTGTGTAGAAAGATTCCTTTGGTATCACCCCATATTCAGCTAGCCTGGCTCTCCTAGAGCTTTTTTATTCTACACAGATGCAAAGAATTGGCAGCATATTTATCCTTACAGTGGCCAACCAGACTGGAACTTCTTGACAGCAGGCCCAGAGCTGAGAACACAGAAAGATGAGAGAGGAGGATCTTCATATGTGAGGGGATCTCCACATAGGTTTGAACAAGCAGCCCTTTGCTTTGATTTCAAACTGATAATAATCTTCTCTTCCAAATTATAGCTTAGGACTCAGCTGCTGCGACACTGTTTTTGGAATCAAATTACTAGAAAGGTCAAAATCATTAACATGTGCTTTAGGAAGAGGGAAAATACCAGGCAAAACCTGTAAGCTGCCACAGCTGAAAGATGCCCCCTGGACTAGCAGATGCTATTATTTTCTTCCTTTCAGTGAAGACAGAAAGGTGTCCTTTCACCAAGGGAACTGAGAAGGAGGTCATTCTGCTTGGAGGTCTTTCAAAAATGTGCATAGCAGGAGGAGACTCTTGTAAGTTTTTATAATTTAAAAGGCACAAAACAGTGTTAGAGGGAGTGAATGTTCCTCTTACCTGACACACTCCTAACCTGTATACTCTCTGTAGGGCTCCTTTGGCACTGCTGGGTACAGTTCTAGTGTTAAAAATGTATTAACTTATTCTTGCTCCCACATCCATCAGGGGAAAATTAATAAGGAGTTGGTGCTACACTCAAAGGACAAGACCTAAGAAGAGAATTTTACTAATGCCTCCATTACATGTATTGGGGCATAAGCATAATAGTATTACACTGCAGCTCTTCTTCCAACAGCAAGTGCTAATAAATAAGAAAAAAAAATAATGAAAAAAAATGAACAGACAAAGGCTTCCACAATTTTTGATCTGAAACTGTGTCTTTCTTGTTTGCCAGACACCTCTTTGAGGCCACCTGAAGACATCAAGTGCCTCAGCATTGCATTAATCATCAAGGTAACTAGTACATCAGGGCAAGCAGCTTTCCTTTTGAAATCATTCAAAGAAAAGTTAAGACCTCTGTTGAGAATGAGTGTAGAGTTCCTACATCATGCATATTTTGCTTCTTTGAGTTGGGTCTCACTAAATAAAAGCCAACCTTACGTTCTCCAAAATACAGCTAAGACAGTACTGAACACAAGACAGAGTCATACTGTGCCCTAAACTTTTAAAGTTCATCAGGTCAAACTGTACATACAGGCTTCTCTCCCACTGATGCATTCAACCATCTCATCCCATGAAAGTATGATGCCTCTATATGTTATACCCCGGTGATGCTTCCATATTTGTCATGTGTTCCCCTGGAAGGATATAGGTTTCACCTTGATATGGCAGTGCCAATGTCTCTAAAGTAATCTGGCCCATGAAAAATAATCTTTTTAATCCTTGAGAATGTCATGTGTATTAGCTGCAGCCTTTCTGGTATGAATTCTCTACAGGGGATTCAATTTCACACAAGTCCTAGCAAGACAGACCATCCTAGGCTAGGAATTCATATTCTCCATGGCTTCTACTCTTCACAGAGACAAGCAATCACTGCTTTTCCTGTACCATCCACCTTTAAATCCATATATAATTTTTCCTCCGTAGAGCAGGGAGATTTGATCCCAGAATTTGGGGGTCAAATACTTAGAACTGTCTCCCCTCTATCTCCCTTTCCTATCTGTACACCTTTATGTGAAACACTGCATGTTCACATTCAGTCTTCACCTTCACCTGCAGCATTAAGCTAAGCTTTTCCACAGGATTTTTCCTTATCCATTTCCCCTTGGCCCACAAAACCTGTCACCCAAGTTTAATGAGCCACTGAACTTGGCTCAGGCTCAGGTTGTTAGCCACTGTGTGCAAAATTGGTACTCTTTCAGAGCTTTCCCATTACTTCCCTTAGGCTGCATGTTCTTGGTCAGCTACCTACTGATGCCTTCTACATCAGAAATGACCCCTCACTAAGAGAGTACATACCACATTTAAACCCACCTGCAACGCAGCTTGATGGGCAAGCAGTATTTCTTGTATCTCTATGGAGACAAGCAGACCATCTTCCAGTTCCCCAGAAGAAAACGGATCCCCAGGGTACTGCGGGGCTGAGGACCTGAGAGGTTTTTGCACAAGTCCTACAGCCTCACCTGAGTGAGCACACCTTTTCAAAGGACATGCTCCAGTACAGCTAGCCTACCTTAGTCTGACCCAAGGACATGCAACAGCAAAACTGTCCCTTTCAGGGAGTGTACTCTTGTGAGTGTGCACCTCTGCTGTATGCTTTGCATGCTCTTTGTTGCAGTTGCCACACGATTTTCCTCACATTCACCGTGACACAGTCTGACTTTTTTCTTTTTTCTGTTACTGCTTTGCATTGCACTGCATTGGTGAAAGTACTGCTACTGCAATCAAGTATTTCGGTTTGCAGCTGAATAAATGTTTGAACATATGAATATTTACCCTAATTTATACTATGAACCCAGTACACAAAACATAAAGGCTCTTGCAAGCACCCCGACTGGAGAAAATATGTCAGAAACAGAAAATAATAGGAAAGATGTTGCTCTTACTGCTCTGTGCTCAGGAAAGGCAATTCAGGAAGGTGGTCTAGGGGTCACATTTAGTTTGTCTTTAATATTTGTGAAGGAGAGAGTCTTCTAAACTTTCAGAAGTGGGTACCTGCCTCAGGACAGGACCTCCTTGACTCCATTCTCTCCAGTGGAAACCCTCACTCTTTAGACTTGGACAGTTGTTTGGACCAGAGTGAAATAAACAGCTGCTGTCAGGACCTTGCTCTCTCCTTTCCCCATTACCACAATTTTCGTTGGCAGTAGTACCTTTGCAGGTATGAGGGCAGTGGAATTATTATGTCCACCTGATGAGGTCAGGACTTGTCTTTATGCAGGAATATAACAGATGTAGTGAAAACACAAATCTGCTCCTCTTTTCTCTCTGGGGACTTTGGCATCCAGCAGGTCCATGCAGAATTTCCTTAAGGAATGTAAAGGACTCAAAAATGAAAGAACTGGCTTCAGGCCAGCACTTGGTCCTTTGCTTGTTCAGGCAAACTCCTGAGGTGCCCTATATGTGAAATGAATTGAAGGCCTCTGCCTCTGAGGGAATTCGAGTTAATAGCTTAATGTTCTCACAGGGGAAAAAAAAAAAAAAAAGGCATGCAGGCATTTTGAGTCGCCTCACTGCTATTTCCTCCTTAATGTAGTTTCAGGAGAGATGGTTGTTAGGGAGAGGGACTAGGATCCCATTTTGTATGCAGATTTCAATGCTGAATTGAAGGTCTTGCAGTCTCATGAAGCCGGAGCAACAGCAGCAGTAACTGGCCATTTGTTTTGCAGTGATCATCAGACGACCTTGAGATTTACCCAACTGGGGCAGTACGCTTTCTATAAATATTACATTTTCCAGGATTGTGTTTTCAGCTGTACCAGAGACAATCCTAGTGAAGAATTAACTCAGTTGGGTATACCCTCCCTTCCTTCTCACCCTTTCCCTCTCCCCCCGCAGCAGCCCTCCCTTACTCTGGGTTGTAAAAAAAGCCTCTGAGATTTCTCTTTTAGCACTGACCTTCTGAGCTATCTAATGATGAAGATAGGAAGAGGCTGCAACCAGACAGTGAAAAAAGAAAAACCCTTTTGCTAGCAGGGAAATGTGTGAGTAATACACACAGTGTTGGACAGTGGCCAAATCACTCTAGTAACGGCTGTTAGTTCCCCTTACCAAGAAAATGATCAAATGAGAAAGAGAAGCTGCAGCCGGGTGTCAGAAATGCTGAGTCGCAACGGGAGAATGTCGCATCCGATGGAAATTTACCCAGGAGCCAGCGACCTTCACACGCTGGGGACAAGGACTGAGGGCTTGCAGGGATATCCTGCCCTCACTCACATGCTGCTGTACTACCCCCATGTCACCACCCAGCCAGAGAACACCCTGGAAAAGGAGGTCAGGAGATGAGCTTCAAGACAGAGTGGGCTGCCAGGTCAGGCTTCATGGCATGAAACAGGGTACTGCTGATATAGTGTGCACTGCCATGGCTATGGGGATGACTTGTCTCAGGTAATTAATTGCTGCTCATCTGGCCTTTCCCCTGCTGCTTTGGACATGTGGTCTTGAAATGAGACAGCTAACCTATACCTGGGGCTACTGAACCTGGAGGGAGCAGGCAGCAAAGGTGACTTCAACAGCTCCCTGCTTTTAGGACTGATGGACTGTGCCTCGTTTCAAGGTAGATCCAGCAGCCGCTTCAGTGCATGCCCTGTCCAGAGGGGGCATTTTCACATCATTTCAGGCATATGCCATGGCAGAATGAAGGAGTACTCTGGCTTGACCCTTGTCAGAGGGTCTGAGGCTTGGAACAGCACCAGAACACCTCCTCCTCATTCCCAAATACTGGGACATAGCCGATGGCTTTGCCTGAAAGTTTGCAGCCTCTTCCTTAGAGATGATGAAGACTGGGAGAGAGGAAGTGCAACAGTGCTGGAGAACAAAGGATACAGTGCAGTAAATAAAAGTTGTAGCTGAAAACAGAGGGCAATTACTTGCACTGAGCTCAAAGATGGGAAAAAATAGAAGAGGTGCTGCAATGATGTGGATGCTGGCTAGATGGTGCTAGCACATACTCCTGTGCTTTTGTCATGGACTAATACAACATTATTACTGCATTTCCTTTAAACAGAGGTGCCATTTGCATTGCAAGGGCTGGAGAAACTACTGTCTTTTGATGATACACCTAATAGAGTACAGGTAGTCCCTTGTGCAGTTCTTGTCCTTTTCAAAAATAAAGGCCTTCTAGAATATGGGAAAGATAACGCACTCTTTGCAGTGCAAGGGAATTATAAGCAGCCAACTGTCTCAACCCAGTTACCCCTGTGTTGGCTAAACATGACACAAAATACGATATGTGCCTCAGGTCATCCTTGAAATCACCCCTTCTTGTGCTGTGCTGCAAGAACTCGTTCTTAATCCTCTGGACTATACTGGGTTAGGCTCTCCTGGTTGTACTAATAGCACCAGCTCCAGTCACCAGGGCAACAGCAGGCTCCTCAGCCCCTGAACGGACCATATCCACATTATGGGGTGAAGATCGTGGCTCAAGCACACCCAGTCCCATGATCCACATGCTTTTTCCTATCATACATTGCACTTTTTGTTTGGCCATATCCTCCTTGTGGTAGAGTATCTGTATGGTCCTTCAGATGATCCAAGTTCAGCTACCACAGATCCTGCAATTGCTGTGGTGAGGAACCAATGGGCTTCTGGGACACCTGCTGGTGGGCTGGTGCTTGGCACAACGAATCCTGAGAAGTTTAAGCCTGCAGAAGGACTACATCCAATCTCAAGGGTTTGGATTAAATGTCTCCTAGCCCTCTTAGTGAACATCTGTGGTGAACAATCCAGACTGAGGGTAAATTAGATCTTGAAAGTAGGCTTAGACCTAAAATAAACTCCCTCTATAGCTATGGCTTACACAAAGCCCAGCTACCACTAGAGGGAACAGAAGGCCACAGTGAATGACAAAATTATAAAATTGCTCTCTAAAATGAATAAAGTCAATGAGAAAATAATAGCAGACATTCTCCATTAGAACTGGAAAGTAAACCTGAAACATAGACACTTCCTAATCTATGAAGAGGAGGAAGTGGAGACTGGAAATGGAGAGCAAGTAGGGATTTTGTATCTTAACATGTTCTCCAAGCCCCATCACCAACTCTTCCTAGGCAGAGGATTAAAATCAGAACACCTTGTATCTAAGTCCCCCTGAAGATGCTATAAGGAATTTAGGCAAAGTTACAGGCTAGGACAGCATAAATTTGGCAGAGCAGAAAACATCATCTTTTTCAGCCATATCAGAAAGATTCTCCAAGCATCCCAAACCCTCTCTTTGCAGTATGTATAAATTGTTGCATATGGAAGCAGAGCCAGAGGTGTTTGCTATCCCGAGCTCACTCCTGGGTGCTCTGTGAAAACAGTTCTGCTCTGGCTGCACTGCCCAGCCAGCCTTGCCACGTGCAACAGCGAGAAAAGGAATAACCAACATGACCAACCAGAAAGCTCACATACTAAATCTCTCTAAAGGTTAAGGTCAGCTGAATATTGCTGTGGGAAGGAATTGTACTCTTACTACCTCTAGTGTCAGTCATTTTAGCTCATGTTTGTCTTATCTTTCCTGGCTGATGGATTTATGTGTTTTTATCCTCTGCTTTACTATGTCAGGAAAACTGTACTGACTTCAACAGACTCACTCCTGATTCACACTGCTATAGTCAAGAGGAGAAGCAGGACTCCATGTTACTCTTCCCAGGAATGAATGGTGAAGCCCTCTTTTAATCTGTGCAACAGCTGCAGGGAAATTCGTAGTAGAAATTGTCCCATTACTTCCCTTTGTCCATATGACTAATCTTGATCCTGTTGTTAACTGCTACGAGTACACTTCCTAAGAAATATCCTTTTTTAGAATTAGGCAGACAGTTTTGGTTCTGCCTCCTTCTGTGCATAAGTTTTCCTATAATTCCTGTTGGTGCTACCCTGCCTGGCCCAGAGTGAATCACTTCCCTTCATTCACACAAGTAAATCCCATGCAGCCCTGTGCAGTGCCCAACACCTGCCAGTCACACTTCAGTGAGACACTTGGTGCAACAGCCACAGCACAGCTCCAGAGGTGGTTAATGTACATGGTTCTTTTCTGCCCCTCTTCCCTCTGAAAGGAAGAGGAAAACCTTGGGTCAAATGTGGCTGCAGTCAGCATGGGTGCATGACACAGAAATCAATGGAATTGCATGAAATATAGTCCAGTCCCTCCCTGCAATGGCACTTTGGCCTTTCCTCCCACTCTCTGGACTAGTCCATCTATTCCTGCTGCCTGCCAAGCACAGCAGCATGTTTCTTACCCAGCAGCACGAATTTCACCCACAGATTCGCTTGGATATGCACACACTCAAGTGCTACTGATACCCACACTCATGGCCCGCCTTCCTCTCTCTTCATCTTCAGATGTCAGTCTCACAGAGGTTCTGAGGCTGACTCACTCAAAATTACAGGCTTTGGCCTGCCTGTGACCTGCATGTCTAAGCAATTCTCCTGGGCCAGCTTCATTTCAGAGCTTGGCTGTGGGCAGGACTGCTGTGTCTGGGAAGAAAGCACAACTCCTTTGTCATTGACAGGGAGGCCTCTGGGTATCCTTTGACCTAATGTTGCTGGGTGAGACGGGCTGATGCCACAAAACACAGCAGCAGGAACAATTCAGAAGTCAGGGAAATGCCAGCCTGCAATTTCAGACCTTCTATAGGGAAAGAATGACCATTTGCCTTTGTTTGGATCCCAATTCAGGCTTGAAATTTGAACCATGGGAAAACAGCAGGGTGGCTGTATCCCAGGTCTGGAATTGGGTTTCTTCCTAGTCTTTTCAGATGGATGCTTCAGGGTTTTTCAATGAGATCCCATGATGCCCAAAGAAGAGCATTATGGTCTCATCCCATAAAGCTGTAGATTCTCTTATTAAATATGTGGTTATGATCCAGACTTGACCTGCTTGCCATGGGAAGACAGTTTCTAAAGCAAAAGGTGTTTTCACAGCATAAAAGGCTAAGAAAAAAGATTCTTCTGTACAGCAAACTACTAGCAGCCTAGAATCTGGCCTGTCCAGACTTCAGTCATTTCTAGAAGGTCAAGTTTTGTAATACTTTGACTTCCTAGATGTCCCTGGGAGCTTTCCTCTTGATTTCTGCGGGATTAATTTTAAGGGCATTTCATCTTATCAGAAACCAAAAGCACTTCATACACTCTGTGCACATCTTTATTACCTAGCCATTCAAGAAAATGCTATCTCTGTAGGATTACCATGGACTGACAAGACATCCACATGCATATAAAAATCACCATGTCAAGGTCCTAATTTTTCTGAAAATTTTTGCCTCCAAAAGTTATGCAAATCAAGCCATTCACCTTTCCTTTGGTGGAAAATAGGCTGAATCAAGAGAGCACTTACAAACAGGACTTGACAAAGTATGTAATTCTTTAGAGCAATTAGGGCCACAGGACAGGAGTTGTGCACTTCACCACTCTCCCCTGTGTTCACGTCTTAAGATCTGCTTGAGGAGCTTGACACTGACCTACAAGCAAAAAAATGGCTGAGGCACTTGAAATAAGGAAGGGCCAAACAAAAAATAAATGGTCTCACAAGCCATCTCTGTAGATCTTAAGCCAACTTTCTTTCCCTGGAGCCAGACTCATGCCAAGATATTGCCATACTTCTGGCAGGAAGTCATACCAAAGAAAGGAAAAGTGAAATAGTGAAGTAATACATTACCTTGGCACAGCCATACTTAGGTACGTAAGTCTTAGGGATGTGGGGACTCCATGCCTTGGATATGGAGAGAAACCTGCCGTATGCCTGAGGGTCTTACAATAAAATGGTGCACTTAAATATCTGCACTGCACACAATCACTGACAGTGTCTAATTTTGGAGGGCTGTATAAATTCATCTCTAAATACAGAGGGATATATGGTATTTTACTTAACAAATAACTTTTTGCATACCTGTTACCCCATCTTTACCTACAATGACATAAAAGTTGCGGTGGCTGGCTGTTTGAGAGATTCTGTTACATAGCTTTCTTCTCTCTCTGATGTTACAAAAACAAGGTTGTTGTGGCCTGCACAATGAGAGTAGACCACAACAAGCCATAAGACAGTTCAAGCAGGGAGGATTGGTGATTAAGCATTAACAAACATCAGTCAAAAGTATAGCAAATGGGGACATCAGAGAGAAGCAAAACACAATCCTGCTTCAAAGACCCAGTTCAGTGAGGTACAGAATATGTCACATCTTACACGGCAAGCTCCTTTCCCTTCCTACTCTTGGCAAATCCTGCCCCCTCTCCAAAAGACTTCTCTTTGCAAACAAACAACAGGGGTGAGGTTTACACAAGGGGAATTCTTGAGCATGAAATGCAGAATGCAAAAGGCAACATCAGCCTGAGTAGTCGAGCAATCCATTATCATAAGCTTACATGAGCCACATTTTCCATGTTTCTAAAACACAACCAAAGTAGCTAACATCTCTTACGTGGCAGGAATCCAGAAAAAGAGGCAAGCCAAAGCAAGACTGGGCAGTCCTCCAGCAGAATGGGTTAGCTTCAAAAGCTGAAGTGCACTTAAAACTTTAAGGGGGAACAAGAGGACAACTTTAGATGCTGTTTCGTCAGCCATACATGGATTTCCAAGCTGATGTGAAGATCCTCTCTTCAGATTAATACTCCCCATTAGAATATAGTTTCATAGATGTGAATTACACCATTTAAGCAACAGAAACAAGTTTCATCATTCCATTACAGCATGGTTGTCACTGGCTATTTGCAGTATACTCTCTGCTCCACACACAGGGCAAATGACCCCTCAGCACAGTAACTACTACTTACTTAGCAGTAGTCCAGGGCAGAAAGGAGGGAGGATTGCTTCTGCAAATGAAAAGTGTTTGGGAAATTCTGAGTACGACAGAATGTAACTAGCATCTATCAAGAAGTGGCACAGACACTATGACAGTCTGTACTTATGTGGAAAATAGCATAGCAGGGAGCTCATTTCTTGTTCCACCTGAAAATGACCATTTTTACCAGTACCAGACCATCTAACACAGGGCTGCTGATCCACCTGGAATGGGCTAAATCCCTTGAGAATCTCCCAACCATGTTGTTACTCCAGTCCCTTATTCTTTTCTTGACTAGGGCCAATTGGAACATGCTGCAAAGTCAGGTCAACTAATAGCCAGCTTACCAGTACGGGGCCACTCTTTCTTATCACAGTTTTGTCATGCCTTATTCATACCAAGAACTGGGGGGTGATGTAAAACAGAAGAAAAATAGGCTTTTGAAATTAAGATTTTTCTCCTCTGAGCACATTCAAATGAAAGACAAGGTTTCAGACATCTTGTGCTGCTTTTGGGAGAGAGATGGGGGATAAAGCCATTTTAGGGAAGCTTTGTACAGTCAAGGAATTTCAGCATCAGTGATCTGAAGTTTTATTGATCAGGATAAAGGGGAAAGAGGCTACAAGCTTACTTAAATCAACCCAATGCAGAGATAAGAACTACTCATGACACAAAAACACTGTTGTGACACTTAACTCTGCTCTGCTGACAGCCTTAGTGAAGGGAGCAAGAACTGATTCAGTTTAGAGACTGAACTCCTACCCCTATCGAGGAGTGAATGTGAGGGAGTAGGAGCACTAGAAAAGAGTAGAGGAGCAGAAAGAAGAAAAAAAAATTGTTCTTCTCTTACTGAAATTGGCAGACATCTTCCCTGGAGTCCTTACATTGGCAAAGAGCCTCCCCTCCTCCTTAGCAGCTGCCCCTTGTTTCAATGTATTAAAAACAAGATAACAAATCTATCCAGAAAAGACATTTACACAGTGCCTAAAATACAAAGAGTGCCCACATCAATAGGAATCAGAATTTTGAATTGGCTATTCTTACTTCACAGAATACATCGCCCAGAGGTTTTTTTAAAATAACAATGTGCAGAAGTTATTTTTGGAGAAGGGTGAAAAGGAAGATGCAACCAAAAATCCACTCAAAACCTTAACTCTTCCCTTTACCCAGATGCAGTATACACAGATGACTGCAGGGTTTTTTGAGCGCACTGCAGGCCAAACACTAAAGATTTCACCCAAGAAGAATTTTTTTTTTTTCATTGTGTGAGTAGTGAGATAAAATTTGTATTAGGAATATCTTCGTTGAAATATGAGCTGAGAAAAGATGGGACTCATCACCACATAATACTGCACATGGTCATACAGCAGATTCTGAATTCAAAAAGTCCCATGGAAAACTCTTCCTGAAATCTACACATACTGCAGACTCCACAACATTTCCGAGTGACCTGTTTATAAAGCAAAATACTAATGACCTATAACACAAAGTTAAAAGCCAGCACTACTGTAGGCCACAGGAAAACAAAAAAGGACAAAAGAAGGAGAGATGAGAATTACTCGCAGTGACTGAGGTCCCTGATATAGCCAGGAGTTTGCTATGGAATTTCCCGGTTGTGAACATGCGAAAGAAGCAGGACTGAGAAGCAGTAGAAGCAACACCAGCAGTGTGTGAGTGTTGCATGGCATACGCACACATGAAAGGAGTGTTTGGGGATCAAACCCAGATTCATAAATACAGAAAATAAACCTCACTTTCAGGGATAAGACCTTCTGAAAGAGAGAGTAAGACATTGGCAAAATGGTAGCAGGAAAGAAAACAGGAGGGAGATCAGGAACAAGAATGGAAATGTTCTAAGAACAGAGAAGGAAATGCTGGTGAAGTGTTGAGGTTTTATAAACATAATTTTTGTTATTAAGGCAGTGCATGACCTTGATAACAAGTAGACTTTACCATGCTTTTCCCGAGCTCCCTGTGTCTGTAAAAGAGGTACAACATTTCTGTCCCTCCAGATTCCTAAATGGAATGTGTTTCCCAGCCAACATTTCTACTGAAAGAACAGACACCGTAAACAAATAAATGCTGATGCGATAGTGATAGTGATTGATGAAGGAAGATCAGGATCTCATTGTGTTCAGCACTGTGAACACTTAATGATACTTACTCAAGAGTCTCATATTTAGACTGTAAGCTACAGACCATAATGGATATGGTAAGCTGCTAAGAGATGTACATACTGCAATGAAATTGCTTTTCCAAATTGGGTTTCATCCTGGGGAAATGATAAGTGATCCAATCATCCAAGCCTCATGTTTATAGGAATCTGGATCTGTCTGTTGTGTATGAAGGCAGCCAGCAGTTCTCTGCTGTGGAGGGCACAGACTGTATCAGGCAGTGCGCTGAGCAAAACTATTCGCAAATTACTATCTCTGCAGCAAAGAAGAAGCTTTGGCAACATCCTCTCCCGTTTTTTTTATTTTCCTCAGGGAAACTCTCACCAAGTGAAGGGCACTTACAAGGTACATTATTTCATTATTCCTGCAGCTTTGGCACTATTTTGCCTGCAGTGCTGCAGGGATCTTAGCATGCAGCTTGGGATTTTGCCAGTCAGCTCACTGTAGTACTGAAGCGAAGCAATGAAGCCAATGCAGCAAAACTGCTGATTGTACTCCAGTCTGGGAGAAGCGATTTCATAATCAACTTACGGCAAAGTCTGTTACGTCATAAATCCTCAGCAGCAGGGAGAGAGGGACAAGGGAGAGAAGCCTGCTGGCCCTGCTTTTCTTTCACCGTCTATTCTCAGCATGGCATGTCATGCTCTCCTTCATCACTCTCCATCACTTCTGAACAGTTAAGGAAGATTCTGAGATCTGGGTTTGCAGGGTTATGAGTTAGCAAAGGCTGTGCCACCATGATCCGAAGGCCACAAAAGCCAGGGAGATTCTTGCTGTCGACCTGCATGCTTGTGCTTTGAGTAAACTTGACATAATAAATAGGGAGCCCCCATAGTGCCAATATTAAAAGCAATTTCCAGAGTACAACAGCATTTTAAATGAGAAAAAAAGAGACAAGGCTCTTGAAAGAAAAAAAGCAGATGTAAACGTCAAATTCTTTTAATGTCAGGAAATCACATATCAAGAGAGAGAGGCTCATAGCACTTCTAATAACTATTGACTAAGAAATGTTTTTGTGTTTTCTGCTGAATATTTGGTAGCTTTGCCCATTGTCTCTCACAGTAGCTCAAGATATGTGTTATTTTGAGTTTCCCTGTGAAAAGACAAAGCAAGAAGCAAGCAACAGTAGTTAATAGCTAAAGAACACGGGTATTTGCTTGGGGTTGCAAGACATTTATTGTCAAATCCATAAGGAGACAGTAATTTAACAGCCGAGTTTA
This sequence comes from Formicarius rufipectus, assembly GCA_013399695.1. NCBI lineage: Eukaryota > Metazoa > Chordata > Aves > Passeriformes > Formicariidae > Formicarius > Formicarius rufipectus. The sequence continues at coordinate 89,533 of VXAU01001966.1, read as the reverse complement.
CAGCATCAGGCCAGAAATACCAAAAATGAGCAGAAGGCCAAAGAGGAATATAAAGAGTCAAAGTAATTGGTTTAAGGATAGAAACCAGTCAAGTGGTAGAGTCAGCTTGAGCTATGACTATACCTAATGCGTCAGGAGTTACTAACCTAGGACTCCAGGATTCACTAAACCAGCAACTCCCATTGAACTATTGATTTTCTGAAGCTTAGGCTGAAACACACAAATATGTTGTTGGAAGGTAGATATAATGGGGTTTCAAGCAATTAGCACAGTTCTTTTATTCCATTTAAGGTTGCCAGGGCATCTGAAGAGTTGCAGCACTACTGGGCTAGGGACAGTGACAGTTTTCCAGGCAACTAGTCTGACCCATTGCTAACACAAAAGAGCACTGATGTACTCTTTTTAGCTGATGGGTTTTTTATCCTTCATAAAAACAACCAGGTGGGAGCTGGCAAATGTGACTAATACAGGCTGAGAAACAGTCTGACTTTTACTGCCTGTGTAGCATGCATGTGCAACCATGTTGATAAGTAATTCCAAGATCACGGAGGCAAGATGTGCCTCCTAAAGTGAAAAATATACCATTGTCAGTATCATGCTTTGAAGGACACAGTGATAAAGACAGCCACAGAGCAGAGGAGCACTCAAGGAGCAGAGTAACAGCAGCTTTCACTCTGTTACCAAGGTCCTCTGGTCACAAAGGTACTACATGAGGGTTATGTAACTTATAACTTCCTTTTTGCGGGTGGAAAAATGACAGGCTGTGCGTTGTCTGTCCTTGTTGGTTTTCAAGACGGGACAAAGTTATGAGCAGTCTGGTCAGATCTTCAGCCAACCTTGATTTGAACAAGAGGTCGATCCACAAACCTCCAGACATGCCTTCCAAGCAGCCCTATGCTGTGCCCATCACAGCGTAAGGAAGGTGAGGTGTTGCTGATCATGGTTAGTAGAACAGCAACTTCTGGTCTTTATTTCCTTCAGCCGGGGCCAGGTGTTTGATGGCTATTGAAGACAAACTCTTCCATTACCATGCTTCACCAGCATCACTGGGTATGGCTACAGAGCCAACTCAACCTCATAGACTTATCCACATGCATTTCTAGTTAGCTTCGATGATAAGATCCTGAACCAATGAGTGCTGACATTTTGCATTGCACATAAAATTTAGCCAGGCATTGAAGTAATGAGCAGAAATTTCTCCTAATCTTGTCATATTCTCTTGAAGGCAGTCACAAAATACAAGTACAAACTATTCCTAGTGACTGTCATGCCTACTTTTCTAATGTCTCACCTTTTGAACAATCTAAACACACAACTTTTTTTCCAGATTTTTTAGAGTTCTGCTGATTATTTTTCATTGTTTCCATGTTTACATTTACAGGCAACTATTTTCTCTTCATTTATGCATATAAAGCACATAAAACCACCAAGGTTATTCACTCTCAAGGCTGCTCTTCCACAGACCACAGTGTTTTTTGACGATGAGCAGTGGCTGTAAATATGCTAAAGATGAGACACAGGGAGCCTGCTGCCCTTATAAAGCTGTTTGAGCTCTCAATGCAATAAAGTAATCTAGAACACAGCACAAAGAAAAGGAAAGAATGCATTATTCTGTGGATGTAGTTGACAAGCCATCAGAACTTGATGAGATTAGAAAAGCTTAAAACAATAATAGCTGTGTAGGCATTTTCCTCCTTGTTGGTGAACACATTTACTGCTGGGATCTTGCACCATGTCTGGCACACCAACGAAATACAAGAGTGCTCACAGAGAAATGGACTGCCATGTGGGTTGGCATAAGGTACAGTAAGCTGTGTGGTGTGCAGGCAAATATGTGTGTTTGAAAGCTGAGAGCAGGCTCAGGAGCTTCGTGGCTCAAGCATGTAAAGACCAGATATCGAAATCTGTGTTTCAGGAACTCTGAGCCACGCTTCTTGTGGTGATGGGGAGCTACTGAGGAGGAGGAGCTAATGTGTCCCAGACTCATAGAGAAGTTCAACTAGGAAATAGGCAAGTTGTAGCGCATCATGAGTCACTAACTGTGGTGGTGTGAAACGGCTGCAAAGAAAGAGCATGGCCTTATCCTAAAGGACTAGGGATACTGGCTTCGGTGAACTTTGGAGTGAAAAAAGCTGTATCTTGACAGGATGGTGCATAAAAGGTTAAGCAAAAATGGTTTTGGTTATATGTGAATTTTATCAGAAGGATATCTGAACCATTATCAAATCTGCCTGCCACACTCACTGAAATAGCTCATCACCCAGTTGAACTGCAGGGCTATCAGGACCATTGATACTTGACTGTGCTCTATTACTTTGAGCAGACAAAACGACTATGGAGGCTGAGTGCTGGATATTGTTGCACTCCCCACATTGCTCCCTTTTTTGTTTTAGTTTTTTTATATTTTTGTTTTGGTTTTTTTTGTTTTTTTGGTGTTTTTTTTTTTGTGGTCTGAAACCCCAAGTATTTCACAGGGCAAGGCAACCTTTCTTTGAGCTGTCAGTGCTGTCACCTCTGTAGGGCAGGGGAGCAGGAGCCAGACCTAATTAGCTAAAGAGAGTAACAACATCCAGCCACCGCCTGCTTACAAGACAATGAAGACAGTTGTTAATTACAATAATATGAGGTGACAGTCACATGAGAAGTGATGGATGGCTAAGCGGGGCTGAAAATCCAGAAGGTCAGATCACAATTAATTATAGTGGCAGGATGTAGAAGCCCCTTCCCCAGATTTTCTCTTCCTCTTTCCCCACTTCCTCTCCCTACCATCTGCAGCACCACAAAATTTGTAAATGCCATGTGAAGAGGGCCTTGACAACAGCAGTTGCCAGTCACATTTGGAAAAAGTCTATAAGCCCTTTACAAAGGCAAGGAACTTGTAGCGTGGGGAGGCAGATCTGACCTAGCTTTCATCCATCTGGCTGAGGTATCCACAGCAACAGAGCCTTAGACAGCAGTGGTACCCAATGGCCACATAAATGGGCAGCGACCCCGGTGGTTCTGTAGTCTGCGGTGCTGGCACAGGGGGAGGAGTTCCAGGCAGAGGTGAAGAAGAGAGATGGGTACAGAACAGCAGTGTCTTTTCTGAGACTGGGCAGACAGACTTCAGTTGGCACAGTCATAGAAAACTGCAGTTATCATCCACCCACAGACTCTGGGTCTGCTGGCTTCAGCACTCTCATTAGCAGCTTCAGATCTCATAGGCAGCAAAGAGGGGTGGCATGTAGGGAGGAAGGAGGGTGAAGCAGCCTGGGAGCTGGGAGGACACAAGGACAACAAAACAGGGTGAGACAGGGCAGCTGGTTTGCAATGGCAGGAGCATGGGATTATCTCACTGCAAAGTCCAAGAAGCTGCTTCTGGAGCAGGACAATCTGTCTTGTAATGACAGGGTTAATTTTAAATTGGCAGAGAGCTCCTGGGACTTTTTCACTTCCATTGTCAAATATCTGGGGCTGGCAGTTGCTAATTACAATAATATGAGGTGACAGTCACATGAGAAGTGATGGATGGCTAAGCGGGGCTGAAAATCCAGAAGGTCAGATCACAATTAATTATAGTGGCAGGATGTAGAAGGCCATTCCCCAGATTTTCTCTTCTTCTTTCCCCACTTCTTCTCCCTACCACCTGCAGCACCACAGAAGCAAAATAGTAAAGAGGAACCATTCTTGTGACTAGAATGCAAAACGGATGGAGGGCACCAGGAGCTGGGTTTCAATGTCTATGCTGTCACTCCAGCTATCGAAATTCACAGAGTACATAGCCAAAAGGGACCAAGTAAGCATCTCATTTCATTTCTCTCATAACATGGGCTGCCAGATAGCATCTGTCTTTAGTGACTGTTAAAGCAAGATCATTATGAACTCTTAAGATTTTATTTTGACACAGAGAAGCCTACACAAAGAAAGTACAAAACTAGTATAAAACACTATGAGCTCTGAGTGTTTCTACTCAGCATTCACTTTGCATGGGCCTGAAAGGTCGTGCAGAAATGGACTCCTTTGCTTGTAAAACTGAGAGGCTTCTAAGCACATTCTCAGCCCTTTTCCCCCTTATCTTGCTCAGAGAAAACTGGCTTTGGCTCAGCCCGTTCCCATGACCAGCAAGTGAATTACAGCTCCTGCCATTCTCACATCAAAGATCAATTCAGCCCTGACCTCAGACTTACCCCGTGGGTCTGTGCAGAGTTGTTATGAGTGATTAGTTCAGATTTTCCCCTCCAGCATTTCATGGTGATGCTATGAACTGTAGGGCACAGTCAATGCTAGAAAAAGCCATGTGAGAACTTTCTAATGATACCAAAATTCTCTGAAGGAGAAACCTGCTCCCCATCCACAACGTCTGGTTTCCATGGTAAGGACCACAGCTGACTGATCTCTCAACGCTGTTCAATTGGAGAGCTACAGTCACTCCCCTGGAAAAGAGTGGCCCGTATGAAGCCCCAGGTCAGTAGTCCATGGATTTTGAAAATGCTCCAGCTGTCTGCTGTGGCCATTTCTAAAAGGTTTCACATGGATTAAACTGAAATAAAAGGTAACTGAGCCTTACATGGAAACAAGCTTTGTTTTAGACTTTAAAAATAACATAAGAAAATAGGACTGGTGCCTCCTTTGTGTCTCTTCTCAGGATATGAAAAGTATCTCATTGCTTTTTGTAACTACTGCATTTAAACATCACATTTTTTCTACCTGTTTTATCACAACAGGCTTTCTCAATGCTTCAAGAACCAGGGGAAGCTATAAATTTCGAGGCCAAACTTGGAAAAAGATGAAAGAGAGAGAAGGTAATTTATCAAAGATCTATACAAAACTCCTTATATGTTCAGTGTAGTAGCAATTTCACTATGTCCAACAAGACCACTGGTGAAGAAGTCTTTTTCTGAAGGACTCATGTGAAGTTTTAGAGCATTTCTGTCTCTGCTGATGTGGCGATGACTGCACTTCCAAGAAAGCTCTCCTGCTGTATCAGGAACTGATAATAGCACAAAGATAGCCAAGCTTGAATTTAGCACAAAGACTAAATATAAAGCTATTATATTTTAAAAAAACCCAACCAAACAAAAAACAAAACACCAACCTCTCTCCATACACGCATTAAAAACGACAAACAAAAAAACCCGCCCAAAACAAACAAAAAACCAAACCAACAAACAGAAAACCACAACGATATTTTTGATGAAAAGAGGGACTCAGTTACTCAGCTCATTTATAAAAAGGTCCTGGTAAAATGCTGCCTGCTAAATCTGTGAGGAGATTCAGCACTGACTCAGCCTGAAGCATCTGCCTCCCTCCTGAATCAATGCCACCTGAATTTCCTGTAGCCTCAAGGCTTTTTTAATTTCTTTGGCAGCGTCACCTTCAGACCGTACAGGCTCAGATACTGTCTAGGCTTAATACAGGACTACAGTTAAAGATTTGTTATGGATTTCAAGCATATATGCTAAAAGAAATAATGAAACAGCTACAGCAATGAGAATAGACCCTTCTAGAATAAAGCACTAGGAAAAAACTCTGAGATTTTAGCAGTGATGTGATTGGAAAAATACCATACCTTGTCCTGACATTTGAAGCTGTAATAGCACACACTTATCAAATTGGCTTTTCCTCATTGTAATGATTCTGGAAAAGTCACTGTAATCACAACAGCTCTGTAATCTCCAACAACTTTAGGGAATTAATTTATTAGCATAAATGGTAAGAGTTCCTAGAACAGGGCAACTTTTACAGCCTGAAGAGTAGAATGAAGAGGAACAGTTATACCACTGCTCTGACAAAAGCCAGAATTTGATTATGATTAAACCATATTTAGTGGATCTGCACAAAAAAAAAAAAAAAGTCCATCAATTCTTCTTACTATATGTACATAATAGTCAGGGTACCAAGTTCCTTATGCCCAGTTTTGAAGAAGGGCTGTATCAGAACTGGTTAAACATCCCCTAGTAAATCTATTTGAAATTACTTTTGGGGAGACATCTGTAGAAGTCAGTAGTAATTGCAATAGCTCCATGGAGCACTAGGAATTTCTGTGTAGCCATTTTAGGATGTCTGCACAAATCCTGCAGTTGGTAAGAATGCCTCCCCTTGCACAATTTAGCTCTTTTCCACTCTCCAACTTTTCCCTACTCCAAGTCTTATCTGAGCAGGGAAGGGTTTGTCACAAAGGTTTGTGACTGCTGTTTTTGAGCACAGTTTTTGGGGGCAATCCGACCTAGCAATGATGGGCAATCTATGAAACAGATGTTCACTGATTACTTGAAAACTGAGTTTTCAAAATAATAGATTTCAGAGTTGCAGAAGAAGAAGAGTTATCACAACATCTAGACAGTTTCCCAGACCAGGAAAATTTGTTTCAGTTGTTTCTTTACTAACGTTTCAGTGCAGCTTTCTTGTCCTTTCTTCAGAGACTTTATGTGTTTAGTTTTGCTTTTCCTGTTTGCTTCTATTACTTAATCCTTAATTTAATACTACATATGCAGGCAGGAAGCTATTACAAAAGTAATTCAAAGGTTTATGTTAACTTGGAAAAACAGCACTGCAGCTAGTGCTTTTCTTTCTTCACAATATTCCATGTGGTATCATATCAGAATTTTCTACAGCTACTTCCAAGAAGAAAAGAGCTCTGCAATATCCTCCAGAGTCACAGGATCTTAAGTAGTAGCTTCCCTTTTACAAAGAAAGAACTACACAAAATAAAAACTGAACCAGCAACTCTGTAGGCAAGTAGCAAGAAGAAGAGGTTGGGGAAAAGAATGCTTTCCCAGGACTGGGGTCTGATTTTAAACTCTGGTCTAGATGCTGGTGTTTAAAATCTGTTTCTAGCCCTGAAGTACTGGTGGACATTGGATATATCATTAGACCTACATTGTAAAATAATTGTTTTTAAACCTTTCCTATTTTTCAAAAGGGCGGTTGAACTTGAAGTACTTTGAAGACATTGGTGAATGGGGTTAGAAAAATTATCATTAGCAGTAAATTTGATAAATTAACTCCAGCCTTCAACACTGAATAAAACCACTTCTTTCATTACTCTGAAAGAAGATAATATCATTGAGCTAACAGTTTGACTAGGATATATCTTTATTCTTTATGAAGCATGGCCTTCTAGTAGCTTCACCCTCCATATTACCAAGTCTTCTGGCATCTCTTTTCAAAAACATAATAAAGACATCTCAAATCCTCAAACTTTTTATAACTGACAGTGCAGGAATATATATATTTAAAGTCATGCTGCAAAGATGACAGGGAAAAGTAATCAGTAATTGAATTCAATTTACAGCTCCCAGATCATGCAGCCTCCCTGACTCATCCAAGCCACTCTGCTTTATCAGAACTGCCAGCATCACACTGAGACAGTATGCAATAAAATATGGAAAATGTGTTCACAGTGTGCAACCTCAGTGTTGCTATGAGCTAACATGAAAAACACTTTCTTCTCACAGTGAAATGCCACAATGAGGCTGCATTAGCTTGGAAGCAGTGGTATATTACTGCTGCTACTGTCACAGTTTCTGTCAAAGCTGTTTTGCATAGAGAAGACTTCAGGGCTCAGGATATACATACTCAGCCTCCTTCTGCAGTACAGAGTGCAAAGCTATACTGGCTATACTACTGAGAAATATGGGATGGAATCACTCTTGTGCATCTAAAGGATGGAGTGCTGTGAGGTAACACCCTTATATGCCCCCTCTACAGTCATAGTTGGGGGAAAACTGGCTGCCCATGAGCCAGACCTTTGCAGACACAGGAATTTGAGTAGCACAGATACTCCAGTAAAACTACATGACACTGCTTTCATGGATCTCAGTTTTGTAGACACAGATCTAATTGTACCTATCACTGACCAAGTCTGAACCCTTACTTGTCTCATTCCATCTCTACAGTCTCTATGTTTGCCAAATAATGAATTAAGCTTTACCATTCTTTCCTATATTTTAGTATAGAGTTTGGATGCTAAAATAAAACCATTAAGCTGGCTACTGTTATTCAAATTGTTCTACTACATCTGTGATTTTAGCTTAAAGCACTGCAATCTCTCTGCATTTCATGGCTGTAACATGGCACGGTAATGGAATACTGCAGCATTTATCCTAATGACTCCAAAGCACTAATAACACCTGCAGCACTAAGTAGTGCTGCACCTAGTATGTTCAGCAGGAGAGAAACACAGAATAATTGAGGTTGGAAAGGACACTCTTCTTAAAGCATCTAGTCAAAACTCCACTCAAAGTTGAGCTAACTCCACAGTTAGGCCATGAGGAGGGGTATTGAGAATAATCGCTTTCATCTGTCACCACTGGGCAAGGATGCAAATACTTGTTTGTGTGGATTAAATGCAGCATTTCTAAGGACTGATGTGGAATAAAATTACCAGCCAATATAGCTTCCATGACAAGGAACTGATAATGAAAGATTGGTCTTAGCACCTCATATTTACTACTTTATAGACACTTTCAGCTTTTCGAAAGATTGAGTGTGCAAGGCATGCAGCTGCTGTTTTTAAAGTCAAATTAAAGAGTAAATAATTTCAGAGAGGGACTGATTTTAAAATACCAATGTTTTCTCACAGTGCAAACCAGAAATACCACCCTTCTTCAAGGTGACTAAAAGCCATCATGTCTGTCCTGTAAGAAATTCTGCTCTCTTGTGGTTTTGCTCAGTTCAGAAAGAAACATGAAATTTACTATTAAAAGCACTGGATCCAGAAACACAGAACTGTAGATTTTCAATTAGTCCCTGGTCAGGACATGTCTACACTGCCACAACTGCTACAGGGAACTGTTGTTCCACATTTGATGTGCTCACTATCTTTCCCTGCACAGCTTTTTCCCCCCAGCCAAGCCACTTCTTGATCACAGTGCAGGATGGAAGTGCCACCCTATGAACAAACTGATATCAGGCAGGGTAGGCTGTATGTAAGAAGTGATAACAGACTCCTCAAATCTTCGCATGCATATCAAAGATAGACAAAATAAAACTGTTCCTACTCTCCACAGAGCCCTCCTCCCCTCTCTTGCCCATGATGTTATGGGTTATGTAAGAACCTTCTTCCAAGGAATGGTGTTTATAAAGGGTTATGTGAGGTGAAGATCATTTGCATATGATAATGTGGTGCTTCCTACTAGAACTTCTTCCAGAATGCCCCTCAGGCATACACAACAGTGTGTAGTGCTCCCAGATGTGACGACATTTCTAAGGAAGTAAGAGGGGAAAAAAAACACACTACTGAGTGAGCTGAAAAACTCATGTGAGATTATGCAGCTCATGCACTTTGGTGCCCATCAGTTAACTATGGGTTTTTTAATCTTAAATTTCCACTCTCTTTAGATTTTGGGTACTTGTTTCCCCTACTATTATCTAAGATCTTGTGGAAGGCAGCTCCAAGGAAAGGCCTCTTTTCTGCTGTCTCCATAACCCCATTTCCCAGGCATCTGGGGCTGCTACAGCTGGAGGTGAGGCACTGAGTTACAGCAGCAGTTCTCATCTGCTAGGTGCGTGTGGATCTGCACTGGCTGAGAGCACAGACAAGTGACATATTGCTGCACTGTTCTTCTGGAAAAGAGCCAACCACCCCTTATAGTTTTGTCAAACAGGAAAAGCCATTAGTTAAAGGTACAAAAGCACCTGGTTGATGAGGCTGAAGGCAGCTTTTGAAATCTGAAGTTTAATAGTGAAGGTACCTGCCTCCTGGGATGCTTTATGCTTCTGCAAAGCAATGAGTAGGTGTGATGGGTTTGGAGATCCCTAGGGAAGAGCAAGTCCATTGTTACCCACCACAGGTCTTTCTGTCAGTACCAGTAACAGAATAAAAGCTCACAGACTTTCAAGTTTTGGTGGATTTTTTGTTGTTGTTGTTGTTTTGGTTTGGTTTTGTTGGGGGTTTTTTTTGTTTTTTTTCTGGGGGGGGGAAGGGAGTGGTTTGTACATGGTTCAAATGGGGAAGACTGGTAGTCAAAAGAGCGCAGGAGAAATTTGCAGCAAGAAACAGTCTCTGGACCCTTTGCAGTGATTTCACTAGAAAAGACAGAATCTGAATCTGGAACTATTCCAGTGGTCACACATTTCACTAGTAACACAGCATAAGCAATATATGCATATGTAGACCATGTTAGATTGACTTTGGGCTGTCTTATTTACCAAAGAATGCTCAATTCCAAGAGTTTTCTATGGATCAAGTACACAGTTAAGTATAGCACACCATTCCACATTCTCCTGAATAGAGTGGGTTCCTGCTCACAGAATCACAGAACATGATGAGTTGGAAGGAACCCGAAAGGATCATCAAGTTCAACTCCTTGCCCTGCACAGGGCCATTCCCAAGAGTCGCTCCATGTGCCTGAGAGTATCATTGAAATACTTCTTGAGCTCTGTCAGGCTTGGTTCTGTGACCACTTCTCTGGGGAGCCTGTTCCAATGCCCAACCACCCTCTGGGAGAACAACCTTTTTCCAATATTGAACCCAAACCTCCCCTGACATAACTTCAGACCATTCCCTCGGGTTCTGTCACTGCTCATCAGAGATCAGTGCCTGCCCCTCCTCTTCCCTTCACAAGGAAGCTGTAGACTGTAATGAGATCTCCCCTCAGTCTCCTCTTCTTCGTGCTGAATAGATAAAGACATGACCCAAGGAAGTTGCACCTAAACACTTTCCAAGTGGCAAATCAGACTTTGAATTTGCAGCACTACAGTTCCTCAGCAGTAGCCTCATGTTTCCAGATCATGATAAAATCAAGGTAGCTTAAAGGGCCTTGCTCAAAGATTTCAGTAGGTTCTGGTCACATATGAAGCTTATCTCCTTGTAACTTTCTTATTTGCTTTATGTCAAATCAAAACATCTGCTGAGTCCGTTTCTTGGAGCTCACATATAGTGATGGTGAAATCAGTTCTGCCTAGAAGAAGCCAATGCCCTACTTCTCAGGGTGGGCTGTTTATATGCCAAGACAAAGACTCAGTCATTTGGGTTCCACCTTCCTTCCAACCAAACCAAATCAAAATTTCTAAAGGAGTTTTTACAATAGGAGCAGTTGTACCTCACATGTGTAGTGAACCCTCACATTTGCCCAATTCCCTTCTTTCTAGGCACGGGTAGACTCACGTCACACACATCTAGGGAAGAGAGGGTGGTGACATACACAAGATCTCACTTTGTTGCATGTTACTAATAATAGAAAATGGGAACTTCAAATAGAACTTTAACTTGAAATAAAGTAATTTTCAACTTAACTGCTGTCTTGAGGACAAAATGAGATGTCTGTGACAGTTGTACTACAATGTGTAGCTTGCTCTATACAGTAGCTCTGCAGTAAACAATCACAGATGGTTTGTGGTGGTGGGAAGACCCTGCTCTTAGTGACTGCAGACTTACTGCACTTGCAGAATTCCACCTTAAAAGTAATTGGACGTCTCTGTAACTCAGAGAAGGTTTGCTCAGCAATGACACACTGCACTTGGATGTGGAAATATAACATCTGGAAGCCAAATGTTAGATGTGATATAAAGGGGCCAGGCCAGCAAAACAGCAGGGCATTTCTAAGCCAGGAACATCTTCAGGATGGACCTTGTCCTTCTCTGTGTGTTCCTGCCTCTAGTGACTATGGCATGGGGCCAGTATGGTGACTATTACTACGGTCCCTATAATTATGGAGATAATGATGAATGGGTCAACGTGTACCGGCAGGGTTTCAACTTTCAGTGCCCACACGGGCAGGTGATCGTGGCTGTCAGAAGTGTTTTCAGCAAGAAGGAAGGCTCTGACAGACTGTGGAACTATGCCTGCATGCCAGCAACCCAGAGCCTCGGTGAGCCGACAGAGTGCTGGTGGGAAGAGATCAACAGGGCAGGAACCGAATGGTAGGATACCCCCAACAATCCCTGGAGGGCACAGCCCTGATAACCCCTGTGGAATGTGGGTTCTAATACCATGGTCAGAGCAATGTAAGAGCATATTAATGCCATGATAACCAGTGGCTTCACTGCCATGAACTGTCTAAGACTCACTAGTCACGATGCATGGGAGGTAATCAGCATCACATTTGCCTTCTCTGTAGCAATTTCTTGCTGAAGGGTGTCAGTGTGCTTTACAAACTCTGCACCCTTTGGTCAGTCACAGCCTCAGCTGTAAAATGGTTTGGTCTTGCTGTTGTTCCAAAGATAAGAAAAATTAGTCCAGAACCTCCAGTGAGGAGAGGATAATGTCCCTCTTGAAAAGTCACACAATCAGTGACTAAACTGGGGAACAAATTGTAAAATTACTCACTTCATCCTCAGTCTCTTATCAGTAGAAAAAATAACCTCTGTATTGCACTGGCTTTTTGCTTGATTTTTTGTTGCTAAGCTTTATGGCTTAGGCATAGACAAAGGCTGTTTTCTAGCTATGCTGTTATTACAGGACCCAAAAATCCACACTAACAAGCAACAATGGCATACATATATGTGCACTATGATAACAGAAGATCACGTTCATTCCCTAATACAGTCCATTTAATTGGTTAACTAAATGTGATATTTCTCCATCAACCTTGGAGGCAAAGGCCACAGTAATTTTAGGAAATATGCATAGTATTTCATGTTTGGACAGCACATACATAGTATTTAATTATCTCCTGATTATTTTTTTCAAGGAATGTGAAACAGAGTTTTGGAAAACTCTGAGATTGAAACATTCTTTGGACAGAATGAAATGCATGCAGGAATATTTTCAAATTCTTGAAATGTGATTTTTGTAAATTTTGTTGTGTGGTAATAGGTTAGCAGTGAAATGTGAAGTTTCTGCTTTGTAAGTGATTAAAAATTTTGTTCTGAATTATTCATACTGTTCCGTTTACCATGTGATACATGCCTATGGCTGATGCAATTGCTAAGAGAAAAAAAGACTGACCCTATGCTTAATTTTGGAATAAGAACTGAAAAGAAAGGAGGGCTGCAAAACAGGCAGAAAGAAGACGCTGTGATAATCCTGGATGACTTCTTCATTTTTTTAATACATTGATGCATTTTCTACTTATTTCATAATAATTTTGACTTAGACATTTGTTTTGGTCAAAATAAAACTATTACTCTCTTTCTAAAAATCCCTGGCAGCAATTGCTCAAGTTCACTTCTCACAAACAGGGTGCTGTACATCTATAGAGAACATTTTCTTCTGCTATCCAACCATTCATCACCATGCTCCCTGTGTTTACCATGACTACACCCACAGTGTTTTATCTGAACCTCATTTCCTTCACCTCTTCAAAAAATCTTTCCACTTTGTTCTCTTTCTTGCCTGCAGTTTTTCCTATAGCAAACCCTATCTTTTCTCCAAATGTATTAATTTCCCAACCCCTATTTAATGTATTGAACTCTGTTTCTCTCTCCTTCCTAGCTCTTAGAGTTATTTTAGCATATTTTCCCTAGACCACCTTCCCAGTCCAACATCCTTGCTCTGAATAGATGTACCTCTTTCTTTCTTTCTTCTGTTTTGGGGGAGAGATCACCAAAGATTAGGGAGAGATTATGGAACACATACCCTGTTGCAAAGGTGAACTTGAGCTCCTAGGCCCTTGGGCTATTTCCGTAAGTCTTTGCTGTGTGTGTCCAGTTGGGTTCAGCATATCCTTCGTTGTGCCAACACTGCTGCCCAGGAACCTAGCAGTCTCATCTCAGACTGGAGTGAAAGTAAAGGCCAGCAGGCAGCTAGCCTGGAGTGGCTAAACGCAAACTCAAACCCCAAATTAATGTATGACATGGATGTAGCCTATGGGACCTTTGAAAATTTCACCTATTCTCTTGGCATTCTTACTTCTCATAGATGCCTCTCTTCTCTCTCTTCCGTGTCCAGCTCAGTGCTATTTGGAGCCATCCCCAATTCTAAAGAGATTCACTCAGGAATCAAGTGGGACCACAAATATGAGTCACCATCTGTACCATTAGTTCCTGTTAGGTCAGCTCTCTTCTCTGCTGAACTCCCAACAAACCAATCTGTTGGTGAGCAATACATCATTCTCATGTCAGCTGACACAGCAGTCAGACTTTATAGTTCATTTCCTATCCTTGTAGGATGAACTGCAATATTCCTTTTTCAGGTCTGTCTTACAGAGTATTTTTTTTCACCTTGCACATCAAATCCAGGGAGATCCAATGCTTTTGCTATCAGTCTCTACAAATCGGACAAGGTTTTGCTAAAATTTCACAGATCTGTTAGGTTGGAACAAACCTCTGAAATCATTGAGTCCAACTGATGACTGAATACCACCACAACAATTAGACCATGGCAATGAGTGTCGTGTCTAGTCTTTTCTTAAGCACGTTGAAGGATGGTGACACCACGACCTCCCCCTGTAGCCAATTCCAATAGTAATCACCCTTTCTGTGAAGAATATCTTCCTAATGTTCAAGCTAAACTTCCTCTGATGCAGCTTAAGACTATGTCCTCTTGTCCTGTCACTGGTTGTCTGGGAGAGGAGACTGATCCCACCCAGTCACAACCTGCTTTCAGGTAGTTGTAGAGAGTGATAAGGTCACGCCTGAGCCTCCTTTTCTCCAGGCTAAGCAACTCCAGCTCCCTCAAATACTCCTCAAAGGTCATGTGCTCCAGTCTCTCCACCAGCTTCATTGCCCTTCCTTGGAGCATTCCAGCACCTCAGTGTCTTCCTGAATTGAGGTGCAGCCTCACCGGTGCCCTGTAGAGAGGAACAATCACTTCCCCAGTCATGCTGGCCACTTGGCCACACTGCTGGCTCATGTTCAGCCACTGTCAACCAGTACCCTCAGGCCCTTTTCTGCTGTGTCACTTTCCAGCCACTCTTCCCCCAGCCTGTAGTGCTGCACTGGTTTATTGTGGTCAAAATGTGGGACCCAGCACCTGGTCTTGTTGAGCCTCATGCCATTGGTCTCAGGCCCTTGATTCAGCCTGTCCAGGTCCCACTGCACAGCCCTCCTACCTTCCAGCAGATCTGATCTAACTTGGTGTCATCTGCAGATTTACTCATGGTAGACTTGATCCTCTCATCCAGATCATCAATAAAGATATTAAACAGAACTAGACTCAGCACTAAACTCTGGGGGACACCATTAGTGACAGTCCACCAGCTGGATGCAGCACCATTCACCACCATCCTTTGTGCCTGGCCATCCAACCAGTTCTTAATCCAGTGAAGAGTGCACCTACCCACCTTTTCCAGGAGTATGCCATGGGAGACAGTGTCAATTCTGCTGCAGTTGAGGCTTTTTATTCCTTGCTCTTCCTTCACTGAGTAATGAGAACAAGCTCACTTCATCCTTCTGTAAAATCTCTTTAACTTAATAACAGATAGCAAGCTATAGCCTTCCCTCACCCACATGCCTTCACCCATGTTTTTGTTTTCAGGCTGAACATATCTCCATTCTTCTAGTTCTTCCCTGGAAGTTTTGGGGTTTTTTTAAAATATTCCAGCACTCCTAAGCTCCTATACCTACATCTCTTCCCTGAAATCCTTCCAGTTTTTCAGTTGTATCTCAAAAACTCTAATCTGGCAGAAACACCAAAACAAATGACCTTTGACAAATTACATTTATGGCATTTCACCATTCTTGACAGAGAAGACAGTCTCCCACTCAATATTTTCTTTGCTTTTTAGTACTTGGGGGAAATGGCAGAAATGGATATGCAGAGCATAGGGGTAGGATACCTGGGGGTAAAGAGGGAACCACTGGCAGATCTTCCTAGTAAGTTAGTTTCTTTCATTAACATGAAGTATTACATGTATTTAGAAAATTAAACTGCAAGATTTTGAATCTTTCAGATATGAAAAAAACCCCACCCATTTAAGATAAAGAGAATGATAACATAGATTCACATTAGATATCTAATCACCATGCCTAGTTTATGACCTTTGACTCCTTCCAGGGCCAGTGGAGAGAAATGGTACTCTAAAAACTGCTCTCTGGGGCACCTTACCTCTCTCCATAAGCAGACTCACGAAGACCACCCCCCTCTGATAATTACCTAGAATTACCCAGTGGCATTTCAGAATATATCTAGCTATGGTGTCTCACTCAATAAATGCATCCCTGAAGTGAATCATATATGTTAATACACTTCTGAAGAGATTTTGTGCTTTGGTGTTCTACTGAAGGGACATGAGAAGCTTGTGAACATGTTACAAGACTCATAAGAAAATTTTGGCAGTAGATTGAATCAGATGACCAGGGACACCTTCTCAGCTTCCTTAACCTGTGAATATGTTTAAAGTACAAAGGCTTCATTAAATCTGTCCCAACACCTTACTCCTTCAGAGGCTATCTGCTAACCAAGATGTAATAGAGTGAGTAACAGGGAGAAGAACCAGTTCCTGGATAATTTGGAAATGCTCATGTCTGGAGTAGGAAAAAGTCTTCAGAGCATGCCTTGATTCTGCAGCCCTTCTCATTATTTGTATGCTACAACATCTCAAAGAATCCTGTCCTTCAGAGAGCAAAAAGTTTTTGTTCTTAGCTCCAGTTGTACTGGAGGTAGTTTGATCTTGTATAAATGTTTCACCACTTATGATCTGAGTGATTGCAGATGAGACCATTCTTCACTGCTTTGCTGAATAGTACAGAGTTGTCTCCACAGACCTGTCTCTGAGTAAGGTACTTAGGAAAAACTGATTTTCTTGCCTGAAAATCACTCTGTTGAAGGACAAGGATCACATAAAATAACAAAAGAAACAAAATCTTGCAAGTGAAGACAAGCGATATTTGCACCACATAATAGAGATGAAGCCATGCCACATTCCCAATATACTTCCAGTTAGCTGTAAGGCACAAAGCAGTAACATTTCCAGCCAAGTACTATTTAATCCATGTTTATTGACTCTTTTCCTTGTTTAGATGGGACTTGGTAAAAACAGACACCCAGATTCTCCCTTCCCACTCTTCCTTGCCCACAAACTAGGTGCAAAGACAGACTAATGAGCAAAGGAAATGTCTGCAGAAGCTCCTGTTCAGGCACCAGCAGCCCACTTCAGTGTATCTGCAAGGAACTGTTTTTGTGCTCAATCTCTAACCAATAAGTTTCAAATCCCAGTAATCCAGTTGCCCTTTCAAAATGTTCCCATTTGTGCTATCTACACGAGTTAATTTTCTTCAGAACCCTAGGTTTACATTAAAGGACTAGCACTACAAGCTTTTAGCACAGCTGCAGTGGACTGAGTCCAGTGGGAGCATCTGAGGAGAAGAGAGTGTTTCTGTAGATAAGGAGGATCAGCCACTGTCAAAAAGAAATCATCAGGGTGAATAGGACCTTGTCTTCCCTCAAGGCAGGGAGAAGAAAGAAAGTCATGAGTGACCCCTAAATGAAAGAAAAAGGTTGCTGAAGATACTATAGAGGTTGCCTTTGCCATGTGGAAATCATGACATGACTCATCACCATACAACAGATAGTGAAGACTCCTCATAGAAGTTGCTATTGGAGACTGACATGGCCTAAACAAATGTGTAAAAGTTGTCATGTCAAAGTTGTAAAAGTCATTCTCTCCTTACTAGTGTCCTGAGCCTGCTCTCAGCCTCTTATAACTCCCGGTTCAAATGTGACCATTAAATTAGCTCTCATCACGCAATTAACCAAATTACACAAAGGGAGGGACACTCCACAGAAATAACTCAGGAGAGCAGTACAGGGCCTCCCCTCCACAGGGACATGGAATGACACTCTCAGGTTACCCTGTTACAAAGAACAAATGCCCCTCGCTGAAGCACGACCCAGTGCCTACTGAGCCATGTGTTGGACTCAGACAGCTTCAGAGAGTGCTATCCTGAGCACTATCCTGAGTAGTGCAGCAGAGATTCCATGCAGGCTCTAGCAGCACCACTTACTGCACCCGGACTTGGGCTTCTCTGAGCAGATTTGTAGTGAACAGGCTTCCTCTTTGGGTTGTCATCCTCAGGGTAACACTGCTGCTGTGCCTGAGCAATGGGGGCGCCTCAGAGAGAGGTTTAACACACAGCACCGGCATTAGATGAGGCACAGCACTCTGGGGCTTTGTCTAGCAATAATAAAATGTAGGCATAATTATGAAGTCTCACCATAATTGGTGCCATTGCTCTAAGCAATTATACTGTTGCAAGCAATGGTTACCTTCAGTCTGGCAGGCAACTGTTGAGTCAATGAGGCACATGCTTGGTCGCTGAGGCTGTATCAATGTTCACAAATAATGTGGTAAAATTTAAGTGCACCTGTAGGGTGAAACAGGTCATGCATGATCCAAAATCTACATGTGCATTTTAATTAGGTTTATTGCAAAACAGCTTCAGTTTGATCTCACAGATAAAAGCTCACTGGTGAACAGTGAAAACAGTCCTGACCTGAACTAAACTGATAACATGGATGCATGCTTTGGTTGTTTGCTGTGACAGAACTCAGTTGTAAAACACTCATTACTCAGTTGAGAAGAATATCTGGCAGAGGAGGGGCTCTACACAGCAACTGCAGCAGGCCAGAAAAGTTTCAGATACCATATATCTGTTACTACACAGAACTCCCAGAATAAGACTGTATAGTTTACTTTCTTCCTATGAAACACTGCAGTCAGTTCCAACAGCTGTAGACAAGGGAAGGGCAACTTCCCCCTCAAGAGCACCTGGCCCCCTCACCACCACCAATTTTCTCACTCCCCCACCAGCTCACCTCCTCTTCTCCCAGTATCAGATCCAAAAGGCAACTTTTTATGCATTGCAACTTGAGCCAACTAGGAATAGAAAACAACCTGTCTATTGCCAAGTTTAGTCCCACAGAGTCCCAGCCAGTTTCTCATGTTCTTTTTCATTCAGCTTCTAAGAAATATCTTCCTCTCAGCACTGTCAGGATTTCATGAGCGAGGAGCACCCAGTGACTAACTCTGAATACTGAACTATCCTTTGTGACAAAAGTGCTACAGAGTGGGTCTAGTGAGAAAGACTTGTTTTGTCTTGACCATAAATCAAAGTTCCCGAATCATTGGTTTTAATTTACCCTACTTGCTTGCAGGATTTGCTGTGACAAGAGTAGTGAATTCAAAAGAGATCGAAAAAAATTCTCACATTTCAAGTGTTGTTTTCAGATTAGTGCATAGAGTATCTGACTAAAAAGGTGTGTGGAGAGGGGTTGTTTGTTTCCCTTATATTCTACTTTTAGGAAAGAGGTGAACAGGGGAAAGTAAAAAGAAAAAAATATTTTGTAGATGCTCACAAAGAAGTACTCCAATTTCTGAGAGGGTTTCTTCATTTCTGAATGAATATCTGGATTTTACTTGAAAATTAGAAAGATCAAGGAAAAAATCTTATCTCAAAGCTAAAAAAAAGTGCGTCAATGTCACTATTATCTTGCTTTCACTGAACCCAGTAGCAAGCTTGAATAACAGAATACACATCTTTGTGTATGAGACAGAAGCAGGGACAAATGAATGTATATTTCAAATTTTACTATGAATTATTTTAAAATAAAATGGCAATTTTATTGTAAGACATGACTTATATCCAGCCATACCTTCCTTCTAAGAAACTAATTTTTAAGGAAACTCCAGTTATAAATTTTAAACTTATCATGGCAATAGAGAATCAGGATCAAAAATAAGCAAATCCTCCTTAAGTCTGGTACCCAAATATGATAAATGTAAACATATGAGTGTTATTCTAGCTAGGCTGGTTTTTCAATTTTATATAGAGAGAAGAGTCCATCAGTGACATCTCTCTCAAAATGAATCTTTCCATCAAAATTGGACAGTATTAATAGAAATATCAAGGAAATAAAAACTATGGTAGAGCAAAGACAGTGGGAAAGGGAGCAGGACTTCCCAGATTTAAAAGTGAATAGAAGGAAGAACCTCCCATAAAGACAAGTAGTAGCAGGAATACCCGGTGCTCACTGTTGAGAAACTGCAGGGAAGTCTTGAGCCTCTGAGAGGAAATGAAAAGGAAACGGAGAAACAAAATTCTCCCATCATTGCACCTATGTAAAAGAGCTAGAAAATATCCCAGGGGCACAAGGACTTGAACCATGCAAATGTATGTAACAGGGAATAGATGGGGAGGCAGAAAAAGGTGAAGAGTTCCAATTTTTGTTCCATTTATGCAGTTTAATGCTCATCTTGCAATAGGTGCAACCAATCCCCATATTTCTGTGTATCAACCATTCTTCCATCAGGAGAATATCAATCGTCTACAGCTATCCAATATGTTTACACAGAATCTTAACCATATGTTCCTTTGGCCTATGTGCCAAAAATCAGAGCAACTTCCTATCAAAGTCCTGCTGAAATCCTCTGAGTGAGAGCCAAACTACCTTACTTGGTGTGATACCATAGCAACTCCAAGTCCCCATCACTACTTAACTCTGGAGGTCCTTGAAAGAGTCTCACAAAGCACAGCAAGTACGTGTGGCCTCAGGAACATGGGAAATGTAGGGATACAAACAAATGAAAATACTCGTCTGAACAAAGAACACAGTGGAGGGGACAGAGGGAAGAGATTCCTGGCTTCAAAGGTGGAGGCTGAAACAGTGAGGCTAGGAGGGTTCTTGAGAGAATGAGTACTAACTAGTTGAATTAATGACTTGTCTATTTTCATGTTCTCCTTGTCTTTAATCTCCAAGAATGAAGTTATTTAAATTGATTATCACTTGAATTACTTTGGGTAACAGTGTCCAGCTGCCTGTAGGTTGTGAAGAGAATCATGCATGCTTTGAGCCCATATGTAGTCTATCTGAAGGCAGTGACTCTGTGTATGACAAAATTCCTGTATACACAGAAAGCATGACTCTAGTCATGAAATTTATGTGAGACTTAGGATTCCATAAAATCGGAGTCTCAGTTTTTCTTATGTGATTACTATCAAATAATGATTTGGCCACAAGCTAAAAATTTTTAATTAAGAGTCCATTCTCCTGAAAAGAGGTAATTGTGAAAGAAAAAAAAAAAAAAGATAAATTAAAGAACTTCTCTTATGAAATAGTTTCTAAGGGTCTTTTTTTTTTTTTTAATAGCGAAGGAGTTGAAAAGATTATTTCAGTAAAGCCCAATTCCTCAAATACCAACAGTCAAATACAAAAGTATTAATGGACTATTTTGAAGTCAGTCTCATGATTTGTAAACAGTTGAAGATATCAACACCAGAACAATCTTGCTGCGTTAGCATACTAGCACAATTAAATACTTTAAACCAGTTTAAATAGTTTTAAGTACAACTTAAATGTTTAGACATTAGTTAACTACTGCTTTCTTACACAAAATTGTTACTCAATACAAAGCTAGTGCAACAGTGCTTCTCTGCACAAAGCCAAACCCTTAGCCTCCACCTATATCAAGATTTTTAATGCTGTTTTCAGAAATACTTGAAACTATCAAATAATCTAATATCATGTTTTCCTTGTGTGCTCTCCTTTTTCCCTTCACTATTAGGTATCAAACCTGTTCAAACAATGGGCTGGTGGCTGGTTTCCAGAGTCAGTATTTCCCCTCTGTGCTGGACCGTGAGTGGCAATTTTACTGCTGCCGCTATAGCCGGAGATGCCCGTATTCGTGCTGGTGAGTTCAAGCAGAAACCAAACTTGTGAACTTCTTTCCCCCAACAGTCCCTATAAATGTCTTTGCCTGCTTGGCCTGTCAAAAACCTTGCCTGAAAGAAAGTTAACTGTGTTTTATGGGGCTAAGCGTGCTATTTCCAGTCTGCTACAGGATTCACAAGGATCCTTGGCTAAGGGAAGAGAATGAGGGCACAGTCACACTGAACAGACCAATGCAGTACCTGGCCCTCAGTGGACAGGTCTGGGTATGCACAGGAGCCCTAGCTATGTTGGAAACCATGACGGAAGTATCCAAAGTGGAATGGCATTTTCCCACTATGTCTCCAGCACATTTGCAGGAGTAGGAGTGTCTCTGTGCTACACTTTTGTGCCAAGATGACTTACAGGAATGAACTTAGACCAGTTATCTCAGAAAACATATTTGTAGTGCCTACAACCTGCTTCCTCTCTTGTTTGAAGACCAAGGTCAAAATAACCTACTGATCATAAACCTAAAAAAAAACAGGTGGCCTCACCTCAACACAGTATTACAACTGGTGCTGGTGACTTCACAGAGGCTGTGGAAAAAATGAGCTGTACCTCCCAAGCTTTCCTTTTCCTCCAGGTGTGGTTTCTCTAAATTAATTTCAGACTGCAGCAGACTGCAGAAAAAGCTCATAGTGCTCCTGTCCATTCTGTCTAACAGAACTCAAAATTTTATGCTCCAGGGTTACATTCAGGTTAAATTCTGCTATTCTGAATGATACAAAGAATAATCTACCCGCACCTAAAAAAAAAAAAAAAAAAAAGGGAGGGGGGCAGAAATAACCTGGGGAGAGGGCAGGGAGGATCTGTGCTTGAATCTTTGTTTCCAGACCTCAACCTTGAACTTCCCATTGAGAATCATACAAACTATTTATATGACCTTTGGTCTTACTTGGCTAGCTGGCTACTGGCCAAACACAAGAGCAGTGCCTTGCTTTTCATCCTTCAGTCTCCTTGCAACCAGGAGGAAATGTTTTTATTCTTATTATTATTATTTTTAAATTACAGGAACTCTTTAACAAAGTCTTTGAACGTTCTTTTGAACATTCTTCTGTCTCCTTTCCAGCCAACACTGTCTACAGATGTTCTCTACATGGGAGTTTATTTAAATACCTGCCCAGGTTCTTCCCTCTGAGGGAAATTCACTCTTAGGCAGTTCTTCCAGTCTCTCCTACTCCTCTACTATTACATGTGATTAATACATACTATTACAGAGTGACAAGAGAAATCTTCTCTGACTTCTTTTGTTGGTAGTTCTGCTTCCCTTAGATGTTGTCTTGACAACAGGGAATAGCTTTGTCTCTGTCTTATTCATTGGCGTTCAGTGTAAGGCAAATCCTAATGTAAATAATTGGGGTTACTGAGATCTTTAGTTTCCATCTCAGCTGCACATGGACTCCTATACCGCCCTTCTATTTCCAGCAGTGCCAACATCCAATTTTATGCTTGGAAAAGAATACCTTATGCAGTTCAGCTGCAGTTCTATACAGAAAAGGCAGCATTTCAAAGGCAGGTGAAGCATTTCTCCCCCTAAGCAGGGTAGAAATCCCATGTGTTCACATTTTTCTGGGACAGGAGAACTGTAGAACTTGTGGAAAGACCTGTTATCTGGCTTGTGAAAAGCTTCTGGTGCATAGTTTGTGATTACGAGTTCATTATAAAACCATCTCATAACCCTGTGTTACCAGGCTCAGTCACTCACCAGAAGCCCACTTTGCACTCTCAGCCTGCAGAGTTTCCCATACAGCCTCTCCTACATGAAAGCCTTGTTTGACCTTACTTTTTTGAAGTGTCTCCTTACAATGTATTTCTTATAATTCCTTTCAGACTCTCCATCTTCATTTAGAGTTAGTAAGGTAGATGTAAGATCTTTCCACTTCCATGTATCTAAATTAGGATGTTATAGTCTGGGTGGACTACATGGGTTTAACAGACTGGGAGGGCAGTAGTGCCCTGGGTGCCCATGAGTAGCAGAGAGCTGTAACTAATGGTCTGCCCTGGAACCTGTTCTGCTTAACATCTCTATCAATGACCTTGAGGAGGCAACAGAACACATACTTGCCAAGTTTGCATAAGATTCCAAACTGGAGGGGACAGCTGACACTCTTGAGGAATATAAAGACAATCTTTTCCTCTACAAGGACAGTAAAATATTAGAGCGGGTTGCCCACTGAGGTTCCCTGGAAGTTTTCAAGACTGAACTGAATAATGGCCTGAGAAGCCTGGTCTGACCTTGTGGTTGACCCTGCTTTGAGCAGAGGGCTGTAGCAGAGACTTGTTGAGGTCTCTTTCCACCAAATTTATTCTGGGGTCCACAAAGGAGGACTTTTTTACCGGTGAATGAACACTATGCAGATAAACTCCCCCCTGTAAAACAGCAGCCTCTTTTCTATTGTTTACTGGGAATAGTTTCTTGCCTATTTTATTCCATTTACCTTGCTTAGATAGTGTACACCAGTACTCTGGGTGAGTACTACTTGTCATGCTGACACATAAGCAATATGAACCGCAACGGGGTAAGTGGGAAACACCATGTTTAGGCCCACTTATACTACTATAGATGTGACTTGTCTGAATTGTTAAACTTCAATGTACAGCAACTAATCTTCCTGTTCTCTGAGTCCAGGAGATCTCACTCACAACTTCACTGGCATTTCCAAGTTATTGTCACAACATTTTGTTCACACTGCACACTTCTGGTCAGTATCTTGTACTCTATTTAAGATGCATTTGACAGAGAGAACATGTTTTCCAAACAATCTGCAAAGCAGTTCTGGGCTACCATGGGTAAGACCTCAAAATACATATAAGACACAATAAAAATAGGCATATACACAGCATCACTATTTATTACAGTTTCTGCCCCAATCTATAATGCCATTTATTCCATTCCAGAAACTGGCTGTCAAACTACCTGTGGAGCAATGGCTATTAACATGCTACTGACTCCTATTTCTTGGTTGAAGCAGCTTATTTTCATGCAAAGGCATCTATTAGTATATGACTGTATGGAAAAGTAATATCAAGAAAATATACAATGACTGAGGTGCCTTGTGGATCATGTACGACACAGGAAAATCCATATTCAAAGACAGTCCACCCTTAAGAATTTCTCAGCAGCCTTAAATTCAAAGCACAATGAATCCTTATGTATGAAACCAAATATAAGTAGACAGGCATTTTTAAGAAAACTGACAATACTGAGGTGTAAAAAAAACTTCTGTTTCAAATTAGCTCTCACCTCGGGTATTTGATCAGTTCCTCTTCCAGTTGCCTCCATGCAGGGCTCTCTGGTAAATATAAAAGCAGTAATAGAGCTGATCTTTATGCATGGTTTCTCTTGGCTCTTCTGCTTCAGGACTACATTCCTCCTGAAATGAGCTGGCCCTCCCTACAATGAATAAAGATAGGTTTTCCTTATGTGTATGAACCATGCAAATGGTTTGTTAGAATTTCACCCAGTTTTTACAGCTGGAACATTCCTATGTTTTTTGAGACCTGCTAATGCTTATCGGAATACTAATTTATGACACCATCACACCGACTGAAACCCACACTTAAACGTTTTGCCTAAGAGCATGGTTCAAGTCAAATACATGCATAAGGACTTTGTTTGGTAGCATCTATATCCTTACTCTTAGAACCCAGCAGTTCTGTTGCACAGAACTTTCTCACCATTAATTTTTCTAGCTTTACCTATCAGTAAGCTTATATAATAAATGTGCTAATCTTTTCCAGTCTCATAGTTTTGCACTTGCTTTGTACATTTTTTTATAAGCACTTTGTTTCCTTCCTCATCATGCCAAGACTTGTCATGGATTCTGCACATTTTTAACATACTGAAAATAATTATCATTCCTCACAGGAGGCAGAAAAGCTCTCATTACCTGGCTAGGGAATGACACCACAGTTAAATAAACTGGTTTTTGATTTGCATTATAGAGGAAGCAAATCCATCACAGATGCAGAGACAGTGTCGTTAAGTGGTCCCATTAGAGTTCAGATTTTTCTCTTTGCCAGGAAATTAAAGCTTGACTCCATACTCTCAAAAGCAAACACATGTCACAGAGCAGCCACAAGTCTGCACATACTGTTTATGACTGTTTTCCCTCTCCAAACAACCAGCAGTCCAAATGCCAGAAGGTCTGTCTGGAGCTGTGGCTGTTCTCTGTCACTGTGACACTGTCCAGGCAACAATTGCATTTTCCAAGAGTTAAGGGATTTAAAGTCCTTACTTGTTTTCTTGACTCAACCTGCCACACAAGACATACTGAAATCAGTGTGATCCTAAGCAGATTTTTCAGACATAACCAATAGCAGAGATGCAAATTCAGAGGTGTACTAGGAATAGGTTTGATGGAAACATGCAGTTCTGGACAATCCAATTCTCCTCCCCTCTTTTTTTTCCTTTTTAAAGCTATTTACCCATTTTGGGTTGGGGTTTGGAGCAGGGACGTTGTTTATTTATTTCTTTTTATAACCCATCAAGTACAACCTTACATTCCAACTCCAGGACCACCTTCCACAGATATCTTAGGAGAAACACCTTTGGTTAACATTAGAAAGCTGGCTAATGTTATTTCAGACATGTCATTCTTGAGGAAGAGGCATAGGTTGCCCTGAGCTCTCTGCTGCTGCTTGTACCTGTATTGCACTAACTTGTGTAGGCCTTGAAGGGGAACTGTGGTCCCATTGTGCTGGCCTCATGGCTCCTCAGCCCTCTGAGAGCTTGAGAGTTTTGGTACAGGAGCATGGAAGCTGAAGAGCAGTGATGTGTCTAGCTGAATCTATGATCTTAGAGCCTGAAGCTTGAACTCAGTCCTGAAACACACATCACATGGCCACACAAGAAAACTGACCATCTCCGGAGATGTTTCAGGACACCTCTAGCCCCCTGGCAATCAAGTGATCTATACTGGGAGCATTTGCAGGAATGACTGTAGACAGCTTACGAAGACCTTCTTTGGCTTTTCAGCTCTGTATGGTTTTTTTTAAAGGCATATGACCTCTGTCTTCCAGCTGGATGAAGAATTGAAATTGATTAAAGAGATTTATAACTTCCATGCTCACTGAATGTAACTTGCAGGCTTGTGGCTCTAGAGAAAAATTCTCCTTTGGGAGAGCCATGTTCTTGAAGCACTTGTAAATAACATCTGAAACAGTAAGGTCATTCAGGGGACACTCCTTGTCCTCAAAGGTCAGAAAATTAATGTTAAAGCTTGTTTTCCTTTTGAAATGTAACAGCTCCTTCTTTTGGTTGTGGCATTGTCAGAGGAAGAGTTCAACAGTGAAGAGGAAAATGAAAGTTAAAGAGGAGCCATGCATCTTGTTAGCACTGCAGTTGCACAAGAAGTGAAAAGCGTAAGGCATTCTGAAAAAATGTACTTACTAGCAGGGAATAGGTATATTCAACAGCTGGAGCAAGAAGCAGTGAACTATACCACTGTCTTTGATATTTTAAGACTCGTTTCTTTTGTCTGCTTGATATCTGAAGGCAAGGCATACCCACAGTTCCCATTTACCTCTTAAGTGAGCAGGCTGTACATACTAATAAGGCAATTGCTGTGACTTGATCTTCTTACTGGCAAAAAAATAGACTCATGATAACTATTTCTGAAGTCAATTGTTAATAGAGTGCCATAGATCACTGTAAAGTAGTACAAAACATTCTTCTCAGCGCTAAATGGGTAACTGTGTTTTCTATTAATCTCTACCATAGCAATTCTTCACCATGGAAAATAAACAAAACAACTATTTTCAGGTTAGAATAAAAACAACAGTAACCCTGGTAAAGATTTAATGCCTTTTTTCAATGTATTTACTACCTTGAGAAAGATTTATTGCATTATAGTGAAGCACATTAGAAAAACATGGGTATGAGTGGGGCAATACAAACTACTCAACAGATAAATGATTCCACATCAACTCTACACCAGCTAAAAAAAATCATTATGAAAATACCTTTTTCTGTCAGCTCTTCCTGCCCTCCACCACACAAGCCAAACTACTTACACCCCTTCTCACAAGATTTTCTTTCCCAGTTTTTAAGAATAACTACCTGTTTTCTCCTCTCTGGGCAACGCCACTAGCGCTTCAAGTCTCTTGTGTCCAAACACCTGACACTATCCTGAAGTGGATTTGAAAAGCAATTTCATGAGCTCTATTTTTCTTGCAAATAGATCAGACAGACTGAAAATACTACCCCTTATTAGAGGTCTCACATTACTCCTTTCTCTCCAAGTCCTTCCCCAAACTTAACACCTATGTATATCTGGATTTAATAGACAATTCCACTAAAAGCACTCTGATAACCCCTACACAGGTCCCTACAAATGCCTCTTGACATTTGTTTGGCACCAAATTACTCAGTGCCTAGATCCTATGATCCATATAATGCATCTTCTCATAGCTGCTTTGCAAGCCTCAATTACAGTCTTCCATCATGTACCCTCTCAGGCATCACAAGCACCCCAGGTCAGCCCCAGAGAACTCACATCACCCCAAATGGTAGCAGCAACTTAGAGCACCCAAGCTTCTCACTGCTCCCCTAGTCAAGTTTGCTTTGCTGTGAGTTCAATGCCACAAGTGCTTACAGAACACTGTGCAGTTTACTGTGGGTAGATCTTCTCAAATGAGTCTTGCCCTTGGGCTTGGACTCCTTAGGAATCTAAACCCCTATGGGCAGGCAAACCCTTGCTAAGCAGGGCAAAACGTGTCTCTCACTGGTTCCATAACTCCTCTCAGGTACAAATCATATATTGCCACATGTGACTTACAAATGTTACCATGTTTGTAAACAAATCAGGGGTCTGTATGGCCCTGGTAGGTGGTTCATAACTTGATATGCATTTTGTATGAATTAGTGAGTAAAAACCACAATATTTTCAATAAAGCATTTGATAATAAGGTTACATTCCAAGCTACAGCAAATCCTGAGGGAATCACTGTCCTGTGCCAGGCAGACCACTTGGGGGAGACCCTTAATGGCTGCATTAAATGACCTTTCTCCCCTTTGTGATGAGAAAACTACATATCGAGTATCCCTATGCATTAAACACTAGAGCATCTCTCAGTGCACATATTTTGTGTGAATTACCCCCCTGATTCAAAAAATAGAGATAATATAAAAGGGCTGGGTCACACCACAAAACCCTCTTACATGGACAGTCAAGTGCATTTCCTTCTAAAGGATACAGTGCAAGATGGATGACCTTGAGATACATGGGTTTAGAGGAACAGTTTCATAGATGAGTACAGCAAACATCAAAGAGAGCTGAATTAGACCACACAGACTCAAGTGAACTTGAACACTGCTGCCATAGCACTATTTATAATTTTCCTCTCCAGAACAAAAGGAGCCAGTAGGCATCTGTCTACTTAGCAAGATACACTTCAGAGCAGCTCAAGTCCCCAAATCATTTATTTTCGGTAATTGCATAGATTTGCTTTTTGAACATTTCTTAGCGGAGGAACCTTAAGAGGCTTGATGGTAATGTGGAGAAGTCAGTAGAGAGGGAGGGGGAGATGACAGCACTCAGAAAGAAGAGAGGGAAGCTAAGTGAAGACTCCTACTGCACTTCAGAATAACACTGCATGCTTCTGCAAAAGGTCTGCAAGACCCTTCACAGCAATTTAGGAGCTTGTAATCAGATTTATTTTTCAACAGAGAAGTTCATGAAATGAGTTCAAAGGACTGACTCTCAGTTCTGAGTAGAGCAAAAAGCAGCTTTGTAACCTTGTGTTGTGCACAGTCCCATCTGCCCAGCACATACTACTGGTCAAGATTACAGAACATTTTCCTTGCTGACTGCCAAACAGATGTTAGGAAACACATTTGGTGGAACATATATAAACACATGCCTTAATGTTTTCTCATAATAATAGCCCAAAAGAGCTCCAAAATCTGGAGCTGATGGGAGAAGGCAAAATTAAATCATGGCCCATAGCTGGTCTTCACACCACATTTTATGTGATATAAAATGACCTAGAAATTTTTGAAGATGCACTATCAAGCACCAAATTAGTAAACTAAGTATGGGGAGTGTCCTCTGGCTGAGGGAGCAGTGTACATGTTTTTTTCTATTTCCCCTAGTCCAAAGCAGCTGCCTGCACAGCCTCTGAAATCCTGCTGTTATTTCTTGCCAATGGCACAGCACTGAGAAGGTTTTGCAAATCCGTATGTCCTCAGTCAGAGTTCTGACTCAGATGCTGTGACCAGGCCTGATCTTCTGGCTCTGGGACACACTTCGGGATAGGTGTCCTTGTACTATAACCCAGAACCTGTGTGATGATTGCCATGGCCAAAGGACAAGAGGCATGAGAACAACAGATGCTCTAGGAAGTTGATTGGTGAGACTTAGGGATCTTATAAAGCCATACTTGAGTTTCACACTCAGACTTGTTTTCCATTTGTCAAGAAATAATGATTTGTTAGGAATGGTGTTCCAACTGAGTGATGCTTTTATGTCATATTTAAAAGCTGCAAGTGACCTGGAAAGCAGTGTAATATCCTAGAGCTGCTCCATTTTCAGGTAAACTTTCAGCTTTCTGAATACTCCGACAGTTACTGGTTTGGGCTCCAAATACCCTCAAAGTACCTACTTTTAAACTCAACACCATCCCAATAACTATATTCCTAGTGAGTAAAATATGTAAGTCTGCCAAAGTTCCACTGGTTTAGCAAAATGTAAACATGCATGAGTGCTGGTGGGTTGTGCTAGAATCACCTTCTAGCATCATTCAAGTACTCCTGCTGTGGTGGATTCAGTCAGAAAAAGAGTTGTCAAAATTTTTGTAGAGGTATCTTAACCCTGTTAATTTCAATAGGAGTTGAGCTCTTTCTTTCCATGGGGACAGCATCTCCCTTAGAGGGAACCTGATTCTTCCCTTTGCTGTTCCTGAGTGAAGCTGACACAAGTCCACAAGCACCTCCCATGTTACATGGTGTAATACAAGGAAAGACTGAGTGCCAGTTTTCCACTCCTGACCGCTAATGTAATGCTGACAGAAAGTACTGGTTGAGGTCCCAGATTCTTCCTGAATCTGTTCATTATGTGTAAAATGAAGTGCAGTATTACTTGTCTATTTCCCAGGAAATAAGTAATCATAATTTGATTCATAATTGCAGAAGCACTTTGAGGTTCTTAGATGAAATACACTGCATAAATATTGTCCAGGTCCAAATTTTTACATTATAAATTAGGCAGAAAATGGAAACAGCAAAGAGGAATGGATTAATTGCTTCATTAATTTAATGTAATTCATAAATGGGTAAATGTAGTTGTTTGGCTTGGCAACATTTACTGCACTCTACAGCAACAAACCAAACATTCACAAAAGGATGGAGTAAAACCCTGCAATAAAGACATATGTAGTAGACAAGCTTTACCTTCTTGTTCAGGTTGCTTTTATCCCAGAGCTGCAGATGTATATACATATAATACTTCAATGTGCTCTTAACAGTTCTAAAGTTATTAAAAGCTATTCAAATAGCTACATGAATTGGTTGCATAGAAGAGAAAGGCAGTCTCATAGGTGAGAGTGCATCTTGTGGTGGTGCTGCTAAGAAACCAGAATTTTCAAAGAAGCAGAAAAAAATCTACTGAGTTGTATTCAGTCGACTGGACTCTTCTATAAGATGGTAAATCATATTATCTTCTTTTTTCCTTAATATAAAGGTTAACAACAGAATATCCAGGACACTACGGGGAAGATATGGACATGATGATGTACACATATGACTATTACATCCGTGGGGCAACCACAACTTTCTCTGCCGTGGACAGGTTTGCTTTTCATCTGTTTCATTAGAAATTAGGGGAAAAAACATTTATTTCCCCCCAAGACAAGAGAAGGGGGAGAGGAGAGAGAGGGGAGACTTTAAACACACCAGTATTTCAAGCTGTCTCTAGTAACACTCAAAGCAGTTAAGGTGCTTTTGTGATACTTGTTTATAACACTCTTGTAATGTTCTCAGCTTGCTGGAGTTCAGCAGGAATCCCTCAGCCAAAAGATTACCTAAAACAAGAGGCTTTTCCAGAAATGATAACACATTGTAAGACTGACGCAGGTCTATAACTGTCATTTCCTGGCTAAAATACATTGTCCTGTTTATTACCAAATGGAAACCACGTCTGCATATAGTTTCTACAAGTGGAGGAATAATTTTCACAGATACTTGATTCAAAAGTATCAATTTATCCCTTTGGATAAAGAATGTACAAGGTTGCAAGGGACATCCCTGTTTTGGTCTTTTTTTCTTAAATATTCCCCAGTGCTATTCTGAATCCTTATTCCTCATGGCTGTGGCAGAGGGTAGGGGAAATAATGCAGACAGTGCGTTCCTCTGCAGCTGGATTCCAGACTCCATCGGATGCAGACCAGGCTAAAGTCTGGAACACAAGGATGAGCCTGGAAAACAAAGCAGTTGAGGTAACCCATGTCCCTGAGCACATTTCTGTCAATGCCTGCTGAAGGCTTAATACCGCTTTTGGCATGGGGTGCAGTGGGGAGACTGGCCAGGAGCAGAGGTAGCACCGTGGGATGTACATCAGGAGTACAGGTTCTCACAGGTTATGGGAACACAGTACCTGGAAAGGGAAGAAGCCACTGATACCTTGTGTCCTGCCACTACTGCAGTGGCAGGCATGAACCAGCAGTAACAGCAGGTGAAAACTACAGAGAAAATGTTTTATCTCACACTAGAAAGCTTTTCTGTGCCAATGAACTTTCTGGCCCTCAGCTTCCAGGATGACTAAAACCAACTTGTGTTGCCAAGAAGATGATGCGAAAAAACAACTCCTGGTACTCCAGTTAAGAATAAAATTCATGCTGCAACACTGCTCCTGAGTGGTATGCTCACAAAAGTCATCAAAGTTTGTTATCCTAAATGGTTCTTTGCAGCTGGTTGAGGCAGAATAGGAGCAGAAAAAGCTATTCCAAGTCTCAGCCTGCCAGGAATATGCAGATGTGCAAGCTGGTCTGTGTAAACATTTTGTTATTGCTTTTCATCTTCAAGTACATCAAACTTCTGTCCATATCATTTAGTCCTTGATGGGTGATGTTCTTGAGCTAACAAGAAACACCAAAAAAGCCTCTGAAGGTGTTTCAGTTTAAGCTTTCTCAATCACTTCAAACAGCTAGGTATTTGTAGACTTTTTGAATAAACTCACAGAAGTCACATCCTCTCTTCCTGCTCCCTAAGACATTGCATCATTGACACCACTGTTGATACACAGATATTTGAGACAGCATGTGATGTTTGTGGAAAAGGATGTAGAAAGTTTAGAATGGTGGTATCTCCACTTCCTTTTCTCAAATCATTCTCTGTGAGTTTCCACGCTTGCGTATCAGGAATGAATGAATGAGTTGTTGTTGAACATCAGAGGTTTTAAGTGCTCGCATGTGGAGAACAGACTTCAGGCACGGTTAATATTTACATTTTCCAGTCTCGTTTTAAATGGATCAAAAGGAGAAAACAACTGTCTGTAAAGCAAGACAAAAATAGATGGAAAGAATTAGCAGGGACCTGAAGTCTCTCTGGGAGCCCATTCAGGAGTGTGGTGGTAACATTGATGCAGACAGGATGACCTAAGGACATAAGTAAGGGAACATTTGCAGGGAAAGAGAATATCTGTTTTTCAGCGGAATGATAAAGCCGAGTTTCAGAGGAGGACATGGAGTATGCAAAGCAGGCTGTAAACAACTGAAACTGCCCACACAGACATGCACATAGTAAACTCTTGGCAAAACACCTTTTAAAATTAAACCCAAAGAAACAAACAATAAAATTTCTTCAGCCTGAGCCCTGAAAGATGCCAAGTGATGAGGGCATGGCTTCCTTGTGGAGCATTGTAACGTGGCTGTGATCAGGTTGGATCAGCCTCTCAAGCCCAAACAGCAGCTCTGGAACACACACTGTTCACTGAAGCCCAACCTCCAAGTGTCTTGGACAGGCAGGTGGGGATTACCAGGTAGGTGCCAGACCTTATCCTCTGCTATGTAGTATAAAAACAGCACATGCAGAGTATCATGAACTCGTTTCTTTTACAAAACTGCTCTCTGCTCCATTTATTTGTGTGATCTTAATAGCCAGTTGCTTCTTAAATGCTCAAGCACCACCACGGAGAGATAAATCGACCTCCAGATACCCCAGCAGCATTTTTGTACTTTGAATGCCGGGACAAGCTGGACATCTATCAAGCTCAGCTGAGCTAAATTACAGGGTATTTAAGGTCCCTGATAAGTTTCATATGAAAAAGAGGACTCTGTCAAACTCAATATGAGTAGGAATTCACTGAATTTTTTAACTGAATTGGAAACAGATTATTCAACAATATTTGGAGATTAAAGATATTTTCTGTACACATCAAAAATTTTAACCTGACAGCACATGAGAACTCAAAAGCAAAAGTGACAGCTTAGTACTGATTCCCCAAGCTAAGGAAAATATATGGAATTAGCAGCTGAGGGGGATGACACCTACAAACTGGTGTTAAGGATCTGCAAAGGCAAGTTCAGATATATTCCCCAGTATGTCTCATAGGGAAATTCCTCACGGGATCTGTGCCCCCACTGGTGAACTTGTAAGGGGTCTACAAACTGAAACATGATGATACCTGCTCCATAAAGCACACAGCAGCAATAGTATAAAGTAACCACCTGTATCCTGAAAAGCTGGACATACATATGGCTTAACTTTAAATGCAAGTAATGGGGGGAAAAAAGGTAACAAACCATTAAATGTATTGGCCTTCAATCATGTGAATATATGTTAAAGTGCATGCAAACTCAGGCATAAATGAAAACTTCACAAATAATTCTGTTCCAATATTTTAAAATATGTTAGAAATTTGGGTGACTAAAATATATTTATTTTAAGGAACTTGACTTTTAAATTTACAATAATCTATGTTAGAAAAATGGCTTAACCTAAGTTTTTGAGCTAAAAGTCTATCTTAGAATGGGTGCTAGTTTAGCAGCCTTTAATTTTAACCCATATAAGTCCTCTTTATTTTTTTCTCTCTCTTGGTAACTTAGTGATCAAAAGAGTAATAACTGTCTTTGAAGAGCATGCACATAGTCCAAATGAAGAATTCTTAAAATAAACCTAAAAATTAATCTTGCATTTCATTAACCTTTGGTAACAGTTTTATGAGGAAATTATAATTAAAAATATCTATGAAAGATTTAAAGAAAATCAAACCAAAACGCTATATAACATCGGACTTGTTGAGAAGCATGAGACAGACCCAGTTCCAAATGACATTCAGCGTAAACTGGTGAAGTAGCATAGCACAGTTCCTATTAAAATATCTCAGTTAACAAAAGCTGAAATGGGACAATTTACACGTAAACAGATCTTAAGAGTCGAGTTACTCTTATTCCAGGATAGAGTCAGCCAGTCCATGAAACCATATAGGCACAGTTATTACCAAGTGTGGGCTCAGGTGTCCCAGCACATTCCTGAGAGGCAGCAGGTTTGGCACCAGTTTCCTCTCCAGAAAACCAGTCCTGTGCAGGTGTCTTGGAAAGCAAGCTCCTATTGAATCATGACAGCAGCGTTAACTGTCCCATGCCTCAGATTTAGGAGATCACTTTCAGCAGAATGCAAACTTCCAGAAACCTCTTGCAGTACTACCCATTACCAATTTAAATGATGGCTACCATCTGCAAGGACTGCACTTTAGATCTAAAATCATGTTAGCCAGTACCAAGCAAGCTAAATTCAACATTCCCTCCACAGCAGTACAGTATTTGACCCTCTGAACTCCTGTCTTTTTGTCAAAGGAAAATTTAATGTACAATAAGCTAAGGTAGAAATGTGCAGCCAGTTGCAGCTATTGGACACTAAATCACTGGCCTCCACTGTTGATTCCTGCTGCTTCAATCAGTTTTCCTACTAAAAATTGTTAGTAGGTTCCAAATCGCTCTCCTGAGAGAGAATACAGATATCTGCCCCTCGCAAACTGGGAGGAGCACAGACTCTCCTTACACTCATAAACACAACTGCTCCTCACATATGATTTGTAGAGATCAAGGATGAGAAATTAATTTAATTTCTCTATTGATTACTTCAAGTCTGTAATAAAGGACACTAGATAGAAGATCTAGTAGTAAAAGACATTTAAAAAAAAAAAAAAAGATTTTCTGTGTGGATAACTTCCTACTTAGAAATAGATTGAAAATCACCCAAGTATTTTATTCTTTCCACATTTCTGAGCAATGCATCACATGACAACAACTTTTGACAGAACCATCCTTTTTCTCTTGGTTACTGATTTAAAGTCAATCTAGGACTGACCACTATGAAGATTTACTGTTTTCTGAAGGATACTCAGAGACCTAATTATGCAGAGAGCTGACTTTCTTACCCCACAAAGAACCGTGAAGGAATTGTAACTATAGGACATATTTAATGTCCTTCCAGCCCATAAAAACACAAAGCACTTGGACAAAATTCAGCCATGACAGACAGATGTTTTTGTTGCCATAATACCTGGTATACAGTTATCCTTCCTTGTATAGCATCCTCCGCTGTTCTGGCTCACTAATACCTATCTCTTGTTTCTCTTTCATGCAGGGATCGCCAGTGGAAATTTATTGTCTGCAGGATGACAGACTATGACTGCCCATTTCAAAACGTTTAAAGAGATTGTATGTACCCCACTTGGAAATCTTGGGGACAGACAGGGTGGGATGAGGGTTAGCCATTACAGGAGAAAGGCAATTAGGCTCACAACAAAAGCACCAAGACTCATCAGCTGTTTGCTGAAGATGCATTTCTTTCCCTCTGGAGCTAATAAATAAATTGCCAGTCCATGTGCTTGCAACAGCAATTTTGGAAGATTCTTTAAAGCTGCACTGACAGTGGTACCCCAATTGAAATTGCTTAAGACGTACACATTAATGATACACAACTCTACGGCATACACAGTTACCTTTCTTGTATATACATATAGCCATTCTGAACACGTACCACTTTCTTTCACAGAGCAACTCTATATAAATTGCTTCTCAGCACAGTCACTCAATGATTTAGAAACATACTATAAGCTTCCCAACACACACTAGATTTGTCTTCTGCTTTGTGCTAGGAATGAACCCAGTCATCCCTACCAGCTTCCCAACATCTAGTAGCTGGAAGTGTGCTGAAACTGCACCAGGAGGTCTCTGGTGCATCTCTGCATCTGTTACAGACCTCAGAGTAACTCCATTGCAACAAAGGTCTGCCTACACAGGAGAATTCTGGGTATTTACAGCACTGGAAGACATCAATATTGATAAAAATGAGAGTAGATCCATCAATAAAGACAGAAGCCTAACCCACCTTTATTGAGAGTCTCTTTTATATTGTCTTAAAAGTCTCTAATGACATAAATAGCTAGGAGCTCCACTGTGGGCAAACCCAGAAGTGGGTCAGACCACTCACACCTGCAGTAAATATGGATATCACACTCATCAAGAGTCTGCTTTTCAGGTGGATTTGGTTTCTATTACGGGTGCCTGCACAACATCCATCTGCCCTTAGTAGTACATTCTTGGTTTAGAATAGATAAAGCTAATGATTTAGGTGACCTTAGTTCCTCCAACCTGCAGATCCTATTCCCTATAAAGTATAAGCTGAGTAGGTTTCAAGACCGCACACCACTTGTGCACTTGTGTTGTAATCCAACAAGATTATTGATCTCTTTCAGGAAAATGTGAGGTAGGATTTTCACTCTTGAACAATCCAGAATTTAGGGCTCAGTTTCTCAGCTCATAAAGTCAATGGTAAACTTAGCAGTGGCTTTGACTGTGCTGGATCAAGGGCCGTGGTGACCCCATGTACCAATTTAAGGTTGCAAAGCTTCATAGGAAACAGTGGTGTCAGCCAGTTAGTTTCCATGTTCCAAGCATTTTTAACATATTTACCAGCATACCCTCAAGCATGAACACTGAAACTACACTTGTCCCATAAATGAATAATAGGTTTCCCATTGCTGTAGCCTTGTTCTGTATTTTACTTACACCAGCTTATTAATTTACACACAAAGAAACCCTCTGCCATTCTCAGAGAGCATGAAGGTGAATGGGGAGTTTCTGTGAGAGCCAGTGGCTGAGACATGTAAATAACAGTGAGAAAGAGAATTCAAGAGGCCTGGAGAAGCTGATTAACTGACAGTGACAGACAGGGAAAAGAAGCCAGAGGAGCTCCAAACAGGACACCACCAGAAGAGATGGCCCTTGGGCCAGGGAGCTGATGGAAAAGTCTCGGCACTAAAATTAGGTATAGAAGAATCATTTCTGAGAACACCTGCCCTAGATGGACATCCATCTCTCATACAACATAATGACTTAGGCTGCTCTCCATTCTGTGTGCACCCCATGGGCTTATGAAGGCTTTTGAGGGGATAGTGTAATATCATCTGAAGTTGATTTAGATCCACACTGCCACAGAAAGGAGCAGTTCTGGTCTCTTGTCCTGGAGCTGTAGTGTCACATTTTCCCATGTCATAGAATCATAAGGGTTGGAAAAGACCTCCAAGATCATTGAGTCCACCCTTGAGAAAACACTCTCGTAACATCTAAACCATAGTATTGTCATGCCCAGTTGTTTCCTGAACACCCCCAAGGACAGTGACTCCACCAGCCTCCCTGGGCAGTCTATTCCAATGCTTAATCACCCTTTCAGTGAAAAAATTCTTCCTGATGTCCGATCTGAACCTCTCTGGTGCAGCTTGCAGCTATTTCCTATCATCCTATCACTAGTTGCCTGGGAGAAGAGGCCAACCTCCATAAGGCTACAACCTCCTTTAAGGTAGTTATAGAGAGTGATAAAGGTCCCCCTTGAGTCTTCTCCAGGATGAAAAACCCCTATTCCCTCAGCTGCTTCTAATAAGACTTGTGCTCTAGCCCTTTCCCCAGCTCTATTGCCCTTTCAGGATTTGTTCCAGCACCTCAACCTCCAAAACTGAACACAGGACTCAAGGTGCAATCACATCCCTAGCCATGCTGGCCACACTACTGTTGATACAGACCAGGATGCTATTTGCTTTCCTAGTTACCTGGGCACATTGCTGGCTAATGCTACCCTTCTCCCTCATCCCTGTCCCAGTCCCTTGTTCCACTCACACTCTATTCCCAGCTCCACCCTAGCAGTGCATCTGTGTAGGATACATTTCACAGGACTCCTCTTCAGAAAGTTAAGTAATTCTCAGATGAGGAAAGCTGTGGGTGGGAAACAGAATGTATCTTGGGGGAAGGCAGAAATGGGATGTGGATCAAAAAAAAAACAAACAACCAAGCAGCAAACCTGAGGCAATGAAAAAGTGGTTCCTAGGATAGCTAGTTAGCAAAACTAGGAACTGAACTTAGTTTTTACCTAAGTTTTAATCTAAGTTGCAGTATCACTTTTAATGTTCAGGTAACCTTTGCATGTGGGAAGACATTGCATCAAAGCAGATAAGTTTCCATCCCAAATTCCTGAGCACAGAGTAAGGTGATAATGAGCCTGCCTTGTAAAAGTTTGCCAGCTTCAAACCCTGATCAAGACT
The DNA here is from genome assembly GCA_013399695.1 of Formicarius rufipectus. Classification (NCBI taxonomy): domain Eukaryota; kingdom Metazoa; phylum Chordata; class Aves; order Passeriformes; family Formicariidae; genus Formicarius; species Formicarius rufipectus. The sequence goes on along the minus strand of VXAU01001966.1, from coordinate 50,485 downwards.
GCTTTAACTTTCCTAAAGCCATTCTGGAAAAGAAAGCCTTTCAACCTGCTTAGGACACCCTACTGAACATAAACTATCTTTCACTCACATGAAGGCAAGGCAGATGCCAGTGCAGGGAAACAGAGTTGTGCTCAGTAGCCAAGTAGAACTGAGCACAGATGCCCAGTACAGGGAGCTCACAGCACTTCTTCATTCTCATGTGTTCTGTAGCACAGCAGCACCTTACCTACAATTTTACTATACAGAGTAAATGTTACACCTGATCTGAGAGCCAACATAAAGCCTAATGCTTTAAATAAACCCTTATTGTTTTAATAAATAAGACATCAGGAAATAAAGTCTTATTTATTTAATAAACAACAAAAGTATGGATTGAATCCAAACATCTGAGAGAAAAACATTCCTTTTGTAAATGCTAAGCATTGCCCCAGCCATGCTAAAAAGGGCTGCTGATGGCATGCTGTCTGCAATTTTTTAGATAAACTAGGGCACAGTAATCTTCACATTCACAAAGAGAAATTCCAAAAGACAAGGAGAAAATTTTGAGGGTTTTTCTAAATCTAAATTAAAAAGGGGAAGAGAAATATCAACAGTGACTCCCTTTGTGGGTCTCCTTTAACCTGTAAGGGCAGGTGTTACGCCAAACCCATATCCTTCATTTGATCCGCTTGAAAAGAGGTCTGAATAACAGAACAGCATAAGCAATTGGGAAAAACAGATAGACAAAAAAAAAAAATAAATAAAGTGAGTTCTGTTTTTTGGCATATTGTGATTTCTCAGTTAGCAAAGTATATAAGCATTTTTACTTTCCAGCATTTTTCCTTTTCTGTAATTTTCAAATGCTTCAAACAGTATTTTCCAATTCCTTCTCAACAATACTGAGCCTAGCACTGTGTTTTCTAGGTGAAGGCTGCGATTCTTTTTCAGTCACTTGTCAGTGAGAGCTGGGGCATCAGGACTTTTTTTTATCTTTTATGTCTCATTTTAAAGGACATCAGATACTATGAGACTCATGAAAAATATGACTTAGCACTGATGAAAAGAAGAAACAGCAAACCCACAGCCATATTGAAATAAGTCTTATTTCCTGTAAAATCAAGAGAGACCTTTCAACCTCTTCCAGCCCAGCGTTAAGGACTTTGTAACATGAGATAAATCTGGCCGAGAGTCATGGTATTACCTAAGCAGAGATATGCCAACATAGCTGAAGGAAAACCAGTCTGTGAGTGAACCAGAAGACCTGGCAGAAGACCAGTTGGCCCTTAGGAAAACTCAGACTTGACCATTGACTCAGCCACTGAATCTTTTTCTGGTTTTAAACTTTATTTCAAGCCCACGTTTGTGACACCAGCAACATGCTACTGTACTGACCTGCATCTTTAAGGCTACAGTGCTGTTTGCAATCAGAGAGTAAGAACATCACTGCTAGTGGCACTTTGTGCCAGAGTTGTTGGCATGAACCGTGAGCAGAAGCTCTGCTAATAGCACATTATCAAACATAAAACATTGCTTATGCTTAGATTTACTTCTCAAAGACAGAGTAGTTACACAGGGAACAGCTGCTTTATTCCTCACTATTTCAAGGTACTGGTGTGTGTGAAGCTGATGCCCTGAACCTATGCATGGAGAAGTTTAGAAAAGGCACAGGGCTGCCCACATGCTGAAAATGAAAGACTAACACAAGTGCCTGTGGATCAGAGCCAACAGATTTGTCTTTGTGTTTTCATCCTCCATAGCTGAACAGTAATGATTTCATTCATATCCAGCTTGTGAACTTTGAACAAAGTCAATGCAGTTCTGCCTTAAGAGTCACACATCTAAATACTTTTCAGGATCTCAGCTGGTACATCTCTGCAAGGAGTACTGGAAAATCTGGACCTTGAGTTGGAGGGAACAAATCAAAGAGTGTGCAAATATGCATGCAGATGGCTAAGGCAGCACATATTTTCTTCATACTTCTTTAAGACATAAAAGCCCTGAACTGATCAGGCCATTTTACTGGATAGTCACTGGAGGTTACTTCTGATTGAAATAGTCTATTCTATTCTGCTTGAAAAAGCTCACTGGCAACCTCATGATGACACTCCCTTTGCCTTATGTTATCTTTAAATCATTGAAGAAGAATAAAGAGAAGTTTTGTGAAGCTTAGCACTAAAGCCTCATCAACAGGATAAATATCGGCATGTAAAAAACTCACAGCTATATTTTTGTAGAATGAGACTTTTAGTTCACATGCAGGATCAAATTCTCCAGACCTTGCCCGAGCCAGACAAATCACCACAGTGCAAAACCTGAGCCCAAAGAGATATCCCAAATTATGGAGAACACAGAAGGCACAGGTGCAGAAGAGATGACTATCTGAGAGGGAATGGAGGGGAATGACAAGTACTAAAGCAAAAACAGTGAAAGAGATACATGAAGCCACCTGAAGAATGTCATTATGTAATTTCTTAAAATAAATGCATACTCCTCTATCTTAGGAGATGAGATGACTAGGATAATTTAATACCAGCAAAGAATTTGGAGAAAGCTCCCCAAATAACTTTGCAAAGAAAAAAGCAAGCACAGTTGTATTAACTACCATCCTCAAAAAGCAGAGGAGTTGCCAAGTGAAGCAGAACCAACTGATAATGTTGATATAATCCCTTTTAATCTTTGTTTGAAGCTCTTAACCCTTGACCAAAGAAAACAGAGATGAAAACTAAAGGAACAAGCCAACAATGAAGTGTAATTAGAAGGAGAAGGTGTGATCACAGATTAGGAAGAAGGTAAGAAAAGAACAAAAGCAAATAAATTCTCATTAAACTACAAGAAATGGGCCTTTAGAATAATACATGACCTCTGAGCTGAAATTCTGGTTTTCCACGGGTATGTGCTGCTGCATACAAGGTTTTGCTTCAGCTAACATACACACATTGCTCAAGCTACTTAAAAGTTTGAAGTTACTCAAGACTCTGGTTTGGGTTCAGCCCCATGTTAAAGTGAACAATCCTTGACTTGGAAATGGATATATTCAGCAGCAAAACTATTGACATAAATATACTAGTCATCCAAGATGAAGTACTTTTGTCTTCCACTGAAAACTAGTAGATGCCACAGCTATGACCAGGGATGAATGTGATTTCCATCCACTTGTTTCCACCCAGGCAAGCTTACAGGTTTCTTATCCCCTCAGCCCTTACTTCTGTTTCTCTGGAGGCTGGGAATACGGCCTTGTAAAGTATCTAAGATGATCTTTTGTGAGTCTCACCTTGGTAGCCCCAAGTGAGGGTAATATAACCTGGGAGGCAGGCAAGCAGGTAGCTTTTCCTCTGTTATTTTCTTGGTCAAACTTCTCTTCCTCTAATTTTATATGCTTATGCACTGAAGCTGTCTGTTTGCATGCTTTCAATCTCTCCTGTTCATGCTATTTTTAGTTACTGCTCTGCCTGTCTGGCCTGTCAAGTGACATACAAATTAACTGCATGTAGCACCACAATACATGTCAAAGACAACAGCTTCAAACAGCGTGTCACAGTGTACATAACTCCACTGCCCAAACACTTTATCCAAAGCCCTCTGGTAATGGTAGAAGCAACTACACCAACTTTATATAGGGTTTGCATTATTACTTGTGTAAGGAAAACAGAGCCATCTCACCCACAGAAAGTTCACATATCTTTCTCAGTCCCAAGCCAGCAGCAGGCAGGGGATACTGCTATAATAAATAAGTAAACTCAGACCATGATCTTACATAGAAAGTTCCCTTCTTCCTTTATTTATCTTTATTTTATGTATTCAGAGTGAATTTGGCACTGGTGGAAGATTCGAGGTGGCTTGAAGAAACTCTTAGCCATATAGCATAACACTTTGCTGTCACATATTTCTGACTTCTCCTGGATGAACCTCCTTGGGATCTAGGAGAATTACTGAGTGTCTGTGGCTTACTCAACAACAGCTGTACTGCTGAGACAAGCAACAAAGGGCATAAGTAACTCTAGCTGCCACCACTACTCAGCTAGAAACTGGCTCATGACCATAAAAGTAATTCAAGATCAGCAATGAAACAGTTACGAAATTGTAACAGGCTCACACTTGTTACAGCGTGCACACTGAATTGTAGCATCAATAAGATTTTTTTTTCACCTAAGGATTTTATTTGCTGAATGTGCTGCACTGGAAAAAGTCGCCTACTCCAACTTATTTAATTACAATTCAGAGAAGAAACTAGATGAGAAGACTGATGCAAACATCCTTCTCTGCCACTTAGAAATGCTAAATCTGAACATTTTTAGCATAACGACCTGCAGTTGGCTCTTTTGCTGGTTCAACACTACCTGCTTTCCAGATGCCTCTGACATCTGCCTTCTCTACAGACGAGAACTGCAGCACACACATCACAGACTCCACACTTAACACAATGTTTGCAGCACAGCAAACATTGAACTCGCAGGCCAAAAACTTGAGCTATCATTTGCATTTACTCTCTGTGTTATTTAACTCAGCAGACAGGAAAAGGGCTTTAAGTAATTAAGTGCTGTTTGGCAGGTACACTAAATACATAGATCACCATGACATTAATCTGAAATGGTGACTCTAGTGATGAGCATCCACTTCATACACATACACATCCAGAGTCACAGGATTACTAGCAAGAAATGGATGCCGTGACTTCAGGTCATTACTTTCTTATGTTAAACCTAAACAGTCTCCTGGTCTTCTGGCTAGTATAAAAGGACTAGATTTCTCAACCATAGTGGAACACCTCCTGCTCAGTGTGAACTGAGCACGTGGCTGCCGTGCTTGCTCAGGGCCTGGATGTCTCACTGCCAGTGTCTCCATCCAGCATCTGTGCTCTGCCCAAACACAGTAGAACTAGTTTGACTAAGCTCCTGTCAGGCCCACAGAGATACCCATTTTGCCCTCTTTCCCTTCATACCATAGCAACTATGGTAAAGACTAAACATTATTAACATAAAATCAGTAACATCAACAGTGAATTCACTGACACCGTATGGAATTTCAGACATTTAGACACAATTCATGTATTGTTGAATACAAAATAACCATAACATGTCAGGAAATGCTGTTCTGGTGCCTTTGAAAAAAATCCTTTTGAATCTGAGAGTTCCTCTCTAAACTGATATCTGGGTTGACACAACTTTTATCATATCTTCCTTATACTAGCAGCCATCTTCACCCAAGGGTCAGCTTAATAGGCTGGTTGAGATTTCTCAGTCTTAGCTGCATCTGCTCAGGGATGGAGAATAGGATATTTTCAATTGGGAGGGAGCTACAACAATAATCTAGTCCAACTTTCTGACCACTTATAGGCTGACAGAAAGTTAAAGCGTATTATTAAGGGTGTTGTTCAAATGTCTCTTAAACACAGGCAGGTCTGGGGCATCGACCACCTCTCTAGGAAGCTTTTTCCAGTGCTTGACCACTCTCTCAGTAAAGAAATGTTTCCTAATGTCCAGTCTGAACCTCCCATGGTGCAGTTTTGAACCATTCCTAGCCATCCTATCACTGGATTCCAGGGAGAAGGGATGAGCACCTCCCTCTCTCCACTTTCCTTCCTCAGGAAGCTGTAGAGAGTGATGAGGTTATTCCTCAGCCTCCTTTTCTCCAACATCGACAAGTCCAAAGTCTTTAACTGCTCCTCATAGGACATGACTTCCAGCCCTGTCACCAGTTTTGTTACCCTCTTCTGAACGCATTCAAGGACCTTCACATCCCTTTTAAATTGTGGGGCCCAGAACTGCACACAATGCTTGAGGTGAGTCTGCATCAATGCTGAACACAGGAGGTTAATCACTTCATTCATTATGGTTTGATGCACTGCAGGATTTTCCCTCTGAGCTCCCAAGGAAGACTACCAACCCATATGGAGCCTGCTGTCAACCAGCGCCCCTGGATCTCCTCCTGCAGGGCTGTTCTCCAGCCACTCCTCTCCTAATTTATACGTGTGCCTTATGTTACTCTGTCCCAGGTGCATAATCCAGCATTTCTGCTTCTCACATTTCATCCCACTGATCATATCCAAATGCTCCAATCTACCCAGATCCCTCTGCAAGGTCTCTTGTCTCTCAAGAGGGTCAACAGCCCCTCCCAGTTCAGTATTGTCAGTGAACCTGCTGATTGCACATTCAACTCCTGCATACAAATCATTGATAAATATATTGAACCAAGTTGACCCTGGGATTGAACCACTGATGGATTGATCACCAGCCAGATGCAGTTCCACTCTCTACAATTCCTTGGACCCTGCCCTTCACGCAGTTTGAAACCCAGCACATTGTGAACCCATTCAACCCACAGCTGCACAGCTTGCTCAGAAGGATAGTGTGAAGAGCAGGATTAAAAAGAGCCTTATTAAAATCCATAAAAACTACACCTACCACCTTCCCTTCACACATTAGGTGGGCGACCTTATCATAGAAGGATACCAAATTAATTAAACATTACACATGTGCACTTGTTCCCCATTTGTTGTTCTTGTTGATCTCATTACTTTGGTTACATTTAAACAACTCTGGTTCTGCAGAGTCAGATACATTTACTTGTACCACAACACCCAAATCCTATATACATATTCAATAAAGTTAATAACATATTTCCATAATGTGTTATATGAATACCTGAAAAGATAATGAGCTGTTGTTACACTTTTATGAGTTGAAAGTTTACAGCATGAATGCATCAATGAATTAACTCTTTTGATGAAGCAAAAAGAAAGAAAAAGTGACTGATATGTATTATTCTCCTGCTTGCTCTATTAAAAAAATCAACTCAGCGTTCAATCTGTTGCCTAGAGGACCATACCAAATAAACAAAGATGGTAATGATGCAGTTTGCAATGAGCAGAACTAAAGAAAATGAAGATACAAATGTTATCACAGAGTGAAACATCCTGGGTGAAACGATTAGCCATGGGAGACATGCCTGAATTCCCAGTTTAGTTCTGAATTTTCCTTTGTCTCTCTTTGTCACCAAGGGTCTTAGCCATAACAGAGAGCTGACTGCAGTATAGTGCTGACACACTGGAGCATTTTGAAATGAACTTGTTAGGGCAGTCTAATTCCAGTTAGCCTGAGAATGGCACTAAGAACTTCAACATGCTTCTCCTGTTGAGTTAATTAAAACTATAAAAAATGGCCGGTGCTTCAGAGATAGCTTCCATCAGGAAACAGATTATTTTCTGTTATTGTCTTTCTTTTGGTTGAGATCTAGATCTTCCAGATACAAAGCCTAATGCTATTTGACACTCTTCTAGAGAGGAAAGGTAAATTAGACCATTCTGTGATGAATAGGTACATCAAGAAGCATTTGGATGATGCTCTCAGGCACATGGTGTGACTCTTGGTGATGGTCCTGTGCAGAGCCAGGAGTTGGACTCTATGATCTTTGTGGGTCCCTTCAACTCAGCATGTTCTGTGATTCTGTGACTTCTGTATTGCAGACAGTTTGGTTAGAACTTCCTTCAGTGTCGATGGATGTTTCTGGATGGTGCTCTGTGAAGTGTACAGAGCAGACAAACCCACAGTCATTCCTCACATGTAAAGAGATACTGCAGTTTCCTGGTTTCTGCATGGACAATGAAAAAATCTCTTAGAAATTCAGATTGATAAGGGTTGGGAAAGGATAAGAAGATGACATCTGCTTCATTATAAGCATCAGCTTGGGACAATGGACATGGTCCCCCATTAAGCCATATATGTGAATGACAGAATCAGGCACATATCTAAAATAACCTAAGTCCACACAAGGAGAAAGACTGATGAAATATATACTCTAAACCCATGTGCAGTCAATCTCACAGTAGGAAGAGAGCTGATGTTTTTATAAAATGTTACACTGATGATGTATGAACACTCAAATCAAAAAATAAATTAAGAGGGAATATTCATCATTAGGCTTTGCTTGTGAAGCAGTCAGTTGTCTGAAATCTTAAAAACTGAATGGTGCTCATGTGGTCACATGGTAATAAACCTGAAGAGAATTCCAACAAAAATAATTACAACCGCGTGCTTCTTAGGGAGCTTTCAGGTTGAAAGCACAGTGCAGAAACACTTATGTCATCTACTGGATTTCACCTGGGCAAAGACCTTTAAACTGATTCCTACTAACTCCTTCAATTCAGGGAACCAATCCATTATTCTGTTTAGAGCATCAGGCTCCAACAAGCTGTTCAACCTGCAATTTGCATCTTGAATGCTCTGCAAGGCAAAAAAAATGTCTGAGTCATGCCAAAGACTGTTTCACAGCAAAAAGAGAAAAGGGAAAGAATGGGTGTAAGAAAGAAATCTTTGCAAAATAAGGGAATCCAGGGGAAAAAGCATCCACAGCAGGACTGGGCTGTGATTAGTCCCATGAAAAACCCTCTTCTGAGTCACTGTGAAGAGTCCCACTGTGAATAGTCTCTGTGGAAAAAGTGTCCAGTGATTAAAGTGCTAGCTGGGAATTCGGGATGCTCCTGCCTCGCCACCCACTCTCCATGTGAACAGAGTAGTGTCACTTGGCTTATGCTCCCATGCCACAATGCAGAACAAGGCTAAAGATCACTCTGTCAGCTTTAAGTGGGATGATATTCCTAAAAGCCACACAGAGATGCTAGTACACATTTTCAAAGCAATACTCTTATTGTGCCTGGGCTGCTAATTAATCGAAGCACATCCTTCAGCTAGTACAGCTTGCCTGATACTGGAATAGCTCCATTAACACTAAGACTGTGCTTTGTTTCATGCATAGCTTGGACACATGAAACATGTCCTGTGTCTCTGCATCTCATCTCCCTTTCCATAGATCAGGGATAGTAGTCATCACTGGCATCATGCACACATAAATCCAATTACAACAGTGAGGCTTTACGATACACTATGATGATAAGAAGGCTGGGAGATACTTCTAAGTAAGACAAGTCAGATGGATTGAAGTGTGATAGTGCTGGCTACACACTCTGCCATTCTGTGATTGCCTAGAGTACTGATGCAAGGGTATCCTGCCTGGCTTCTCAGAGCTCTGCTGTCCCAGGGTTTGAAAGGATGTGCTATGGCACCTTACTGTGCACTTAGGCTTCTTTGTGGAACTGGTTCTTTTAACACACAGTGCAATTGTAAGTGCATCTCCTGTTGTAGTCCATACAAAAGAGAACAGACTGGGGCCCAGGCTTTTGAAATTGTTCATTTAAAAAACATCAGCCTGGAAAGTCCCAAGTCAGACACTGAAGGTCAAGGCTAGATGTAACTTGAAGATGTTGTTATAAAGCTGTTTGACACAGTAGCCAGGAAAATGTGAACCCTTTTTAGCTCCATGTTCTTAAAAGTTGCCTCCATGGATAGCCAGTGACATATGGGCATAGTCACTATTCTAGTTAGCACAGCTTTACACAGAACTGAAAGAAACTTCTGTGTGTGGAGTAATGTGACCCCCAAACATGGAACTGGCATCCGCTAGTGGATTAAGGTAAAAGCTCAAAAATGAAGTAAAAAATGTTCCACAGCTAATGACTTGGCATTTAATCCTATTCTACTGTGGAGGAGGCTGCTGTGTTTTTGTAAGGAAGGCTTTTCCAGGGAGTGATTTAAAAGGGGGAACTCGATAATGACAATAATAAAGGCATGAGAACATGGTAAAGGCACTGCATTTTTATAAGGCCAAACTATAAAGATATTTATAACAGTTAATACCCTTACAATCTCCAAAACATAACCACAAACAACCATGAAATGAATATTCTTAGGCAACTGCTGGGCTTAATCCAGTGCAAGCTGAAATCAATGGAGGGACATCAGGGACACTGGACTGTGTCCAGAAGTGAGTGAATGACAAGCCCAGCACAGAGAGTGATGATCCAGTCAGTTTTCATACAGTAGGCTAAGCACATCAGACACTGGCAGACCTGGCACAGGAATTCTCAGTGGAAAATCCTCAGTAAGACAGAAATTGTCTCATTTTTTAGCTGTTCTGGGCATATTTTTCAACACCAAACCTAATGTCCCAAGGCCATAACTAAGGCTTTCCACAGGGCTTAGTGGATTTACTGTGAGTCAGGTTTAGTATAGCATCATTCCCTTAATTATGAATTCTGTTAAATTGTTTCCACTCTCTCATCACAGTGTTTCCAGTAAGGATGGCTTAGGTGAAGACTAAAGGAAGCAAAAAAAATAAAGTCTAAGTTGCTTAGCAGTAAAACACATGGACAGTTTCTGCAAACAGCTTGGATGTTTTGACCATTTAAGTGCTGAATGCCGGTACTGGGGGCGTTTCCAACAGGACCGAAGAAAACTCATAGTTCTTCGTTTGCTGCTGATTCACAGCAGAGTATATGTCCTGAGCTTTCAGTATTTCCATGGTCATTTTCAGTAGATATTGCATAAAGAAGATCCTTCTTGGGATCTTCTAAGAATGTCCAAAAGATTTTTGTCTCTCCCCCTCTGCTCTGGATCTTGTGTGGCCTTCAGGAGCACTGTCTGCTTATGACTAGCTGAGAGAAAATCCTCCTGTACATTTGCTTGCTTCTAACACTCTCCTCCTGACTCTTTCCTGGATAATAAAGACTATCCCATCTTGATATACTAACTTCCCAGGTTTAAATCTGTATCTGCATGGGGACAGAATAGGAAGCTGATAATTTAAGGGAGTTGCCATGATTCTGATGTGTACATGCACAGAGCATAAGACGAGTTCTTGCTTGACTTAGAGTGGCAGTGGGAGGATGCACTCACAGGCACACACATAGAGCAAGACCTCCTGCTGTGACTCAGCGTCAGAGCACTGCCGGTTCTTCTGTTGTCTTCCTCTAATATAAAAGTAACACCCAGACAGAGAGGAGATACTCACCGCACAGGGAGAACCCAAGCAACATGAAAATCTGTTAAAGGACTACGATTTAATGGACACAATAATGATAAATATTGCACACACGTAGGGAAATTACCCAGAAGAGTGGTGAAATGCTGGGCAGATACAAGACAATTCGGTCGCTAACTAGGAAACGTGGCAAATATATTAGTTCTAGGAGTTATATGGTTTCTGATGTCAGCTTAACCTAAGCTATTAATTTTCTATTCTTTCCCTCTGACCTGACTAATAATGCTAATAAAATATTTACTATGCAACATAAAATATGCACACCACTGCCTTTAACTGTGTGTTTGCCAGAGAAATCACACATTAAAAAACTGAAACAGCTTATGAAACTTGGGCAAAACATATTCACCTGACCTCAAGCAATGCCTCTCCCTATAAAAAGCATTTCCCTCAAGAAACTGCAACTAGTTATTCAATATTCTTATTGATGATAACTACAGTAGAGTCCTAGTAAACCTAGAGAAATGTCAATCTTTTTTAAAGATCAGGTTGAGTTTATAAATAAAACAGTATGTTGCACTTAAATGGAGAGAAACCTATAAAAGATGTAAAATATCTGCCAGGATCTACAGTGTGCACTAGCTGAGTAAATTATTGGTTTCAGTTAAGAGATGCCTGTTATAAATGTTGTTTTTTTGATGATGGGAGGCAGATTCATGAGTTCGTCTTTTACACAGATTCACTGAGGGAGAAAAGCTGTTGATTATCAACTGATGTGTGCACCCATCAGGGACTAAGTGCAGTCGGGGCACATTTCCTCTGCCTGCAGCCAGCGCTCAACTGGCTCCAAGGTAAAAAGCCTATAGTAGAGAGAATGAAGATGGCCAGCTCCTCCTTCAGGAAGCACCAAAGAAACACAGCCTCTTCTCCAATACTTTGCTCACAGACAAGAAACTAAGACAGTGTAACTTAAACAGGAACCAAATAACAACTGGCACAGAGACTATAGCTCTTGGCACCATGCCACAAGATGTGGAGGCAGCTACCCTCCCTCCCCTCCTTGGAGCACAACTATCTCCAGCACCCAGCTGAGGTGGTGCAGAAGTGAACAAACAAATGAGATAGAAGAGGCAGGGAAAATGTTTTAGTCATCACCTGAAACATGTTGGAAAGTGGCCTCACTGAAGCACTTCCTCTTGAAGCTCCAAGTAGGCTCCAAGCCTTGATTCCCTGGCTTGGGCTTTGCATGTTTTCTTCATTAGAATCAGCCAGACAATGCAGGGGAAAATGGCAAAGGGATTTGTTTACACTGTACATGGACTCCCTGCTCACCTGTTACATGATTAGGTGGTTACATAAATGGCCCAAGATGTCACATTCCTCACCCGGGCACTGGGCCTTGAAAGAATCCAGGCAGTGTGACTCTGAGTAGCTGGAGGGTCTATTTGTGAGAGGATTTGCTGAGCGGTGCTGCAGCATAGAGTGTTCTTTCCATTTTTATGGCTGCATTCATCAGTGGATCATCATTTGCAGACAGAGAAATTTAGACAGTGATGATGCAGATAGTTTCCATGTTCCGTTCCAAACTGGATCCACATCAATGGGATCCCAATAATGTTTCCATCATCTTCCTTATTCTTGAGTAAACACATAAAGGGCAATCCATCACAAGTGCACCAGCTTGGTTACTTGATAAAAAAACAAGTAGCTGATGACCTTGCATAAGATTTTCCTACCACTCCTTCCTCCACATCGGTTATCTGATCCAGAGCACACAGAAATCGGTGAAAATTTCTAACATAGATTTCAAAGGGCTCTATAATCAACCCTTTTTCATCTACCCCTTTCAAACTTGACTAGCATTTATTGTATTCAATAAATCTGGTACCTTTGCCTACAGACCTCAAAGCATTTCCCAGTCATTAACAGCTCATGGTAACAGAAGAAAATACTATTCAATGGCTCCTGAAAATGAATCTGAGGGGAAGGGATTTATCCAGGATCATACTGACTTAGTGCCATGACTGCAACTGAAAATCAGCTATCTCTACCCTAAGGAATGTTCCCTCTATTTGCATACTGGATTAATTTTGAAAAGACTGTGAAGGCAATGGGTAGTGAACACCACCTCTACTTCTCATGGCACCTTTCTGAGGGTGTCTCATATTTTCTCTCTCATAAATTATCAGACCATATAGTCCAATTTTCACAAAGGGCAAAGCAGGCCATTTATGAATCCCCCAAGGGATACTTGCCTCCCAGCTATAGGTCTTTCAAGCATTTGTGGGTCCCTTCAACTCAGACAGCACTGGTGCTGTATTCACACAATCAGGAAGAGCACTTCTTTAGAGATTATGTATTCCACAAACTGATGCCCTGTATCCTGTGCACCATGGGCTAGCAGATCCTCCAGAGTAGATCTCATCCATTTTGTTTTGGCCCTCGAAAAAGGAAGTTTTTCTTCCTTTCTTCATTTTCAAAAAATATAAAAAAAAATAAAGAAATGTATACCAAACTTAAACTTAATGCTCCTTATTATAAATCCTTACGGGCATAAAAAAAAAAAAAATCTTTCAAAAACCCCTGATATCTCTCAATCAATTATAAAACTCTGGCCCGCAATTACAATTTATTCCCTGTGTCTGCTGAAGGTGAGTTTATACAAAATGAAACCTCATTACTCATCAATTTTCAATGTGCTCCAGTTTCTGATGAGATATTGGATCTAACTGATCTAGTATATTATTTCCCAGAAAAAGAGTGGCAGAAAGGGGAGGGCAGGTATTGGATTGTCTGGGTGGGATCTCTTAGAGAAGCTCTGTGACATGATATCTTGCAGCTGTTTCAATGGATGGTCTCTCTTGCACTTTTCAAAGACAAATAAGACACCAGGCAGTCAAACCATGGCTTACTCCATTCTAGTTTACAGGAAGTCTGGGATTTAGGAAAAGGCAGCACATGGGTGATTTGAAAGCTGGCTGTGAATCCTGAACTTAAATTTAAGATACAAGCCCATCTAGCAGCCAATGCAAAGCTCTGGGAAAGAACAGCTCTCCTTCCAAAGAACTTAACAGACCTATATATCTGTACCAGAGTCTCTGCCTTTCTGCATTTTTTTCATATGCAAATGCTACAAGCTCTCCAACACAAGAACTACCTCTTGAAGATTCTTGTCTTTCATTTATTTACTTTGTGCCTAATCCACTCCATGATCAGTTCCTCTTGGTGCTGCAAAAGGTGACCACAGTCCATTTAGAAACAACCAGCACATAGTTTACCTTAGCACATATGGTGGCATCATATTCAATTGCAAGGTTTATTTATATCCAAAATGTAACATTTAACATTGATAGTTTTTTTCTTGAAAGACTTCAAGAATAACATTTAAAAGTGTGCTGCAAATATTATGCAAACTCAATGTAAACTCCTATAGACTCACATTACCACACATTCCTAGTCCATGAGGCTTTTGGAAGAACTAAATCAGTGCTCCCTAATTTTCATAGGCCTTAATAAAACAAATGAGAAAGATGACATTCATTTGAAAGAAATCCACTGTACAGATAAAAGCCATAAACGTTTTCCCTGGTTTCATTAGCACTGAAAGAAAAAATCTTGCACGCCTGACCTCACAGATCAGCAGGCTGGTTGACAATGGGAGTGCAGCTATCTGGTTTAGTTATCAACAGCCAGAGCACATCACACAGCTTGCAACAGGAAGACTCATTTCCTTCTTAGTGTGACTCCCTCTCTTAATCTAATCACCTACAGAGCTGTTTACCTACTTCTTTCAGATCAAAGTAGCTTTATTAAACAAAGCTGATGCCTTACAAGGTAAAAGTTTCTGATAATTCTTAAATGAAACTACAGTCATAATAGATTAACCACAGATTTAGGTTTTAAAGACAAGGGCCATTACCAGGGCCAACATCAAGGCCGTCTTTTAAAGAATATTTGTCAGCATGTGAGCACACACAATCCACATTCTGACACCAGAAACATTTTCCTTCAAAATAAAAAGAGAACAGTAAACACAAGATTCTTACAATACAGAAATGATGAGTTACTTTGGATCTGTTACTCTTTTTTCTAGACCTTGCAGGATTTTCACTTCAGTTGCAAAAGTAGCTAAGAGAGAAGGCCTTTGTACAGATTGATCATCAGTAGGTATCTCCTAGACAGTATTAGGACAGTATCACTAACATCCTCTCATTTTCCTTTCTTGGGTGACCAAGAAAGTTATCTTAGTTACAGGTGCTGATAATGAAGACAGACAATGTGTAGCTTTCTGGTATTTTCTTTATTTTTACATGTTGAACTCCCATATTTTGACACTCCCACATTTTAGGAGCCAACCCAGCAACCTGGTTTGTGAAAACACCTTCTCCTTAATGCTTCAGCCTAAGCACACTGAGAAAATCACTGTCTGGGAAAATTGTATTGCAGTCACATGGCTCTCAAATTCATGTGGATTTTCAAAATACCTTGTTCAATGAGGTCTTAACAGGTGAAGCTGTCCTGAGCCTTCTGCTGTTGGGAACAGCAATTACTCCTACCTCAGGACTCGCTACAGGCCAAGCAGGTCATTAAAAATAGCTAATGGCTTAGTCAGCCACTAAACCTTGTCACTTACCCATGCATCCTATTACATTCTCTCAGCACACTGAAATTAAATGTAAATAGCTTATGACAATCAGTCATATCCTTTCGTCAAGGAAGAAAATTAAGGGAGTGATTGGGTAAAAGATGATTTATACGGCCCTTTCTGATGCAGAGCAAATAATTGTTTTTACATCCTAACAACATTGAATCCTTTCAACATCAATTAGTCTAAATTTCTGCCAAGCCATAATTCTCACTTAGACTTCCTTGCATTATTACAGGTTAAAAAAAGGAAGAAAAATTATATAAGTAAGTAGGTGTGTGGATATAGAAGGGAATAGCCCCTCAGTTTGTTCCATAATCATGATAAATATTTGTATGAAATAATAGGTCAGAATGATTTTCAGTTAAGAACTGATGTCATTAAATTGGAAATTGCTGTTAGCAAAATTACCCTTGGACTATAATTTTAATGATACCTGTGCACTCATATTTTTTCCCCTTCTATCCTCTGTTTTACTGTAGAAGTGTCAACCTGCTTGATAATTTTGTAATGGCAGAAGAGCAGTTATAGTAGAGATGAAGAAAACAAAAATGGTATAAAAAATAAATTACACAAAAATTAGCAACAGCTACTATTAGTATACAAATTGAAATTAAAATAAGGGAAAGTACTTGCAAGGATGAAGAGAGAACAGGGATGCAGCAATGAGTGATTCAGTATGGTTTCCACATGGCCAATAACATTTCAGGTCCACATGACCAATCTAAATCTTGTTAAGCTTCATGGAGTGGTACAATCTAATGTGATGCTTGGTGGCTGTAGAAATCAGCTAATGATTTAAATCTAGTTCCTCTCAGAGGGCAGAAGTCAATGTTGCAAGGATGCCACTCAGGGAGCTCAGAAGACCAAGGGTTACTTGCCCAAGAAAAACCTTGCCAGCTTATTCGTGTTCCTCACCTAGCTTAAGGGGAAACTTGACTGAACTACTAAACACCTGCCTACTATTTATATGTTGAAATTGTAGTAACAACTCCTTCCCCATTCAGCACTAAGAATACAAACTATGAGAATAAGCAAACAAGATTTCTAATCAACTCAGAAGTCATTATTTCTGTTCCTGAGAAGAAATTTACTAAATATGGTGCTTTCTCATTCAACATCTATTGCCTTGCATTAAATCCAGAAGAAACACTAAGTCTCTAAAAACAAAATAATATTCCTTTTATTCCACAAATGCTGGCTTTGCAAGCTCAAGTGCACATTTACCAGAAAATTAAGCCTTTCTACCAGCACCAATCAGTGCAGTCTTCAGTCCTGCATTATGTGACACAGAGATGTCTCTGTTTTTAGAAGAGGGTCTTATCATGGCGTGTCCACAACTGAAACTGATGGACTATCACATCAAGGTTAAAACCCAGTTGATATCTTGTTTATCGTATGGGAAGCACATAATACCCAGCTCTCTCTCACAAAGAAGTCTGTTTGGAGAGTTAGAAGGAAGCACAGCCTGTAAATATTTATACTGTTTGTCACAACTACAAAGCACACAAGACTCAGATTGCATCCTGCAAATCAGTCTGCACACCACAGTACCACCATGGTCACTTGCTACAGAGGAATGGCTCCTTCACAGCACTTTGCCACTCAGCCAAAACCTACTGAAGAAGTCAATCAGAACACTAGCTCACAGCCTAGTAAATGTAGGTAAGTAAAGCTTGTGTCAGGCCTGGGCAGGGCAAGTATCTTCACCTGAAAGTCACTTGCCCTGACATTCATATCTAGGACCTTTTAACAATGGCCTGATTTATCCTATCAGGGCTAACATACAAAGTGTAATCACCCAGTCCAATTTCATAATTTCACCCCCCTGCACAATGACATTAAAATGAAAAGCAACCATGTCTCTTACTTCATAATGTAGTACCCATCCTGCCTCAAACAGGAGAGTGCCAATGGAAAAAAAAAATTACAGAAGTGAAACTTATATTTTGCATACAACACTCCATCAGCTATGAAAACCTCAGTCACTGGAAAGCTGGAAGCAGTTCAAAAAAGGTCTTCTGTAACTATCAGTTTGGGGAAATTATATACTGGAATTTTAGAGGGGAATTCACACAAAAGCAGCTGTTAACAAGGTACTGACAAACTGCTGTAAGGTGTAAGTCAACCACTTGCTGCTACTGTGGACTGCTGTTTCTATGATATTCCTCTTACAGTACTGTGATGCTACTCAAACAGCAGTCAGGAAAAGCATAAAAGCAGATGCACCACAGCATAGACCTCTTCAAGTGGAAATTTGCAGTGAGGGTGGAAGAAAGCTCCAAATATTTTTACAGCCTGTTGACTTAACATCTGACATTAAGAACGATCCTCTACTGAGAAACTAATGTTAAACCTTGCTGCTCTAACTGATTTGCATCAGAAACATGGAGCAAAATAACGAAGTCTTCTAGTACTTATTGAAAGTAACTCTACTCTGCATCATTTTGCACCTTCTTTGCTTCTAGGACCTTTCATACTCCTGCTTATGATCCATTTTAAATTAATCTCATCAAAAGAAACATTCAGGAAGTTTTTATGGAATAAGCACAGGAGCACTGTTTGCATGTCAGGCTTCCAAGCTTCTCAGCAAGCTCATGTTCTCAGGTTGGCTGTTGCCCCCATCTATTTGTAGGCACCTTACTCTAGAAAAGCAGTGGACTGTGCCAGCTTCGTGCTCCACCAGAGCAGAAGCTGGGCAGAGCAATGAGGACCACCCCTGTGGCACAAAAGGGAAGGCTACAGTCTTCATACAGAGAACTCAGCACCTGCTGCCTTCCATTCTCTGCCTTCACTCAGATTTCTGTGTGTACACCCCGCCAGCATTTCCATGATTCTCCTCTTAAAGCTGAAGCAGCACTAACACATGCAGGTACTGCTGTGCCCTATCTGGAATGCAGCTGGATTACCTGGCACCTCTCTACCAGTTAGCCAAAGAGCTTTTGTATTTTCAAGCCATCACCCACAGTGACTTCACAGAGAGAACAAGTATTATCCATCACTATTCAATAGCATTAATCATAATACAAATCCTGTTCTCAGCCTTATTTGCCTCATGGCAGGCTTGTACTGGTGTCTGACTCACACTTAACCACAAATTCCCACTCTTTTTCACTACTGAATAGTAATATGATGGACACTGGGGATACAACCAGCAGGACAGGCTTTCAAGCCTGTCGGCATTCAAGAGCTGTTGATGTTATTAGTGCTTCTAGCAATTTAGAAAGGACAATCTCCAGGGTTTTATAGCAGGAATGCACCCCCAGAGTGGATGCTAACCCGGCTGGCTTGTAGTGCTCTTGGAACTCTTTCTGTGGCTGAAGAAAGGCAAAATGACACCAGGCACAGTTCCAGAGCAAGAAGTGGCTGCCGAGGTTTGTCTCCCCACTGCGGGCAGGCTGATGAATCAGTTACCTGCAAAACCTACTACCCTGTGTCCTACAAGGAAACTGAATTGATTGCTTGCTCAACTGAAAATTTTCCATTACTTCTCTTTTAAATTACTAAGTCTGAACACAGTTTTTAAGATTAGATGAGAGCGCTAATTCTATAGAGTAACACATAGTTCAAACTAACTTCCAAATGTATCCAATGAAGAAAAACAAAATTCTACTTGTAAGCTTGGCTGCAGACTCTTCACATCCCTGTTTTGTGCTTTGTATTATTTTATTCCCTTTAGGTTCTTATGGTCCAGCTGTTACTATGATACAAGTAATCCACTCTGAATGGAGCCTTGATGGATGTTGCATAGCTTAATGTGAGATGGTTTTGCACTGGGGGACAATATAAATAATGGGAAAACATCTAAACCTAACCTGTAAATTTAAGGGACACCTTCACAATTGTATTTTTTCTAGCAATTCATATTTTTGCATTCATAAGTAGACACCTAACCGTTGCCAGAGAGGGATAGCAATAAGCATTTCAACCTTACACCAGAACTAGAACTTAAATATACTTAATATAAATGTCTCAGTATGAATCAGAATGGCAATATGGGAAACACTGGCTGGAGGCAGGAGAGTGAAAAATCATCAAATCAACAGCTCAGAACAAAACATGTGGAATGCAAGAACAGTCTTTAAACAAGCATGGCAATACCATATTTTGTTTTAAATTATGCTCAAAAAATGGGACCACAGTTACAAAACTCAGAGAGATTTTCTTTCCTGTCAAACCAAACTAACCTGCAGATTAATAACTAAAAAGATCATTTTCCAGTACCCTAAGGAATTCATTTTTCTCATCATTAAATGCCCACTAATATACACAATTTTTGTGGCAATGCTAGTTCTTACTTCTTTGATCCTGTACTATAGATTGTCAGCAGAGATCTTTATCAGATTTCTTCTTTGCCTTCATATTGTGTTTACTTAGAAAACATCCTGAGATCCTGATGGTTGCCTACAAAAAGCAATAGTTCTCCTTCAGTGTCAATGTAAGTCACGTTTTTCCAAAACTTCTCATCAAATTGCATATCTAATGAGAGGTTAAAACCTACTACTTTGACCTAGAAATATATATATAAGTTCTGTGTTTAAAGCCCTGTGCTGAATTGAGGTGTAAAAATGTAGTTCTCTACCTGTGATCAAGCATGTCTAAAGAAAGGAAAAGAAAGCAGAGAGGAAGAAGGCAGAGGAAATACAAAAGAGGAGAAGGAAGAAGAAAAAAAAAAAGTAAGTAACAAGAAGTAAGTAACAGAAGTAACCTTTATGGTTAACAATTTTGCTGTACTGATTCGTATTTCAATCTGAGCATTCTGCAACATGTTTGATCGATCATCTCTGTTAAAGGTGAGATTGCATTTCTGTGTTTAGTTTAACCTAACACTTACAATAACATGAATGATTAAGCAATCACTGGGAAATCAAATCTCTCTAGAACAGTAGGATAACTCTTTAGAAAGGAAATCACAGTGAGCCCCATGAGGTAAGTCATTCCAGATTCAGACTGATTATCACTTCACATATCACTATTACAGTATCTTGTATTGCTTATGCCTTTTCTATGAGAACTGAAAAGTAGGGAGAAAATAATAATTTTAATTCCTTAAAAATGTATATAGTCAATTTTAAAATAATCCTGTGGCATGCATACTTTGTGACGGGCCTCAATATGGTGAAAATGTTTACTAATACTCATGACCATAGGTAGAAATCAGTCACGAAATAAAAATAAACTGTGACATACCTGATCTCCTAGCATTAGCTTTTTAAAAAATTGTAATTAAAAATGCAAGTAAGGAAATGAAAATTACTTCACTTATTGTCCTTAAGTAGGATGTGTAGTCACTTTTGCAAATGCCATGAGGCATCTCCATGCATCCGTAAGGATCTAATTGTGATCAGAAACG
The DNA here is from genome assembly GCA_013399695.1 of Formicarius rufipectus. Classification (NCBI taxonomy): domain Eukaryota; kingdom Metazoa; phylum Chordata; class Aves; order Passeriformes; family Formicariidae; genus Formicarius; species Formicarius rufipectus. Next base: position 29,696 of record VXAU01001966.1, on the reverse strand, counting down.
TGACATCCTTCACTTAAGAAAGGCAGGTTTTGTAATTAGGTTGCTGAAACAGTGAAGTTACCAATGTATGAATCTGTATACAGCCATGCCATGACCTGACAAACACATAAAATACTCTTTCCCACTCATTATCCTCAAAATTTAATCATTCTTCAGCCTTACAAACTCCCAGTTTCTTATCTAGAATAGTCTTCAATTTAAGATACTAACAGCAGTTTTGAGGTGCAAAAATGAGCCCCAGAAGCATTCTACAATTTCAGACATTTTGTCTGAGAACACACCCTCTCAAGATCATGGGTAAAACCTTCCAAGAGGAAAACCCTTGCCCCTGGATGCAGTGCTGCGGCACATATTTGCCTTTCTCATCATCACATACAGTTTTCCCTGCAGTTATATCTCATTTTTATGTATCTCTGTGTTTTCCTGACAATCACTTGGGAACTCATCACATGAGACAAAAAATAAAGTATCCTTCTTTAAGACAAGCAGCAGTGTCATAGAGACAGCAGCCCTCTCTTTTTCCACGCCTCATATATGTTTCCATCACACTACAATGAGCTTTTAGTCTAGCTCGGCACTCAGGGAACAGCTTTGTCTCCCCACTGCCCTGATATGATTCCTCATTATGCTAATGAAAAAATAAATTGAAAAAAAAAAATTTAAACCCCCACACACAAAAAAAAATAAAAACACAAAAACCCCAACAACCAAAAACAAATAAACAAACAAAACCACACCAAAACAAAACAAAAAACCAACCAAACCAAAAAAAAAAAAAAAAAAAAAAAAAAAACCAGAGCATCAGCTATGCAGAAACTCTTCACCAGGAATCCAGCTGAAGTCATCCTAATGCCCAGTGGGGAACATTAGAAAGCTATTAGAAGTAGGAACCTTGGGATCAAATGGGTAAATACCATTAGGCAACAGGCGAGAAGTGTCCCACATTGCATGTTCCTGAAGCAGCTTTTCCCCCAGTCATCTCCACTCTCAGCAGGTAAGCAAGCAGAGCAGCATTCTGGCACTACTGCAACTTGTATCACTGTTTGCTGTAACCATGAGCTGAAATTTCATACTAGAAACAGTTATTAGGGCCTCTTATGAATGTAAATTATATGCAAAACAGCCTCAGGCATTTCAGCAGGGTGTTTATGTGCATTTGAACAGCTGTTCTAAAGTAACAGCTCTTTCATCCACACACATATTTCTTGTGTCTTGAAGCTGTGATGAAGATTTGGGAACAAAATATTCTTGCATGGAAGAACACCACCACTTGATAATTAAGCACATTGTAATTCACAGCACCAGAGGAATGCCAGCAAGGAGGATTGTCCTCAGATTAGAATAACAGAAAAGGATTCAGAAAACAAACTAGGTTTTGCTATGGTTTTCTTGTGAGACTCTTCAAGGCCCTATTCTGCCTACAAAACAGGAAGAACAGTGCTCCCTTGTGAGAGAGAGAAATTGAACTCATTTGTAGTGTCCAGACTCTGCTGTATATGTTATTTAACATTGTTACATGCTACTAATAATGTTAAGTTTATTGTGGTGACAGGTGCAATCAAGGAACAGTGTCATGACATACTCAAGAACCCTATAGAAAACATAAGAAAAAGCAAAACCTGTAACAGACTGGAGTTCTGTGTTGGTTTTTGGCTGGGATAGAGTTAATTTTCCTAACAGCAGTTACTATCAGCCTAGAGTTTGGATTTGTGTTGGAAACAGTGCTGATACCACAGGGATGTTTTGAGCAGTGCTTACACAGAGCCAAGACCTTCTCTGCCCCTCATGTCGCTCCACCAGAGAGTGGGCTGGGGGTGCATAAGAAGCTGGGAGGGGACACAGCCAGGGCAGCCAGTCCCAAGAGACAGCAAGATATTCCACACCATATGGCATCATGCTCAGCATATAAAACTGGGGGAAGAAGTAAGGGGACACACACATTAAACGTGATGGAGTCTGCTTTCCTGGAGGTGGATGAACACCTGTCTGCCCATGGGGATTGGTGAATGAAGTAACAAATGAATTCCATGCTTTGATTTCCTTGCACATGTTGCCTTTACCTATTAAACTGTCTTCATCTCAACTCACAAATTTTCTTACTTTTGGTCTTCAGGTTCTCTGTCTCATCCCACTGGGGGGGAGTGAGTGAGTGGCTGTGCAGTGCTTAGTTGCCTGCTGTGGTTAAACCACAACAAGGACTCTGAGGAAAACATGCCTTGTACAAATGTTTGAATACTCCTGGACCATTTGTTATAAATGGGCCATAGATTCCGGAAAAAGCAGCTGGCTAAAAGTAACTGGCCAAATAGAGGAAGGAGCATCCTTCCAAACAGCACAACAGAAAATGCCATGGCAAACATTTTGGTGGCACATAGAACTAACCTTTCTCTCTTGTGTCAAGTCTAGAGCGAAAAATAAAGAAAATAAAAGGGTATAAAATTGTTCTTCTGCTATTTAGCTTTATAAAGATGGAAGTAGAAAATTGGTGAAACAATTACTTTAAAGAATAGTATTTGAAACATATTAGGAAAACAAGTTAGCAAAAAATGCCTGTAGACAGAGGTCCCCTGTAAAGTGCTGAATACTCTGAAGGGTCACTTCAGTGAACCAGAAAATCATGCAAGAAGCAGCCAAAAAGCTTAATAAACTGAATCACCTTAAACAATTTAGGGCATTAGGCATTGGTTTATGCTTTTTCTGGAGTTCACAAGCAAGTCAGCAGGGAGGAATAGCTGAAGTTATTCTAGTAGTTATGAGCTGGTGAGGTGTGTGTACAGCTGCCAACTCAGCTCCAGCTTTCCCCAATGCACAATACCACCTAGGTAGGCACTGCCTTCAGCTGCGCTCCTAGTGTACTACACAGCCCTTGTTTCTAAAGGAACTAAAAGGCCATTGACCCAACACTGTGGCTGGAAAACTTCTCAGTTGTCTTGTCAGATTATGTTTCTCTTCAGACACATGAACATGTAGGCATGAAACTTCGGGTCTTGTTCAAACTAAATCATTCTATGATTCTATGAAACTATATAGACACCTCTGCAAAATAATGGTAGTGGAATACTCAGTTAAGAATAAATGAAAATATTTAGAATGATCCCTTGGCTCTTTAGATAATGGAAACCTGAGAAACATACAGGTTTGCTTCTCTGAGTAGACTACCTTGCCCTCTCCTGACAGGATCAGAAGTGGCTAAAACTGTACCATCAACAAAAACCCCAGCTCACTGTGTGGAGTGCACAGAGTTTATGGAAGAGTAATATGGTTGGCATTTGAACAGGACTACGGAACAGCAAAGACATCTAAGCTGTGTTACAAATTCACATGGCCAGATGCCAAATACAGGGTGGTCCTGGACAGGAGTAAGACATGAACTCTTTCACCGCTCATATTGTAGTGAATTGCCATTTACTTAACTTAGCACTATGTCCCACGGCCCAAGATCTTTATTTATTGCTCCCATTTCCCCTAAAAATAACCCTGCCTGAAAGGCTAGATTAAGTATAAGAACAGCACAATAGTATTGTTAAGGCAGCCATTGGACAATCTATAAGAAAATCCTTATCAAAGCAAAGTTTTGAGTGTGGGGCTTCTGACTGCACCAGGGTAAGTTTTGTCTTTCCAGCCTGGGATTTAGTGCTCAGGAAAGAGCAGTCCCAGGCTGTGGTCATGCACTGTCTGTGTTTACAAAACAAAACAGAGGGGAAGTTGACCTTGCTTTCAGAGAGGACCAAAGGCCAGACTTCTGAAGTCCCCATGCATACTTAAAAACAGCATGCCTGTTGTTTACAGCTTTCTTTTCAAATTTAGAAACAGAGCTTTTTCTCATCTCACTTGTTCCTGGCTGCAGAAAGGTCTCCAGCTATTTATGTATGTTGCGGAGGTGCCAAAAGACACACAACACGGCTGGCAGCTTCCAGGGGGCCTGGCTCCACTAAGACTGAAACTATCCAGAGATTTTTGAAAGCTACGTAATTCCAGCAAGTCTTTTGTTGTGAGGAAACTTTCATCTGAGAGCTTCTATGTATATACACTTCCTGCTTTATATTCTTTTAGACTCCATAATTAGACAAAGGGGACAGAGCAGCTTCATATCCTCGATGTGGCCTGTTGCAGCTCATTTATTTATTATCCATGGATGAGCTGATTCAGATGAAATACAAGTTTTTTAACCTAACACAAAATGTGAGCTGTACTACAGTTTGGTAAATGGTGCAGCTACTATGTTTTTTACATATACTGCATCTTTGAATCTACTGAAGCAAAGATATATTGAGAAAGCATGAGCCAATTGTCCATTCTGTCAAGTACAAAGTGGTTTGTAGTTTCAATTCATATTGGTTTGGTTTGCTTCTCCAACAAACACAAAGTTTGGATTTCTTAAAAAATATTAGGAAGAAAATTTGTAGTAAGATGGAAAATCTAACTTGCTTTTGTTTCAGGATCTTAATTAAGAGCCCTAAATAAATTATTTTTCCTTTCCCTCTCTCTCCCTTTTTCTCTCCAAGCTGGGAAAAGAAATTAGAGAAAACATACAATGCAATTAAACCATAACTTGCTTGCAAAACTCTTTTTTTTTTATTTATTTAAAAAGACTACAAGTAAAGAAGAAACTAAAAAAACCTGAGAAGATAATTGTGCTTTTCATTCTTCACCACAATACTTTTTGATTAGTCTACAAACTCTGCCAATAGTTAGAACTTAGTCATGGTCAAACACCTTTGTCCCTTACTGTTTCTAGGTAACCTGAATTAAAAGCCATGCAGAATGGCATGCCAACACATCAATCATACACTGTACAATAAAAATAAATTCTTTTTTTTGTGTGTTTATCTTTCAGTGCTTTTGAATGTCAGAATATGACTCAGTTCAAAGGGACTGGGAAGGGTTACTTCAAGTACTTTTTTGCTTGCCTCCAACACATTCCTCTTTTCCAGTTTTCCCAGCATATTTCACCTCTCATATGCCCTTCTCATTTGCATCTCCTTCCAATATCACCACTGGCATACATATCAAGCAGAATACTTCCTGCAGCTTCTCATGAACCATCTCAAGATTGTCTCTTATCACCTCTTTTTGGAGCAGATCCCCCTCAGGTGTGGACAACCTCCTAGCTTGCTCTTTCTCCCCAAGATCCCACGTGCTGTCTGTAGATACTATAGTTTCATGTGAAGGTGAACCTCTAACAGGAAGAGACAACAAGTAATGCTTTGGCCTAGCAGCTGCTTCAGCCAGTCACCATGCATGATATGCAAACATCAGCTGAGGAGTGGATGGATATTTTAAGAACCACAGATGCACAGTTGGAAAGGAGCCCAATTAACCCATGGTTAATATGGAGCAGGATCATCCCGGAAACTATGCTAAGGTACATGGAAAATAGGAGAGGTGATTGATGACAGCCAACATAGTTTCACTAAGGGCAAATTGTACCTGACAAATCTGGTGGCCTTCTACAATGGTTTATTGTATTGGTGGATGAGAGGAGAGCAACTGACATCACCCACCTGGACTTGTACAAAAAGTATAAGACACTGCCCCACACAACATCCTTGTCTCTAAACTGGAGAGACACACTCTACAGGGTGGGTAAGGATTTGGCTGGATGGTCACATTCAAACAATTACTCTCAATGGCTCAATGTCCAAGTGGAGAGCAGTGATGAGTGGCTTTTCTCAGGGGTCAATATTGGGACCAGTGCTGTTTAACATCTTTACAGGTGACAGGAACAGGGGGACTGAGTGAACTGTCAGCAAGTTTGCCAGCAACACTGAGCTGTGTGGGGTGGTCAACACGCTGGAGGGCAGAGATGCCATCCAGAGGGACCTTGACAGGCTTGAGAGCTGGGCCTCTACAAACCTCGTGAAGCTCAACAAGGCCACGTGCAAGATCCTGAACCTGGGTCAGGGCAATCCAAGCACAGATACAGGCTGGGTGGTGAACAAAACAATAGCAACCCTGAGGAGAAAGACTTGGGGGATTGGTGAATGAGAAGCTCAACATGTCCCACCAATGTGCACTCACAGCCCAGAAAGCCAAAGGAATTGCAGGCTGCATCACAAGCATTGTGGCCAGCAGGCCAAGCAGGCTGATTCTGCCTCTCTGCTCTCATGAGACCCCACCTGGAGTGCTGTGTGTCCAGTTCTGGGCCCCCCAACATAACTAGGATGAGAACCTGCTGGAGCAGGGCCAGGGAGATGATCAGAGGGCTGAAGTATCTCGCCTATGAAAACAGGCTGAGACAGATGGAGAGGCTCCAGGAAGACCTTAGAACAGCCTTTCAGTACCTAAATGGGGACTGCAAGATAGCTGGAAATGGATGTATTACAAAAGCACATAGATTAAAGGGAGAAATTCTTCATTATGAGAGTGGTGAGACACTGGAACAGGATGCCCAGAGAAGTTGTGGATACCCCATCCCTGGCTGTGTTCAAGGCCAGGTTGGCTGGGCCTTTGAACAACCCAGTCTAATTCAAGGTGTTCTTGCCATGGAAAGGGGGTTAGAACTGCATGATCTTTAAGGGTCCATTATCAACCCAAACCATTCTACAATTCTATGCTGATACCAACTGCAAGGGCTGACATATATCAATAACCAGAGTTATCAATTGAGCATTTAAAAGAATGTGGCATTTCTTAGTATAATCTAAAGAACACTGACACAAGCTGTCCAAGACATGACAAAGCAGCATCTCACATAGACAGTAAATATTAGCTAAAGTGCACAGGATGTAAGAAGAAAATGTTGGAGTATATGGAATAGACAAATTCAGTCTGTAACTGGAAAGCTCAGAGGTGGATTATGGGGGGAGGGAAAAGCTATTCGCAAGAGAGGAAATAATGAAATATCGAGGATAAAAAAACAAAAACAACTAAGGGCTAGATATCATAGTGAGGAAAACCCATGCACAGACCCTCTGTTAAATTTCTGGGCATGAGAGATTGGGCAGGGCCTTGAGAAACCCTCAGCATACTGACTGCTCCGACTGAAAATATGAGTCATCAGCCCCCCAGGATGACTCACAGCTGCTCTCCTCCACCCTAAGCGGCAAATGAAAATATAGATGAAGAGGAAGGTCGGGCTGAGGACAGTACTACAAGCCAGGGAATTTCTCAACCTCTCACTATGTCAACACTCGTGTCATGAATCTTTTCACATTCAGCAGCTGGTGGCTGAGAAGGAGACAGCAGTGACCATCTGGGGAAGGAGAGAGGAGTGCCATACTCCTTCACGTTGCCTGCCAGGGAGGGATACGTTTTGGCAACAAAAGTAAGTACCTGAGAGACAGAAAAAGGGCAACTGGTACTCTGTAGCTAGTTAGCAGGTGAACTAGTAACACAAAGCGGTAAATCACAATGAGTTTTGCTTATCTTGGCTAATTGGGCTACAGCTGTGAGGATAGCACTACTGAATAGTTTGCCAGGCTGAAATCCTGGGCTCATTAGTATCACTGGGAATTTGGCAACAGACCTGTGCAAATCTGGTTTTCACCAAAGCTTTAATGCCACGTGATAGAGAGAAACAACAAAGGCTTGAGGTCCGGGCAAAGGCTGAGCTGCGTTATGGTCTAGGTGGGTGCAGCCCAGCCAGATCTCCCTGGGCACCTCTGCTCCAAAGGTGCCCCAGTGCTGGGCAGAGAGGCTCCAGGCCAGGCTGGGCCTGGGTCCCGGAGTTAAGGCAAGTCAATATAGAGAGGGCTACAGAGGCTCTGGAACCTGAACCTTTAGACATCACCTTGGCAATTGCCACACAGCCAGCCCATAGGAAACTACCTGCAGTCACTCTGCTGTTAGACTCTGTTACTGAAGCAGCTATATTTCATTTAGGTTCCATCACCTTTCATTAAGTGCAGTGACTGTGAGGAAGGGATAAAATTGTCTGTGAGCCATTAATGCCTGATGGAGCAGCACATGTTCCCACATCAGACCATGCTGCTATTGCTTCTCACCTCCCTTTTAGTTCAACACCACATGCTCATTTGTTTCTCTTTTACATCTATTCAGACAAGTTACTGGAGCTGTGACTCCATCTCTTGGGCACTGTTTGTGCAATAAGACCTTCATTTCCTTTGACTCCTGGATCTACCAGTGAGATAATATTAAATCATTCACACGCTGTCTAGTCACATAGCACAGACCCATCCTTCTTTGTATTGAGTTTTTTCCTGAAGTCTTCTGAACACTTGTTGGATCATGTTCTGTTCCCACAACAAAGTGAGTTGGGTCATTTAGTAGCATGTAAGAAAAAAACGCAAATCTAAGCAGCGACATTTCAGCTTTTTTTCCCAGACCAGTGAAATTCAACATTAACTCAATGCGCAGCGAAGCATTCACTTTATTTAAGCACTTCATCTTCTTTAATTACCTTCAGCATGGAATCTCTCTCTCTTTCCATTCCTTTCTAGCGGGTTTTGGCCTCCAGCTAAAGTAATGCCCTTTCACTCCTCTTTTTTATCAAAGCATTCCCTGAACGTGGAGCCAAAGAATGTCAAGATAGATATACTTTTTCAGATACACTTAATGCTGGTGTAAATGAATTAATGCTCAGGAGAGAACACACTTTATGCATAACAGACAAGTTAAAACAAAACTTGAGAGGCTTGGGATTGTCTTTGTGCCATGATCGCAGCATGCAGCAAACACTTCCAGCCCCAGAATAGTTCATGTTTTGTGATTCCATACTCAGCAATGGTTGTTTCCTGACTGTTCTCAGCCAGGAGCTCTGCTTTGCTGCACGGATTCAGTCTTGCTCTTCAAAGAGGCTTCCCTCTTCTCATTCCTATACAGATTCAGTTTTCACTGCCTGCCAGCCTCACACTGCTGGCACCCAGCTGAAAGGAGTAGTCACAAGCATCAATAGTTACTCATTACACGCATGGAAATCCAGCCAGGAGACAGAGACTAAAGGAACAGTGGTCTCACTGCAGTTTAGGATAATGTCACGGGGTTACTAACATTTTCCCTTCTTCAGAAACCAGCCCGTTTGGGAGAAGCAGCTAATATGTGAAAGCTAGCCTGAATAATTTCAGTATGCTCCTGAATCTCACAGCAAATTTAGGGAAATCTGCGATGTTTTGAAGGCTCTGCTCTTTATGCTTTGTTTTCCACCTTTTTCTGAGGTCATGTTCCTTGGCTTATGGCAGTATGATTTTCTCTATAGCAACTAAGCTATTCTGCATTAAAAAATTAGAAATCAAAGTGCTAGAAAAGGCAAGTGGCCCTTCTAGATCAGTACCTGCCCATTTGCATCATAAAATGGATCTCTCAGTGCAACATTCTGTCTCAGAAAACTACTCTATTGCCACACTTCATAATGACACATAATGGCAAATTTTCTCTGTCTCATGGTAACCCCACTTGTGCAATGTTCTTTAACAGACAAAGGAGTAAAAGAAGGAGGGGAAAAAAAGTACTTATGCCTCATGGCAACCATCCTGAAGCTTCAAAGCCTATTTTAGAATGGGGAATTTGAAGAGCTCTGCTTGTTTAGCCCAGCCAAGCAAAGGTTGGCACAAAATATGAGTATCTCAGGCATATTTATAGAAGATACACTGGGGAGGAAAAAGAGCTAATGAAGTAAAAATGGCACAAGAACAAATGGGAATAAGTGAGCAACAATGAAATTAGGATGGAAATTGGAGAACAGTTCTACCTGTGCTGCTCTGGAAGAACCTCCCAGAAAGAGTACAGCCAGGGGGAAAAAACATGGCTATTTTTAGGAAATAACAGATCAGCTGAGCAAAGTTTGATCATTGTATGGCTTGACGGCCCTGAAAGTAGGGGATCATTTCAGGAATCTTCTAGCCCTATATACTCCTCTTTCCAGAGTGTTTACTGAAATCATGCTCGTTTCAAGAGTTTTAGGATATGCTGATGGAAGCTCGTCTCTGTAACATAACAGTCTTTTTGATAAAATTTTAATCCGGTCTTATTTAAGGTACAGACTTTGCAGACCTCAATGCCAAAACAAAACAAACAAACAAAAACACACACAAAAAAACAACCAAACAACCAAACCCAAAATTATTTGCTTAATGAAATCAACCTAATGTTTGTCCAAAAGATGCCTTCTGATTCACAAGGGAATTAAATTGCACGGCTGGCAGCACCTAAGAGGGAATCTGAAGTGATCGTTGAATGCCCATTTGTATTAACTCTGTTAACCTCCGCCGGTAGCACAGAAAGGGCTCCGTGCCAGCACAGCCTACAATATTAATTAGCGTGGTTTTGGAGGCAGTGAGCCCCATCCTGCGAGCCCTCTAGCGGTGCCCGCCGTGTCCGGGGGCCGGAGTGCTCTCGGCCACCGGGGTGGGTCCGCCGCAGCCGCCCCCTCATCCACCTGCTAAGGTGTCACGAGTAAAAGCCACAAGACATTTCCATCCCCACTGACTATCTGTGCCCTGCATCACCTGCTCCGATGCAGGACCCAAAGGAGAGTGGCCCGAAATTCCGTTTCCCTCCCAAATGCTTAACACGCGGTGTTACATTGCCTTACAAGCGATGCCAAGCTGGTACTAGGCAAGCTTTGGGTACTTGAGAATCGAGCCCTTTAGGTACACACGAGCACAGACATATTTCTGTATATATCCTACATAAGCAGACACACAGCCGTGGGGCAGAGGAGCAAAACGCAGTCTGAGTCACCCCTGCAGTGCTCCAGGCACCGGGGGATGCCGCATCAGCCACCGCCGCTGTGTCCCCGCCACACTGCCAGGGCTGGCCGATGCGCCAGCAGCCTCCCTCTGTCACAAAGCCGGCAGCCGTGCTCCGTGCCCTCCCAGAGGCACCGCGATCTGCAACTCTTTGTCTGCTCACGTTTGGGAATCCCGTGCTATCTGCTGGGATATATATATTCTTTCCAAAAATCCCATCCCTGCACAGAGCCCTTCATTGTCATTGCTGCCTGGCCAGAGGGGGAAAACCTAGTGAGGCACTTTGCTGTGTTTCTATTTCTGTCTCCTGGACTGCAGAACACCTCATAGTTTAGACAGTTTCTTGTTGAAGTCTGACTTTCACAGCACTAAATATAGGAATTGTTCACTCTGCAGGGGCTAAATTTAGCTTTGCTGCGTTAGAAGGGGAGGTACCTCCTTACTGGAGGCAGGAAAGCCAAACCACTGCAGGCAGGGAAACTTGGGTGATGCAGTAATAGCCAGTGCTCTGTTATGCCAGCACAGAAAGGAATTGAATTAATAAGTTCAGTTCTGGGTTAATTTTCATCTTTTTAAATAAATCTGTTTAATGCCTCAAGTGAAGTTTTGCAGTAGGTCACCTCCAGAAGAAATTACATATCTCCACATTATTACTGTAAAAACAATTAGGAATATTCCTTAAGTCAAGCGGAGATTTTAAAATAATACAAATTAAAATTTAAGGTTGCAGGCATCTGAGCTTGCTACAGCTGACATGTAAATCCCTATATAAAGGCCCTCACAGGCTGCAAATCATGATTACCTGCCATAAGCCTGAGCAAGCTTTTCAGGAATGTTAATCACTGCTAAACAAAGCTGGTCGTCTCACAGCTGCAGCCTTTCACCTTTAAGTCACCTATCCTAGCATACTTGGCAAGGGGACACAGGACCTGGACTCTGTTCCCAAGCTGTGCTACTCACTGCGGATCAGACACCATGAGTCTGTTTCCCTGTCTATCAGCTGCGAGTAGCAGAATTTCTCCTGTGCTGCAGAGCATTTTCAGAGACAAGGGGCAAGGTAAAGACATTACCTTGGACTGGTTGACTTGTCTTTAGAAATCACAAAGTGCAGTGAATACTGGAAAGACGGGATTTTGACCAAAATGCTATGCAGGAAAATGTCTGGCTGCTTGAAGAGAGATTTCCTAGCGGGTGTCATCACCCATGAATCAGCAAATGCAGGTGAGTGCGTGAGGCAGCAGAGCAAGGCTGCAGGTGCACCCTGGGAGATGTAGTTCAAGGACGTGGCCCCACACTGACCAGTGTGGCAGCAGATAACGCAAATGTCAGTTTTCCTCTTTTCAGGAATTACGACAGCATTTCAGAAGTAAGAAGAAAAGAGTCACATTTTTCCATTACCATTCTCATTTACCTACAGTGTTCACCAATACGAAACAAGGCAATGAAGCTAGATTAGCTTCCAGGCGAAGAACTATTATGTAATAGAAAAATAAATAAAAATACCAGTAACTTACTTATTTCATCCTCATACATATGACGATAAACAAACTACACAGTGGAGAAGATGATCTGTTCAAAAAAGAAAATATTGTTGGGATCCATCAAATTTTCTAATTAGAATCAAATATAGTGACCAAAAGTACCCTTTTCTAAGTCCGCATTAGATTCACCCCTGGTTAACTCATGACAGGTGACTGCTACACAACTGTTTTTCTGTGGACTGCTGACAGAAGTACATTACTCACTGGATACCCAATGTCTATACCAGGAAGGTAATTGCACCCCCAACACTTATTTCTCCAGTACAGACATGCCCTTTTCCACCTCCTTATAGTCTAACCCCATTACAGCCCAAAACATTTTAATTCTTGTTAACTTTCAAGCTGTGCCTGTGAATTGTCTGAAAGTATGTTACTTTTCTGGAGCCAAAACAGGTCAGTGACACTAGCTGAGCATTTGTGGGAGGATGACTGGGGTAAAAAGATAACAGTACAGAAATTACAGTGGAAAACACAGTTGCTGCTCCCTGGATGGCATGCAGTCAGCATACCCAACCTCCCACACACAATACAATCCAAGGGAGACTAAACAGAGGTTGGAGTGGAGTACAGCCAGCACAGCCAGGCTCTGCCAAAACCCTTGCAGAGGAGGGAACACAGAGGTGGTACTTTCCAGCTGATAAGCCACATAGCAGCTGAAAACCACGGGAGATACAGGAAGATGTCCTGCTGTTGAATCAGCAACTGTGGTGAAATCACTCACCATGTCCTCATAGTCCTACCCCAAGGTTTTCCCAGGTACTACAGTGCAATATCTGCCCCCAAGGTATGAGTAAAATACATGACTCAAGCTCCAACCAAATGTAAAGAAATAGCATAAAAGTGAGTTAAGAATGGGGTGAAGTTGGGGAAGACTCAGTCATAACTTCTGGGCTCAGTAGCCAGGCTGAAGCAGTTTTCTCCCCCATAGGGATGCCTATTGGATAAAAACTGTCCTAGGTGAGTGCTGAATGTTTACCTTGAAACAAAATTTTTGTTAGGGATTAGATATTGTTAGTACGTTGCTTTGAATTATATTGTTTTGAATATGTTTTTGCAGTCAGATGCTACCTCACCAGCAATCCTGAACCCTGACCTGTCACAATTATATTAATAAACAGTGTTATTCCGTCACCTGTTAGTATGAGTCCTTCAAGGGCACTGGCAGTTGCTGGCAGCAGGGACAGGTGTGGAGTCCCAGGAGGGGGTTCCTCTGTTTCACCCTGAACAAGTCATTCAAACTGCAAGTTTGCATCTGGAAAACTGCTCTTTGAGGGGTCCCCACAACAGGACACTGGCTAGGTACAAGGGTCTTTCCTGGGACACTGACAGACTAATCAAACACTAAGGGTTTGAATCCCTTTTCACATGACAACATTATAAACAAAATCATACTCAGCATATAGAAACAACCTCTGGGACTGTTTATTAGCATAGGTATAGCTGCTGACTTTCAAATAAGGAAATCAAAACTAGCTGTCTTTTCCTTCAATGCATCCAGTAAATAATGTTAAATTAAATGCTGTTTGGTTTGACTCACAGGCTACACACATCTACCAGCCCTCTTGCCAGAAATTACCTCATACCCCATCACTTCAAATTTTGGTACAGGGAGCCAACAGTGGTGTCACTGACACACTGAAGTGTTGGAGTAGATGAGTTTTTTCAGAAAGGCAAGAATCATCATGGTTTTCAAATTCAAGGTATTTATCCTATCCATCAGTTTACACTTTCTTTTGCTTCTTTGTGTGCAAACTGTTCTCCCTTGGGCTCATGCACAGCCAGCCTTGGACCTTCAGAAGGCCTCACAAAAATGCCTTATGGCTGCACACTCATGCAGCAGCTATTGACAGACAGATAAGAAGAAACCATTTCCAAGTGTAAACTCATTGAAGCAAAATTAGAAAGCATGTGGAAAGGAAGGGACTCCATACAGGACCACCTACAATTTGACTACTTTTGCAGTTGTTATTTCTGTCCCTGAAAGACTTAAGGTAGGTTAACTCCACTTCTGCTTCAGTTAAGCCTCTCAATCCTGGTATTCTTTCCATATTCTGCATATTTCAACAGGTCTAACCACTTCCTCCATATTACCACTTCCTCCAAAACCTCTGCCTGCTCAGATACCAAGGGGTCATGAGCACAAACGCAATGACTAAAACATCAGGGAGGATATCCCACTTGTACACTTGCTACTTGAGATCCTTTTTCACACTTCTCACATGTGCCAATGGAGATATCAGATACTAATTATTCATAGCTGTATAGCATGGCCAGTGATAGCACAGCTGGAAATTAACCTAATAAAAAATGCAATATAGACCCATTACACTGTGAAGTACCATTAACAAAGCAAAATAAAAACCAATGAACAAAAAAAAGCATATGATTATGTAGAGAAAGAAAAAAATAATATATAAAATTAAGTGAATTGAGCTGAGTCAATGAACTCTTGCTCAGTACAGCATTGACCACTGATGTTTCTGTCATAAAAATTCCCTGAAAAGAAGACATTTCCCCACGTCCCTATGCATTTGACAGCCAGAGCAGAGGAGAAATTATCTAGGAGACCTTCCAGTCTGTAAACAACCTAGTTGGGGCTATTACAACGTGCAGAAACACAGAGGACTTATTATCCTGATCTAAAAATCTGATATGAAACATATATAATGTCTGTGACATATATAAATGAATGTTTATATGGTTAAGTAGACCTACAGCCTATCATGATATCATCTGCCACAATGACAGCTTCCTTATCATACTGAGGGATCTTCCACCAAACACAGTTTTGGTGCCTGTTTGGTGTAGACTTTTCAGCTTACTTAGGTTTGGGGTTGTCCTTCACAGAGTGTTTTTCTGGCACATATTTGTTTATTATCTGCCACAATCATTCTTGGTACAAGACTGGAGTGTCTGGATCTTACTTTGATGACAAAGAAAATTCTTCCTTAGGCCAAAAATATCCTTCCTAAAGCTTTCAACTGAAGTGATGACTGCTCTTATATGAGGCCAATAGCTCTGAATAATTGATAAGACCACAGATATATAGAAGATGTGCAACTCTATTAAAGGATCACCTATGATGCAAGTTGTAAATAAGAAAAGATGCAACCCATCTTCAAGCTTACACAGTCAAACATATGTCCTTTGGAATCAGGACTGATCAGCTGACTACCTTCCATAGCAGCCAACAAATGTTTGATTTAAAGGACTTAAAAAAACGGCTTGTAACTCCTTGTCCATGAGGTGATTAATTTCTAGACACAAAAAGTGTAAACAGCTACAAATTCTTGACAACATTAGGAAAAAGATGGAAAAGAAGAAATATAATACACGACCTAGCTTTGCTATTTCTGCCAGTATTCAGTCTTTCACTTTGAAGGTAGTTTATTAACCTGACAGCACCTTGACATGAAGATCTTGCTGATTAAATAGACTTCATATAGCATGTCAATGACCACAGTATGTTATACAATGATAATTCTATTAAAATAGTTCACACTTAGAATAATAAAGATAAAAGATATGCAAACAAATACTCCACACATATATTTTCTTTTTATCTTGTAGAAACTTTCTGTGGTTTTGTCTAGTTTGTCATATGACCCCAGCCTTAAACAACAGTAGAAGAGTAGAGCTTGATCATTTGGAAAAGAAAAGAGGAAAGCAAAGGAAGCATAAACGCTATCACCTTGTAACAAACCACAGAGATGGACAGACATGCTTGGGCATGTAATTGTCAGAGATATTTGATGCACATTGTTTTGCTTGCAAGGGATAAAACAGAGGCAACTAAGGAAACAGCAGAGCCTGATTCAGCACATATTACTAGAACTAAAGCAGTAAAATGGATCCATTCGTGAACGTGTTTGCTTTCTTTCTGTACTTCAGTCAGTCTGAGATTTCTTTGTCACATTTCCTGTGATATCCTTCTATTTATTCCATCTTTTCACAACATAACTTCACATTTTCATTTAGACTACATTAATAGGAACATGCAAAGAAAGTCTAGATAATTTACTGTTAAATGTACAAGAAATAGCTTTTTAAACCACTACTTTTTAATTACATAATTTTACAAAGTTACTTTGCAGAACTATTCTGGGTGAACCAAACCTTCTAACCCTCTAGTTTGGATTCCTAATTGAAGAGGTACATGTTACCATGCTGAGAGGAGCTGACTTTCTTTAAAGAAAAGGGAGTTGGGCTCTACATTTATGAAGTTGGTTGCTCTAAAATTTTAGTTTATTAAGAGCTGAAGAAGAAAGGTGTCAAAGCTTCCTTTGATCAAAGCTGAAAGGAGTGACATTAAAAACAGCAAAGGAAGGAATAAAATGAGACAACAAAGCTATATCCCAGGACTTCTGCCTGCTAATTTAACCACCCAGTGCCAAAAATGGGGCAGAATATAAAGTTATCAAACAGATTTTTTAAAAAAATCAGAATCATGATTTACCGCTCTCCAGTTTATAAGATGTTTACATATCTGACTGACTCATCATTCAGGAAGCATAACTTTGAACTTCACAGGACCACTGGAGGTAAGCAGAGATGGATTTGCCACCAGGAATGTGCATCCCATTGGCACTGCCCCATGGCACAAATACATTCAAGGCCACATGAAGAGAGAGACAACTTAGTGCCCTGTGAAGTTCTCATCCAGAGCAGGTGTTCTTCTAGCACCAGTTAAACACCTATCTCCTGCACAGAGTTTAAACATATTCTGGAAATTTAAAATACAGGCAGGCAATAAATAAACCTCTTAGTTTCAACAAGAAAACTAAATTTCTATTGCTATTGGAAACATGATCTCTTACTCCAAATCACTCACAGCAATTTTTTGTAATCACTGTTGACTACTTATTTTCTTCCAGTTCATTAATCTTTATATTTAATAAGGTAGCTTTATATTTCTAAAAACTTCAATTTGTGAAAAGTAAACAAGGTAATCACTTATGCAAAGTATTAGAATAGTGGTCTTCATTTTAGTCAAGTTTTTCTCTGATTATACTTTTTTTTTTAACATTTACCTATTTCAATTTAACTTGATACAACAAATATTAATAATGAATTACAATACTATAAAATAAGCGGTTGGGAACTGTCATTTATCGATTCAGTAGTAAGTAGTAAGTAGTTAAACAAGTTGTTTTGTTTGTTTTTTTGTTTGGGATTTTTGGGGGTTTTTTGTTTGTTTGGGGTTTTTTTGTTTGTGGTTTCTTTTTTTTTTTTTTTTAATGGAAGGAATGGGGAAGTACCTTTAACTAAACCACCATATCCTGTATTATTTAGAAAGTACAATAATTTCCTGAATTAAGAAATCTTCTATTCATTCAAATGTCAGCACCTACAGATTTTCTATATTGGGAAATTCACTGCTGTTATCCAGAATTCTGTAAAGCAAAACTTCCACTGAAAATTTCAAAACTTGTTCAGAATGAAGAATCTATTAAGTCTACTAGAAATTATTTAGAATGTTGGTTTGCAAGGGATGAATCCATGTTCCAGTATCCTTCCAAGATTAACTTGATACAAAGGGTAAATAGAACGTTAATTATGCCAGAAATATGAGGAAATTCATCCCTCTGACTAAATCTACTACAATGGAAATAAAAGAATGCAAAGAGGTATTTTTAAATAATTGCTTACATATACACATCTACAGAATGTCCTTCTTGACAAAAAACCTACACCAACTATATTGTCTAAATATTTTCATTTGATGACAACAATCAAATTAAAATAATACAGTTCTTGATCTGTGAAAATACAAGCACCAAAAAATGGAATTAAAGTCACTGAATTAAAAGATAAATTTTAAATCAGTAAGTTTAAAATTGACTTTGCCTTCAGCACATCCTATTGAGTGTTAGACTCCGACAGCTAGAAAATTTTTTAATCTGGTGAAGTTTCCTTAATTCCAATTTGAGATTCAATTGTGAAAAAGTTCTGATTTATTTTATTAAGTATAATTACCATTAATATTACTTATTAATAACTGTGGGTCAGCAATGTTTTATTGATAATTTTCTCTCTTAGAATCCAAAACTGAAATTTTGAGTTGAATTCTCAGCCTTAACTGTATACATTATGCAAGTCATACTGCAATTTTCCATTTTTACATAAGCACAATCCATAGGTTTAGTTTTTGAGCAGAAATGTGTGTGAATTTTTTTCCACTTGTATTCTCTACTTATCAGCCACCTTGGCTTTGATGCCTCTTACATAGACCTCTGACAAATACTCACAACAGGAGATCCCTAAGCAGCCAGCAGAAATTGTGTTGTAGGAACTTGAGTCCCTTTCTTTCAGACTATATCTGGACAAATGCTTTAAAGCCAAATTGAAATACTGAAGTGCAAATCCCTTCTGACCATGCTGAATCCAGAAGCAGCTGCCTATCCCCAGCAGCGGTGCAATATTTGGACACAAATATACAGAAATATCAGCAGTTCTTCCAGAGTAAAGCACAGAATGAAGCTTTATACAGTGTCCTGTCACTAACCACCCCAAAAGGAAGGTCCTTCTAAGTAGATGAATCAATTAAAAACTCATTATTCAATTAAATCCATCCTGAAGAGCTCTGAAATACTCAGGGGCATAAACGTAAATTAGACTATGTACTATCCACATACACAAAAGCTCCTATCCATATTCTGTGCCTGTTATAGCACAGAACCACTAGGTTTCTCCCTAAAGACAAAAATGAACCAAGAAAGAAACTTCCATCACTGTATATGATCAATTTAATCAACTCTATGGCACGTGATAAAGGTGAAAACTGGTAGGGCACAAGTCCTACTAGTTTATATCAATATAAGGCTGTTCCTGACTGGAGCTGCTGTCAGGTGCTCTCCTGTGCACCCAAGGTCTTGATGGTGTGTTCCCATGAGGGTCTCCTGCTTCGTGGGTTGAAAGCACTGCTGCCTCCAAGCTCCCCTCCATGTCCCCAAGGCACCCACAGCTTGTTGGCAGTGCAGCTGGCCCCCAGACCACACTCATCCAATCAAGTCTGCAACAGTAGAGGCCATGCTGTCACTATACTAAATCCATCCATAACTTGCACTGACACACAATTACTATACACCTTTATTTATAGTCAGAGTAAAGCTCTAAATATCTAGGAGATAGGCCAAATAACATAAGAGAGTATTTTTCTTTCCTCATTCCACAAAGCAACCTATCAGTCACTGGTCAGTAAAAGATATTCATAGAGTCATAGAATTCTAGCATGGTTTGGGTTGGAAGGAACCTTCAAGTTCCACTGAGTTCCAACACCCTGCCATGGGCAGGTATGCCTTTAACTAGACTGGGCTGCCCAGAGCCCCAGCTAGCCTGGCCTTGAATGCTGTTATGGATGGGGTATCCACTTCTCTGGGCAACCTGTTCCAGTGCCTCACCAGACTCACAGAAAAGAGCTTACTCTTAATATCTAAATGTTCTCTCAGTTTGAAGCCATTCCCCCTCATCCTGTCACTATATGCCCTTTTAAAAAGTCCCTCTCCATCTTTCTTGCAGACCCTTCAAGTACTGTCAGGCTGCAATTAGGCCACCCCAAAGCCTTTTCTTTTCAAAGATGAACAATCCCAGTTCTCTCAGCCTTTCCTTATATGAGAGGTGCTCCATCCCTCTAATCTCTCTTGGTGGCCCTCCTCCAGATTCACTCCAGCAAGTCCAACCTCATATTAATGAGGTGCTGTTTCCTGCTCATAGAGCAGCTGAGTAAGAGGCCAAGGACATTCTCACTTCTATAATAACACAGCTACAGCAATGCAGCACAGGCACCAGGGTTCTGCAATCAAGCATTACTAATGTGCTCAGTAGTTTTGGTATTAAGTTCACTAAAGAATAAAAAAGGCATGGAAAGAACACGTAGGCAAAATGTAATGGATAGCCACAGGTGGGAGGAAAAAATCAGCTTTGAATTCTCCCTAGAATAATTCCTTGCATAAGACTTTATATAAGCTGACAGCCTTTCACATTCTCAGAAAAGGATCCCTAAATTCACTGGCAAGGTCTGCACCCTCCAGTAAAAATGGCCCCAAGACTGCACTCACCAACTATCACACTTTATTATAAGGGAAAACAGGGAAAGCCAGTTTCAGGTGTGGTTGGAACAGTTTCAATGACATTTGGGACTCTGACATCACTGGCTGGGTCAGCTTACATCCTGGCAGGTCCAGAGAGACACGTCCCTGCTTGTCTGCAACTGTGTGGAAAAGAGCTGTACAGGAAGCAAAGCTGACCTTGACCAAAGCCTCCTTGGAGCCCAGGCGTTTAAAGAACACAGAAAAAAAACATTGCAAGCCCCCTGTGCCTCCTGGAATTGCCACTTTACAGCAGTGTAAGGACAGGCAAAAACAACCAGCAACAAGGAACCCTGCTGTGCTACCGATGTGTACAAGAACACACTTACTTACCAACGGACCCAGAGAAGCCTGAGCTCAAAGAGAATACTCCAAGATGAAGGAAAAAAGAACAGACAAACAAGAAGCCTGTCCAGTTTTTGCCACGAGTGCATTTTTGCTCTGGGGTGCCTTTACACGTTTTGAGCCACCCAGTTTTTCCAAACAAGACCTATGCTCAGCTTATCATTCCAAAGCGAGTCAGAGACACGAGCAGCAAGAGAAGGTAAAGGTTTGGTTTCACATGCTGAGCTAATACTCATCTCATTTGTTTCATTGTTGAGAGCCATATGCCCAACTGAAGAAACAGGGAAACAATAAAATCAGCATTATTTTAGAGCAGTGGCCAAGGGACTTGTAACCTGACATTCAGCATTGCCAGAATTCCCAGTGCAATGAGGACAGTTACATTCCCTAACTTTGCTTCCCTACTCAGGAGGTGGCACACATGCTTCATGGAAGATAAAGACAGGTTTTAATTTATATTTTGCCATCGAGAGAAAATTAAGCTCTCCATGAAAATCTTAAAGAAAATATCGACAATATTACAATATAGGAGCATCTCTAAATACTCCAAATTCTCAACACAGAATAGAAAATCCCTCCTTTGATAAAAAAGTGGTTTGGTTTTTTTTTTTAATCTAACATACTGTTTTGGAGCTTTTCAGCTTCTAGGAGTTCCAGATTGGGGAAAGTTGGTTATCACATACCTAAATCTCTTAAAAGCCCACATTTTAAATAAAGAGGAAGAAAGCAAAAATATTCTCACTGAGCAGGCATAGTAATATTTTGCATGTAAGCCACATGCAAAAGGATACAAGTGGAAGTAAGTAGCACACAACACAAATCCAGTTTTTTGGAAGACCTTTGTAGAGCTTTCTGAAAAAGTGAGCCTCTTTCTTTGCATAAAGAACAACTATGATGACTTGCCATGAAATCTCTTGATTGAAGTCACCAACAGACAGGAAGGAAAAAAAAACCAAACAAACCAACCAAACAAAAAACCCAAACAAACAACCCCCCCCAAAAAACCAAACCAAAACAAAAACAAACAAAGAAAAAACCACAAACAAAACAAAAAAACCTGCCCTGGAAGGAACCTGGAAGCAACCCCACTTGGAAGGGCAGAGAGATGCTATATCTGCACACAAGCTGAATCCCCAGCTGTGAAACAGAGGGAACAAAGACAGACCTTTAGAAACGTCCCAAGTGATCCTTATGAAGTTAGGCAGTTCACTTACATCACTATTTCACATTTCTGGGAGGGAATATTGCTTACTCCCTCATAACCCAGAATAGCAGATTTCTGGAAAGCTCCCTCAGCTTAATACAAATCAGATTCTAGATATGCTTGAACACTTCAATAACCAAATGTTTCTTATTTCTGAACCTGCAAAGATTACCAGCTGAGAAGTCCTCTTGACCCTCATCAGGATTGTGAAGTGCCAAATGTATGAGAATGGATAACTTTGGATAGAGATGTTGCTGTCAGTTTGAACCCAATTTTTCAACCCAGATGGTGTGGGGAAAGGTCACTGTTAAATGATGACACCGAAGAAAGTGGAAAATAAGGATAATGACATTTTTCTGCTCTGTTTTGTTTCAGCTGAGTGTCTTGGTTCTTTTCTTTCCAGTTCCTTTATTGGTTGAGTAAAACTGGGACAATACCACACACTACATAGAAAATGTGACACAACTCTTTGTGCACTTTGTGTAAGTGCTATTCTTATGTTCACCCTGCACCAAGCAGGCTTGATATCACACAGTCATACTGAGGGGAATAAGAGAAAATTCCTCTGAGGCAAGTCAGGTCTATGATGGATGGAACTTTAGAAGATTCTAGAAAAACAATATAAATAATCCAGTTAATTCAGAGTTAAGATCATTATGTAACCGATCAAGGAAAATACTGTACTGTTTCTATTTTGCTGCCCAAGTCAAATTACTTGCCCATGCTCTGACCTGGAAAATAAAATCAATAAAGTGGAGTGATTTTTTTTTTTATTTTTTTTTTGGTAAGTAGACTTAACACACAGCCTAGAAAATAAAAGTAGATGCTCCTCAACAATCAGTTTCTAGAGCTTCATATACAGGTATTATAACATAAAAACCCCCAGACCCTAAGAGTAATTTTTCTCCCTTTTCATGGGCACAGCACATTATCCCTGGCTGGTACACCCTGTTGATTTTTAACCACCTCTGTTCTGCCTCACCAGCTTCCTGCCTTGCTGGGCTCCAGCTAGAACTACCCACACAGAACAACCAGAGTGCAGGGAGCCTCCAAGGCACAACAGCAATCAGGACCACAAAGGCACTAAACCTGATTCTCACCTGTTTGAACCTGATCCTCTTTTCCCCTACTGTGAGGATGCCTAAACAAGGTCATGCCCAAAGTCATCTGAAACCGAATTGCTGCAAGGCAAGCTCTGCTGACTGGAAATGGCTTTCAGCAGCTTTTCAGGCCAGAAAGGGCCAGCAGACCACCTAACCTGACCTTCTCAACAAAGGCTGCTCCAGAGAATAGCTGCTGGGAAAAGGCACAACCTCCTAACCTGGCAGTGAAGCCAGAGCGCATCTAAGATCAGTCTCTCCATATTCTGCTTGAGAGGAATGAGGGGTGTTCACATTCTGGCAAATAACATTGTTTCTTTCCTCACCATAAAATAAGTCAGTTCATGTTTCCCTTGAAATCCATTTTATTGGGCTGCATTTCCCCAAGACAACCAAGCCTCTAAATCCTTCAAATTCCCTGCTCTCCTCCCTCCAACATTTCTGCCTGGGGAGAGGAGGCTTAACAATTGCCTGCCAGTTTCTCCTCTTTCAAGCCCTCTTTTCCCCTAGATCCTCAGGCTAACTAGTTCTGCCAGGTTTAAGGCCCTGGATTCACAGCACACTTTTCAAACTTTTTTTTCCCCCTAAGGTAAAATTTCAATCACAAAACAGATAGTAGATGTGAGAAAAATCTCAGTTTTAAAGAATTTTTTGAGCACGGGTTTAAAAGAAGCAAAGCAAAAGGGTTTAATGGCCAAGCTGCATGCACGCGAGGTGCCCCACCACAGCGCTGCCACCGGGGTGCACACCGAGAAGGGGAGGGATTGTTACATTTATACCCTTCACGCCATGCCCCCCCTTCACTCCCCGGGAGCTCAGCCCCTTTCTCTGTCCATCTTGATGTTTCGACGGCCGATTGGATGTTGTTGTGTCTCCTTGTTCTTCCTCTCCTCCTTTGGGCTATTTCTTGCTGCGCAATTAATGCTGATTGGGGCAGCCGGCCAGCCTATCTGTCCCTGTCCTCGGCCCCATGCCCTGGCAACAGCCCCCTTGCTGAGGCTGCTGCTTCACAACTTTCCCGCCAGTTCCACCTGGCCTATCCCTGTGGAGGAAAAAACCCTTCCAGAAAATTCAATTATAGACCATTAACACAGAATCCCCTTATTGACTTTAACAATTAATACATAACTTCATCATTAACTTTAAGCTTTAATAACCTGTCACAGCGAAGCCCTTCCACACATTTCTCACAGTAGATAATAAGGAAGTAGTTGAGCTATTCAAAAGTATGACTTAGAGGGACTAGACCGCAGATACCTCCATTCACTTCCCCTTAAAATGCTCTCGAAATCTCTACATTTCCTCCCAACTATGTAGTGAGCCCTTGTAACGCTGTGACATAGCTCAGCACTCTCTGCACAAGGTACCTACATTACAAGCCAAGGTTTGAAGGAAGGGGGAACATCCTCCATGATCCACCTGTCTCACCCCACTCAGAGCCTAGCACAGGAATGAGACATATTTAGTCAGGGGACACAGTAGAAAAAACAGGTAAGAACATGAGAGTGCTTCAAGGATAAAGAAGAAATCACAATTCTGAGGCTCAGCCAAGTCTCTGATGGAAGGATTGAGACACAAATTTGGAGACAGAGCTGAAGACTTTGCAGACTTCCCAGTTTCAGTTCTCCATGAGGGAACTTCTGCAGTTCTGCCAAGAGCACCACATTTGCACACCTCCCATGGGCTTCACTGCCAAACAGTACAACATGCATGCCAATTTTACCTAAACATTAATAACTATAGCAAATTGTCACTGAAAAATTACTCAAATAACTCAAGGCAAGAATCCAGCACCTATTAGCTTCAAGGAGCTATTTCCTAATGCCTTTGAGACCCAGGCCATACAGATTCTTTTACATCAATTGAACAACAGAGCTCTCTCCACACACTGACAGAGCACCAGAATCCAGCAAGAACAAGTTGTGCCTGAGAACTCCAATACCCTCTCCACAGACAATATGAGGAACAACGCACTGCTACAGCACTACTTTCCTCTTTTGCCAGACCTGTTTTCTCTTTTGTGACAGAAGAGCTAATTATACTTTCCAATACTCTTACAACCTTCTAAGAATCTCAGGAGAGAAGCACTATGCAAGGGCAGTTGCTTTACTTACATGAATCTGCTGGTTGCATCTGGTGAGAGAAAGCAAAAGAGCTCAGAGGCAGACTTACTGAGGGAAAAGCTGAAGCAATCTAAGGACTGGAATAAATAGGTAAGGCTGTCCCCAAATTTTTTAACTAACGACAATCAGGTGATCCCATTTAATCTGGGGCTGCATCAACACCTGCTTAGCTCTGAAGTACAAACTACCCCATTAAGTAGAGATTAAGTCACTTATGCTCATGTAAGTCTTTGACAGTATACTGGTGGTAGCCTCCTTTTCATTCTGTATAGAAAATGGGGAAAATAATCATTTATTTCAAAGAAGGTAATATAGGGGATGGAAGGAAACAAGTGTCCTATGTCAGTAAATAAGCCAGTGCACAGACAGCAAACTGATGATCTGACAATTTGCCACAAGCAGGTGGCTTTAGTAGCCAGTGGGGCATGCGGCTAATTTGGGCTGTGTTTGTGTAGGAAAAGAGGGGAGAGAGAAAACATTCACACCTGATACTCTTTGCTAGACGGAGTGGAGATCTGCACATGGGGCTGTGCTGAACCATAGGTGAGGAATATAGTGCCCCATGACCCCCCTGAAAGCAGCTAAATTAAGTGGAAGAAATGATAGGCATGGGAGGGAGCTCTCAATTTATTGCTGTCTTAGACATGGTGGGGGTTTCTGCAGCGCTTAGTGAGAGATAAAAGTAGTTTGCAAAGGAAAAATCAAGCAGCATTTAACCATCACAGGCAGATCTCTGAAACTGCAAAGAATAAAATCAATGCTAACTTAAAGGGGGAAAGCAGAAAATTTCCCATCGCCTCTTACCTCCCACATTGCACCATTCACTGCAGTGAACTCAGGTGAATAATACACACTGATGCCTTTGTCTAACACATGGCTTCATACTCATTGCCATTACAAGGGGAAGAACCTCACAAAACCAATAAACCCCAAGGACTCTCTTTTACAAAATTCAAAGTGGAACATTTTCAAGAGTGGGTATTTGCTGCAACACCCTGTAAGGTCTTTTCCCCTCACCTCTCTGATTTAAGCCTTCATTTGCACGGGTACTGTCCTGCTGTTACAGGCTGACTGAGGAAATGGCTAAGAAAATATAAAAACAACTTAATGAATAATACTTCTTCTCACCCTGTATCTATTTAAGTGTAGAGCTGCATGAACACCAAGCTCCATTTCACTGAACAGGTGAAGATCAGGTGCTGTAATCAGTTTTAAGAAATTCTAAAATACTTTGTGAAACAGGATGTGGCCCAAAATTGTCAGATTCTAGTAACCAGTGTGAAGCAAGATAATGTATCTCACCAGTGGTGTGGTTAGAAAGTGTGATAGTTCCTCATAAGGGAGATGAAGTAGAGAAGTTCCTATTCCAGAGGCTACTGTAACTCTCTTTTGAAGGAAGACAAAAACATCTACATTAAAAATAAAAAATCATTTAATTTCATTTCAAAAGATTCTGGAATGATCTCTATCTTCTTCTCTGTGTTTGTTTGTTTTGAGTTTTTTGTTTTCCTGGAAGCCATAGGGTTAACATCATAACTACAAATTAAAATTAGTCATGTCTGTTAAACTCAGTGGTAGAACCTCATGATGGTTCAGTTATTAAAAACACTTAAAAGGATAATTATTGTTTTAAACAAATGCATTTATTAGAAATCAGTTATTTAGGGGAAAAAAAAAAAAAAGCCAAAAGAAATAAATCCCAAGATTCTCTTTAGGAAAATTCAAGATGACATTTTCAAAAAAGGGATTTTGCATTATTCATCTCTCACTTTTTAAATTATTTTTTAATCACTAGCCAATTTCAACAGATGCTAAAGGACAGGCAAATTTATAATAAAATGAAAATTTATAAGAATTTATAAGAAAAGGAAATTTATAAGAAAAAGAAATTTATATCCCTATGAATTCCCCAAAACCTAGTGTCTCAACTGGAGAAAGGGTCAAGACAGTGTCTCCACAGTGGGGAAAATTCAGCAGAATAAAGATATTCAATGCAGCAGTTCTGTCAGCACATGTGAAGACAACAGACACAGTACGTGAGAGGAATGAACACTTTTCTTTGGCACGTGCAAAAACACATGTTGAAGAGTTAGAACAATTATTGGGTGGAGGCAAGAGAAGATAGCAGATAAAGAACTGAAAGTTGGATGTAGGCTTACTGGTTCTGCTTATTGCTCTGCTCTCTGGAATCTGGTGCTTTATTTGTGATTCTATTTCATACAGCCTGCCATTCAAACATTTCATTAAAAGATATAACTGCAGAAGTATTTAATGAAAGTGATGAGAAAATGTCTGTATTCTTGTAAATAATAGCACGTGCTATTATGTATGATGCATACAAATATCATTGACGTGTGTTCTTACACCTTTAACTCCCCCAGCAAATGTTTAACATATTCCCTGTGATGACTATCATGGAGCAAAGGAATCTAAACACATATAGATTAGCCAAGGGAGTATCTCCAAATCATGAGGAACTCTTGAGAAAACTGTTACCCAATGAGAGAACATAAACATCTGAGCTTCTTCAGTTTGCTGAGGAAAGTGCAGGTTTATCCAAAAGTGGTATATTTGTTCTGATCCATCTCCAGTGCAACAGCCACTGACTATCATGGTTAAGCCAGAAGTACATTTATTTCTCACAAAATAGGCTGTATTCTGCTCCTGAAAAGTCACAGAATAAGACCTCGTTCCTACATCCTTGATCCTCACAAGACCAAGAATGTAACGATGAGGATCAGAGTATTCTTCTTGTAAATCTTGGGTGAATGTGCAACTCACTGAAATAAACCAAAAGAAGACAACATTGAATGTAAGAAAGAACAAAGACCTCTGCTAATAGGAATGCTACATTTGCCTTGAGTCAGCGAAAAACATCAGTAAAACAGGTGCATGCCTGCATATAGCTTAGAGTCTGTATTGTGTAGAGGGACATTTATATATTTGTTTCAAGGTCCCTTTCAAACTAAATCATTCCTAGACTAATTTTACTTCAAGCTGCATGACTGAAGAAAGACTTTGATACAACTAACTTATTTAAGAGCACATAATACATCAAGGAAAGATGGCAAGACCAGGGAAAAGCTGGCAGGAAAAACCTGGCATTGCAGCAGTGGAAACAGATGGTCTACAAGCAAAAACTCTATTATGATTAAGAGAAAGTATTATTAATAGGGTTACATTTCTAAAGGAGGAATTCTGCCAAAACCAGCACAAAGTATTTATTATAAATGTGATTTAAGCCATCAATTTAGATTAAAAGTCAATGTTTCTCAGCTAAGGTGTGAGCACTAAGCATGTGTTTGTTTCTACTCCCTTACAATATGAATTAAAATACTGGACACAAACTGTTATTTAAGGTCCTGATACAATCAGCACAAAATCTACAGCAAAAATGTTGAAAAGCAAGGGAAGATGAGGAGGAAGGAAAGTCATGTAAATAAAACAGCTGGATGTCACTTGCTAGTAATTCTTAAACCAGTACTCAAACTGTCAAGAAACTATGCAAAACCAACATACAACATCGTCAGACGTATCCCACCTTACTTACCGTGTCTGGCACAAGGCACACGCACAGATTGCTTCTATAGATAACAGAGACAGAAATTTGCCCCTCAAGAGTGACAACTTCCACTCTATGACCAGTTATCTGAGACAAAGATGGGTTTATCTAAGGTTCTTAAGTCCCTTCTGAAAGTCATTCAGTGCCCTGACTTAGTCTTCACAAGTGACTGAGTGACCTGCTGGTACACCTTCAAGTTCCAGGGGCTGCTGAACATTCACTGAAGACTCTGATTTCTATGAATGCATTAGAATTAACTCATTGTGAAGATGCTGACCTCTCTTTTTTGAACACTGACTACAATATGAGAAAATCCAATACTTCAAACTCCTTCCCTTGATAAGTGAACTCCTGATACTAGGTCCAACATTCTCTTCACTGCATTTCTTTTCCTTTACAGGATTGCTGTCAGGAAACAGGGTATATGTAATAATTATTAAAATAAAAATTTCTTGATCTTGTTAAAAATTAAGAAAATTGCTTGCAGCCGAGGGCTTGGGAAGCTGCATGGTAGTCAGTCATCTTTATCCACAGTGCAGAATCTACCAACTATTAGACAACTCCATAATCATACTGTTGCTTGACCTGTGGATGTAGAAAAGATTGGAAATGATCCAGGATCATTTGATTCCTTCCAGATTGCTCTAAAAGCAACCCATGATAAGTGAGTCACACAAGAGGCAGATAAGCCTCAGGATAAGGATCATGAGCCTTCAACTTCTCCAGAGCTGAGCAGCAGTAATAGGAAAAGCACTTTGGGCATTTCTTAGCTGTCTTTTTAATGAGACTTATAAGGAAGAAAACAGAAAGACTATATATCTGATCAACCTGTACTAAGCTTTTTCACTGCCACAGCAGAAGACCCTACTGGTGTTATAGGATGTGCAAAATGAGACTTAGACAACATTAGAACAATCAGTGGATGCCAGGTATCCACAGGAAGGGCTGTGGAGCTCTTCTCCAAAGCACAGACTTTACAGGACATAGACCATCTGCAGAGAACCACAGCTCAGGAGGCCACAGCGAGTGACAAGAACAAAAAACGGGGGTAAACCTGCCACAGGGCAATTTTCCCACCCCACCTG
>VXAU01001965.1:0-27492 GCA_013399695.1 Formicarius rufipectus | reverse complement strand
CCCATATATCCAACCCGGATACTTTCTCTTCTCACTCTTCCTTCTTTCGAGCAGTTCAAANACCACCCAACACACCAACGAGGCTTCATCACCCCATATATCCAACCCGGATACTTTCTCTTCTCACTCTTCCTTCTTTCGAGCAGTTCAAAGGAGCAGGGAATAGGGGTTTTGCAGTTGTTTTTGCTGCCATTGCTCTTGTCTTGTGGGTCACTCCATGGGTGCAGTTGGGTCTCTGCACCCCAATGGTCTCTCTGGGCTGCAGGGTGACAGCTGCTCCACCACGGTCTTCTTCACGGGCTGCAGGAGGGGCCACAGCTCTGAGTACTTCCCCAGATCCCATGGCGTCCCTCGCACAGGAGACAGTCCTCAATTGACTTCTCCAACATGAGTCCACCTCCCGGGCAACACTTCTACTGGGGGGAAAAAAAACTGCTCCAGTGTGGGTCTCCTTCTCCACAAGTCACAGCTGAAAGTCTCTTCCAGGATCTCGCTCCATCCTGGGCCTCCCACAGGGCAACAGCTCCTTCAGACATCCACCTGCTCCTCCATGAGTTGCAGGTGGGGGTGTTCTGTGCACCCCGATGCTCCTCCATGGGCTGCAGGGGCAGGGCATAGCTTTTAGTTCTTCTCCCTCCTTGCTCCAGCGTGGGGTCCCTCCTCCTCGTCCTGCTCTGACCTTGGTCTCTCTCTGCGTTGCTATCTCATGGCTGGAGTTTTTCCACTGCACAACACTCCTAAATTCTTAAATATGTGATCACAGAGGCACGACTATGAGTCTTAATTGGCTCATCTTTGGCCACCAGCAGGAAGTCCCTCCTGGGCCTGGCTGTCATTGGCTTCACAGGACAGGGGAAGGTTCTAGCAGCTTCTAACAGAAGCCACCCTGGTAGCTCCCCCTTCTACCAAAATTCAGCTACAGAAACCTATGACATGTGTGTTTTCTCAAAGTTGGTCACTTTTGAGGTTGCAGCTCTAGACATGATTTTTAACTGTTGATAACTGAAATCTGTATTTTAACAGGTAATTCTGCGCTTCCAGAGAGGAAATTCCTTGCCTTTTTTTTTGAGTAAGAGAATGGAAATAATTTAAAACTGGTATCAAAAAGGTCTAACTGAAAAGACAGAGTAGGTAGCAGCTATATTGTTTCAGTTACTGATCCTAAAACTCCAAGATTGTCTCAGTTGAATCACTTTGGTTATTCTGAAGAACATATTTGCAAGGTCAGTAACTGATCTGATGGCCAGTTGAGGTTAATCAGGTAATACTTGCAAAGAGCCACATTAAACTCTTCTAGCAGACCTTAACAAATGTTAAGTGTACATGCACAAATCTGTAGACAGCAAATTTCAAAATTAAAAAAAAAAATCAAAACTACCTGTAGTGTCATTAGTTCCCAGTCTTTATCAGGATGATGGGAGCATAATAGGGATCACCTCTGGCAGAACTCACCTATGTTCCCATTTGGATTGCCTTTTGAGAAGTGCTTCCACTACAGTTGCAGCTGAGAGCCATACACTGGAGCCAGAAAACAGACTCATGAATTATTTAAGTGGATGCATGTAGTTCCTTTTCTAAATAGCCAATTGTTAGATAGCTCAGTGCAATCATTCTTTTGTTGAAAGCATGTTGTTTTATTACACTTTATTACATTTTCTGTTCTTAATAATTTAAAACTGCACACACTGTTGAATGCTGTGATCTAATGTGCCAGATGACTGCCCTTTTTTATCTTTGAATACCTATTTTAAAACTAATTCTTTAGTGATAATTAAGATTTAGACAGTTTAATTAAAACTTGCTTTTGTTAAACCTGCAGCTTGATTCTATTGTGTGTTTTGACTATATCTTAAAATCTTCTGATTAGCCAAAGTGGTCAACACCATAAAACTTCTAGAGGAGTCTAAGGCTGTGGCAGCATTTTGGTTTATTCAAACGGCTCTGTACCTATCATTAGACCATCAAACCCTATGATTCTACAAAAAAAAACACTGAAATGGCTGTGCATAAAACCTCTTTTCCTAACAGTTTTGTAAGGGAACACTGAACCAAAACAAAAAGTGTGGCTTTGCTCAGGATCTGCCATCAAGTCAAAACGGTTCTAGAAGTAGGAAGCAGGCAAATTGCAGTATAGCTTCTTAGAATTGGTCCCTGCAAAATCAAAACTGCTTAAAATCTTTAGTCTTAAAACACATTAAACCACAAATGGCCACAGAGTTTCCCTTAACAAGTTGTTCAGAAGGTAAAACAAAGTCCTGAGTCTAGCCTCACTTTGGTCAATGAAATGCAATTTTATTTTTTAGCTTTGGTAGTTTCAAGAACTATAATTTCTAGTATATTGTATAAATGTTGAGCAATATCCTTACCAGGACTGCATCTTCCCCTAAACCCTCTTATTATGTGTTTGTGTTCACATTCATGTTCATTCATATAAAACAAATGGACAGAAAAGTTATTGAAGGGACCTGTTAGATGTTTTCAAATTGAATTGACTTGCAGCCTTGTTATCCAGTGGCCTGCTATGCCTGGGAACCAGTGGCTCTCAAGAGTGTAAAACAATCACCACTGCACACTTCCTGCAATTCAGTCTTTTTTTCTATCTTCTTCAGGATGGTATAAGGAACAATTTTTATGCCAGATCAGTCTAAGTTAACTTCTGACCTCTACAGTAAAATAATTCAAGTGGCCTAGCTAGGCATGTTTCTGCTAACAGCACCTCCACTTTTGCCTGCCTACACCCTCCTTTTTTCAGTCTCTTAGAGGAGTTTTTTTAGGTTGATGCAGAATAAAGTTCTTCACTGGGGTCTGGTGGTCAGGAAATAGCTTCCTATTTTGGATAGTGATTTTGAGAAAGGACTTTTATTCCACTTCTTCCTTACAGTCATTGTTTTCAGTTACCCAGTAACTAGCCTTTTTTATAGCATGCTTTTTTCTTCCTTAAGACCTTTTCATGGATAACTATCTTCATCTAGATTACTCCACAGTAGTATCCTCCTTGTAAAATGGCATAAAAGAGAGCACAATGACCATGCTACTGCCCAGAAGACTTCAGGAGAGTAATAGCAGGCCTTGAAACCTTTAAGATCATGAAGTCCAACAACTCACCACTACTAAATGTTCACTATTAAAAGATTTCCTCAAGTGCTATATCCACATTTTTTTTAACATTTCCAGAGATGGTGACTCCACACTTCTCGGGGAAGCCTATTCCAAAGCTTGACTACCCTTTGTGTGAAGTTTTTTTAAAAAATCACCTAATCTAAACCTCCCCTGGTGCTACTCGAGGCTGTTACCTCTCATCCTGTCACTTGTTACATGGGAGAAGGAGCCAAACCACACCTGGATGCAACCTCCTTTCAGTGAGTTGTAGAGGGACAAGATGTACCCCGAGCCTCCAGTTCTCCAGGCCCCAGATCCGTCAGCTGCTCCTCATCAGACATGTGCTCCAGACCCTTCCCCAGCTCTGTTGCCCTTCTCTGGACATGCTCCAGGACATTAATGTTATTCCTAAATTGAGATGCCCAAAACTGAATGCAGGATTTGATGTGCGACCTCAACAGTGCCCAATACAGGATAATCACTGCCCTGGTTCTGCTGGCCACACTATTTCTGATACAGGCAGGGATGCCACTGGCCTTCTTGGCCACCTGGGCACATGCTCGCTCACATTCAGCTGATGTCAATCAGCACTCCCAGGTCCTTTTCTGCTGGGCAGCTTTCCAGCCACTCTGCCTCTAGCCTGTAGTGCTTCAGGGTGTTATGGTGACCTAAGGGCAGGACCCAGCACAGGAAACACACATGCTTTGCTGTTTTCTTATGACATAAACAAACTTGCTAATTGTGCCTTAGACCTGTAAAAGTGCCTGATACTACATTAAAAGGAGTACCACTGATTCAAAGTATTCATTGAAACCCAGCACAGCTACAAACTAGCTAAAAAACCAGGAGGAATTATACAAGACACGATTACAAATATATAAATACCTATTTATAGAGGAAAAAGCCTTTAGTACTAAAGTGCAAATGCAACAGGGTAGGTTATTTCATGGTTTGCAAACAACTACCCTGCAGATAGCCAGAGGATAACTGTACCTCTGCCAGCAGATAACAGCTGCAGTCACATCCAGAATAACTATAGAGAGTCTCGATCAGTTTCACTGCAGTAATTGGGAAGTGAGGATACACCTTAAGAGGGTGAAAATCTTGGCTTGAAAATTAATTTGACAACTTCAGTGTTTAACCGACAACTAGGTGTTCAACTTTCTGCATGCCTGCTACCTGGAAGGTGAAGAGAAATTATCAAGGCTTCCTAAATTTGAGGATAGTCAGTGTCTCTTGTCCTGCTTGCCTGGAAAGTACTTTTGTGCCTTCTAAGCCACTTTTCTTCATTGTTTCCAGAATTTCATCTGTAATTGAAAGTTCAGTGTTTAGAACTGAGTTAGAAACTGGTTATAAAAGACAGTGCTAAAGTATCTGGCAAACATAAGCTGTAAAGCAAAGATGATAAACTATTTCCTCTTATTCTTTCAGACAGTAATTTTAATGCAAAATTCTGTATGAAGCTAAACTGTAGAAGTGACATCTGCAGCATCTTCTCCCAAATGGTGCCTAATAAATCAGGTGTGAAGAATAATCTTTCTTCTTAAAATTACTTGATAACTTTTAGCCAT
Organism: Formicarius rufipectus; assembly: GCA_013399695.1. Taxonomy (NCBI): domain Eukaryota; kingdom Metazoa; phylum Chordata; class Aves; order Passeriformes; family Formicariidae; genus Formicarius; species Formicarius rufipectus. The sequence continues at coordinate 22,822 of VXAU01001965.1, read as the reverse complement.
TAAGATTAGATCAGAGAACAAGTCCAAATCTTTTCTCTACACCTGTAAAATGAAAGACATCACATTTCCAGCTAAGGGTTTTTGCCCTTTAAGTTAACACTACCATTCTCTTCCATCAGAAAGGATTGTTGTGGCTTTGTTAATTAGTTCAGAAGATTTACAGTCACCTCTCAGACTTGGAACTGAACTCTTGTAAAGCTGCTGGGGTCCTACATACTACCATTTTCCAAACTAGCTTGGAGGGTTCTTAGTTTTGATCCATTTGCTTGTATTTTTGGTCTAGCTGTGACCAATATTTTGATTAATAATGTTAAAATCTGGTTTTGCATATTTAAATGTCCAAGAACAGTGATCACCTGGATTATTTTCTTTAATTGTGACCAAGTAGAATAATCCTTCTGGTGAAAGTAGGTCCGGTACCAATGGGAAAACTCTATCCATTACCTCTCTGCCCTGTTTGCCACCAGCCCAGGATACCTTTATTCCATGGCTTTTCACCTAGGAAGAATGAAAACAAAGACTGTCATAATACAGAACGGCAGAATTGTCACTGGTACATCTATGAGAAACATCACCATAATCTCTAGCTTTAGGTCTCTGCCTTTAGAAGTCTGACAATTCTGATTCAGGTTAGTTTAGGCAGCAAATTACTTCAAGTCTACTGTCTACAGGTTGAGCATACTATTTTGTTTCAAGTTCTGTTCTTAAACTGAATTAAAAGAGCTACATACTTTGTATGTATTTTCTTGTAAGGTTTTATTTATGATTAGTGTCAATTAATGTCAAGTGGCAGGTGGTCAGAAAACCCCTTAAGTGTTCATGGGACAAATTCTGAGTAGGAGTCTGCAGCAGCAGAGAGCTTTTATTCTGCAGGGAACAAATGCATTTTCCTTTGAAAGTCTTCTATAAGAATCCCTTAGCATGCCTAATAAAAGTCCTACATGGTTTATACCTGATGGATGAAGTAGGTATTGAGAAGTATCAACTAGGAATCCTTATTCTCATGTAGTCTTTATGGGTAACTCCAGCACTTTCACTAAATCAATGCTGGTCTTACAACATCCTTTACTATTTCAAAAAACACTTGCAGTTTTCATAGCAGGGTCTTTTTTTATTTTCCACCTCTCCTCTGACAGTAGAAATGCCATTTTTATTGTGTATTTAGAATTTTTCTTACCTCTTCAGAAGGTGTTACCACATATGGTGGATTAAACAGCAGTAGATCAACCTTCCCATTTAATCTTGGAGACAATCCTTTGACCTGCAGATGAAGTTGATGATTCTTTTGTGGGGTTTGGTTTTTGGAAATGTGAAGAATGGAAGTATTTTGTAAAAATAGTTATATAGTGCTAGATATTCTAATAATTTCATCCTGACTTAGGAACACTAACTTTTACTTTCTATGTGTAAGAGAAGCATCAAGAAGTACACACGCAGAGCAGAACAATTTCAATAGTCTTAACATTATGTTATACCCAGATGTAGAAAAGAATCAGATACATATGTGGACACAAGAGGAGTACTTCTTTCTTGCTCAGTTCAGAATTTAAGTCAGATATAAAAGAATGTTCAATTTATCACTAGTTAACATTTCTTAGCCAAAATGACCAATCTGTGACAACTGCAGTTCAGTTCTTAAGTATGAGCAGGTGTACATCAATTTTAAATCCCATTCATTGTTGCCTATCTACATTATCTTTTATAAAGAAATACATTCAGGGTTGAAAGAGATGAGAAAATTAGGTGCTCCTATATCTAATTCTGTAAGAAACTAAAAGTAACAACATACACAGGTCCTAATTAAATCAGAAAAGGCTGAGAACTAAGAACTGCATAGGTTTAGAGGAACATTTAGATAATGTCAAGTCATTCCAGAATTCCTTGTCCAGTATTTTTCCAAACTATATCTACAGAATTTATTAATTCAATGAATTTTTGGAGCTTAATTTTAATTTTTAAAGCTTGAGTAGTTTGGTTTTCTTCTTTCAGAAATAACTTTGGCATTTTAAGTTTTCTTTTTCCCCATCCATGCTTTTTAAAAGAAAGTTTGTTCTAGGTTAGTTACTTTTAGTACTTTTTAGTTACTTTTCAGTATCAGGGCTGCAAAGATGATGACAGGTCTGAAGCATCTACTTTAGAAGGAGAGTATGAAGGAGCTGGGCCTGCTTAGACTGCAGAAAAGACCAAAAGGGGATCTCTTTAATACATATCTGAATACATCTGAAAGACAGGTGTCAAGAGGATGGTGCCAGACTCTTTTCAGTTTTGTTGCCCAGCAACAAAACAAGGAGTAATGACCATAAACTCAAACACAAATTCCACCTCAACACGAGGAAGAACTTTATACTGAGGGTGGCAGAGCATTGGAACAGGCTGCCCAAGGGAAGTAATGGATTCTCCCTTTCTGGAGACATTCAAAATCCACCTGGACGTGTTCCCTAATTACTATGTGATTCCATGATCTCTAATAAGTATTAAACTATTACAAAAACTACTAAGAAGATATTTTTGAAACACCTTTCTTACCAAGTCAGTAATGACTGGCTGAAGGTGAACACTGTTAAGCAGAGCTGTCTCCCGTGTACAGTAAGCTGCCATGGGGTTGATATCTGTACATCTAAAAGCAAAATATTACAAAGTATGAGTTATAGACTACTATACCTGGAAGTTTATCCCTATGAACCATATGCTAATTTATGTACCCTCAATGAAAATATCCATTTGAGCATCCTTCTGCAAGTAAATAGCAAAAAATAGCCAGTAAAATACACACAATGTATTAGCAGCTAAACCACTCAATGCTACACTGGAAGTTTTAACCATTGTTTGAAAGGCTGAAGTATAGGATTTCCACTTCAACACTAGCTCGGCATAAATATATATATTCATACAAGTCTCTAATAAAATCCAGTTATTGCCAACACCCAAGTAACAAATCTCATCAGACCACAGGAAGACTAGTTGGTGGCTAAAATTCAAGATTTCACCTGGCAAACACAAGTGTAGGCTTAGCAATTTGTCTAAGAAATGGGAAAACTTAATTCTAGTCACAGAACTACTTATTTGTTACAGAACCTGAAGTAAATAGTTCAGGGTCTGTGGCAGTGCATCACCCTTGGTCCAAATCTCAGAAATACTCAACAGATTCTCTTTGCTTTCATTTCCTTATAAAGTAGAATTGAGCTAATATTTCTTTGTGAGTAGTTTTTTAAAAGGGAAAATGAGAAATGTATATGTGAGGGTTAAGCATTCTTTATTATTGCATGCAACAGTTTAAATGCTGCTATACTTACATGTACAGTGCACTGGATCCAAGAATGGATGAAGCTAGAAATGTTGAAACCACACCAGATCCAGATCCTATTTCAAGGCAGATCTCAATTCTAAAGAGAGAAAACTCTGGATGACTTTTATTTGTAACATATAAGAGTACTGCAACAGACACAGAATTACTCAAGACAGTGTTATGAAACATGCTGCACTTCTCCCAAACATGCTAAACTACAGAATCATAGACTATTGTGAGTTGGAAGAGACCCACAATGATCAAGTGCAACTCCTGTACTTGCTGGTCATATGGCCCTCAATACTCACATTGTGTCACCTGTTGCATAATGGCTGCCAGGCCTACTGGTGAACATACAGATAATTCCTGGTGATCACAAGTCACTTTGGGAAACACATTTCTCCTGCGTCTAATATGAACGTTTCCATTAACTACGCAATCTCAACAGCCCAGGCTACATTTCTACAGTGTTTATTATACATTTATTGCAACAAGACTGAACTCCAACAGACATTATGTAAGACTACTGTGAAACCACTCAAAGAGAGTAGGATTCAAATGCACAGAATCACAGAATATCCCGAGTTGGAAGGGGCTCACAAGGATCACCAAAGTCCAACTCCTGGCCCTGTGCAGAACACACCAAGGATCACACCATGTGCCTGAGCATGTTGTCCAAACCCTTCCTAATCTCTGGCAGGCATGGGGCTGTGACCACTTCCCTGGGGAGTCTGTTCCAGTGCCCAACCACCCTCTAGGTGAAGAATTTTTTCCTGACAGCCAACTTAAATCTCCCGACTCAGCCTCGGGCTGTTCCCTCGGGTCTTGTCACTAGTAACCAGAGAGATCAGTGTTTGCCCCTCCACTTCTCCTCACGAGGATGCTGCAGACTGCTATCGAATCTGCTCTTGGTCTGCTCTTCTCCAGGCTGCACAATTGAAGTGACCTCAGCCGCTTCACGTACGGCCCCGCTAGACCCTTCACCATCTTCGCAGCCCTCCTTTGGACACTAATAACAGTTTAAGACCTCTCTGATATTGTGACGCCCAGTCCCTCTGTGACAGCAATCCCTCATCAGATAAACCCCTTCCTCGGGTCCGTGACGTGCTGGTCCCGCCCCTCCCCGTCGGCCTACCGAGCCTCCCGCAGGCGGCCCGCATCCTGCTCCAGCGCATCCAGCAGCAGGAAGGTGTCCTCGGCCGGCTCGTACACATCCCGGAACGACCCCCGCGGCCCCACGTGTCCGTACCACGGCGTAGGCAGCCGCGACGCCGCCATCCCGGCCCGGCCCGGCCCGGCCGCGCATCCGCGTCCGGTGCGGCGGGGGAAGGGGCGGGGCAGGCGGCTCCGCTGCCCCCGCAGCCTCGCAGAGGCTCGGGGGTGGTATCCAGCCGCTCGTCCTGATACTGTAGCGGGTGGCGTGCCATTACACTGATCTTATTGATCCAGCATTAAAAATCAGCAGTGCGTCAGCTTCAGTGTGCACAACGGTTCCGCAGTGGCTGTCCGTGAAGGCTGATGTGAGAGAGCCTTACTACTATTGCTCGCAATTTTGATGTCAGATTGACAAAGTGTGTGAACTACATCATGAGAACTACAGTTCTCATGAACTCATGAACAGGCAGTCAGCATGAACCCAAAATGAAAGAGGTGCTGAGAAAGTTTCTGAAGCACACAGGGGAAACCCTTACATTGATAACCTAAACAAAGCTCTGTTTTCCAGTTTTTAAAAATACTATGTTTTTTGTGATCTTTAGCCAACAACAGCTCAAAACATCCTTATGTACCAATCCTGTGAACTTCAGTCACAGAATCACAGAATTGCTTGAGTTGGAAGGCACCTTAAAGATCGTCTAATTCCAACCTCCTTGCTACTGGCAGGGACACCTTACCCTAGAACAGATTGCTCAGAGTCCCATCCAACCTGGTCTTAAACACTTCTAGGGACTGGGTATTCACAGCTTCTCTGGGCAATATGTTCCATTGCCTCGCCACACTCACAGTAAAAGAATTTCATCCAAATAACCTATCTAAATCTACTCTCTTTCAGTCTGAAGCCATTCCCCCTTGTCCTTTAACGTGTCCTTGTATGTCCTGTACATGCTTTGTAAATAGTCTCTAACTTTCTGCATCTTCCCTTCAGGTACTGGAAGGCCACAATTAGGTCATCCTGAAGATTTCTCTTTTTCATAATGAACAATCTCAATTCTCTCAGCCTTTCCTCATAGGAGAGGTGCTCCTTCTCGTCATCTTGGTGGCCTCTTCTGGACGTACTCCCACAGGTTGATGTCCTTCCTTGTGCTGTGGACCTCAGAGATGGATGCAGTACTCTAACAAAAACGAGTCTGCAAAACTAAGAACTGAGAGAGATTTTCAGGGCACAGATCAGATTAATAATTTTCTCAACACAACAAAATTTAAACAAATTGTGATCAAAATCAGGAGACAGGTGGACAAATTCTAATTCCCATTAAATATTTGTGTTTGATTATTAATGTACTGAACACTCAAATTCTGAGAGTAAGATGAATGAAGGTCAGTGAAGGAAAAAGGTGATGTTAATAAACAAGTCAGATTCTCAAAATGTTATTCTGATAACAATTTCAAAGAACATGAGTTTTGGGAGAAGAAGGGAAAAAACCTACCTAAACAATAAAATCACTAACCCAGTAGATTAATCCTTGTTGACTTAAGTACACAAATGTACTTAAACTACATGTATGTATGTGTTCTGGTTCTGTGTAGGACAGGGATAATTTTTGCAGTAGCCAAGAGGGGACATGGCTCAGCCCCAGAGCTATACTAACTCACACCATTTTCTGAGAACAGAGGAAAGTCACACTTCCAGGTCGGGGTAGTATGGCATGGTCAGGTATGGTCGAGGTTTTCTGCAATAACATTTCTTGTATATTGTTGCTGTTATTGTTGATTTTTTTATCTCATTTCTGTTTCCAGTAAATTGTTCTTATCTCAACCTGTGATCTTTATCTTTTGTGCCTCTAATTGTCCTCTCCAACCTGTCACAGGGAAAGGGAGGGAGACAGGAGTGAGTGAGTGGCACATGGTTTGGAGTGGTTTCAGTGAAAACACTAAGTTGGAGAACACCATTCCTAAACGATGACAGTATGTTATGTATTTTAAGTACATAAATGTACCTAAGTCAGGAGTGTCTTGTTTGCTACCCTCCATTTTGTTGTTTTTTTTTTTTCTGAAATTCAGGAAAGATAATCAATTTCCATTTTTCACTTGCAACTGTAAATGGCTTCTGTAAAACAGAGAGTATCTGCTATTCCTACAGGAGAACAGCTTCATTTTTTAGCAACTTGTGGTTCATAAATGCAGCTAACTCATTTTGAAGCTAATTTTTTTTTTCCATTTTATTTCTGTATCCACCATATGGTCAGCTTTGCATTGATATATAGGAAAACACAGAAAGGGAGTTCCTGTGCCATGTGAGGATGTCATCCTTTACCCTCCATTGCAAAGAATTGTGAAATAGATACTTTGGACTCAAAGTTTGTTGTCCATCCATTTCACATACTCATGTGAGAAAAAAATGATGTCATCAATATAGTCCGTTCTTGCCATAACAGGAAATCTGTTTAGGTAAATTCTCTTAGCAAAAGGGCTATGCCTGCACAATGAAGAAAAAACCCAAAACCCAAAAATGGAAAAAAAGAGCAGCTAACCAGTATTGCCTGACCAAAGTGTTGGACACTAGTTCACCAGTCAGGTATCTGGAAGATTTAACTGAAAACTCAGCATTATTCAGTGCATCCTGCCTTACATCTGCCTTTAACTGTGTCCCACATTTCCAAGAAAAATCAACATGCTGCTCTTTAGCCTCAAAGCCAATCATCTTTCAAATAGCCAACAGAAATTATCAGTAATGATAATATGCAAAAATACATGCCAAGAATTATGATGAGTCTGTTGTAAGAAACTGTCCTTGATTTCCAATCATTTGGGGTAAATGAATACAATCAGATATCCAGAGATTAATATTTAGAGATCCAAAGATGAGGTTTTAACTCAAGGATCATTTTTGTCCTGTCATGGAAATGAAACCATCAAGCTTTATCTTAAGGCAGGTTTCTTAATCCACCATATAGAGTGTAAAACAATTTTAGAAACTCAGAAGTTCAAAAAACTTCAGTTTCTGGAGCAAATTTATTCATGGACCTGATCTCGTACTAATATTACCTTTTAGTTTAAAATATTATTTTCTCTTAATTTACTCCCCCCTGAAGTGTTATCAAAACCTATCTCAACCTTCATTTTACCAACAAAATTAGTTCTTGCTGCCTCCTAATTTATGTCCTTATCATATTCTTTCATCAACCTGTTCTGATAAGAGTTATCATGGCATTCAGCATGGTGTCTGCATACTGGCTAAATGAGATCTTAGCCTGTGAGAAGCTAGTAATTTCCTTTACTGAAAATCTCTCGGCTAATGCAGAGTAGGAATATCACATTTGTGCCAGAATGGTGAGTTCTGACTGTGGTTAAAATTAATCTGCTCTTTCTAAATTACCTGGACCATCAGTGAAGCAGTGAGCCAGAGGCTTGGCAGGAGACAGTAACAGTTGTTTTAGCTTGAAAGGAAACCCAATAGATACTCCTTCATTTCATCTGTCCTCCCAAAGATTTACTGCTGCACCAGAGAAACAAATACTTGTAAAACATATTAAGCATGCATAAAATTCCTTTTGGCAAAATTAAGTCATGTTAAGAGACAGAATTTTGCACTGTGTCCCTATTAGGAAAATTAAATCTTTGGATATATTTTTTAAATCTCAACAGGTGGTCAAACTTTGGAGTGCTGTAGAAGAAATTACCATCTGCAGCTGTACTGGTTATTATTTTTGGCTTCATGAAATCTGGTTTAGTATTATTGGGTTTTTTTAACACTTTTAACTCCTCTGGGTGAATTTTATAAAACAGTTATTTTTATTGCTTCTATAACTACCCACGTAAAATGTTTTTCTTGGTAGATAACTGTACTGTTTTTGCCAAAACAGATTCAATTTCAGTTTTTGGAAATTGTTAGAAGGCTAATACAGGAATATGTTTTTCAGTGGTGCCCGTGCCGTGTTCTTAAACTGGGCTTTATGGAGATAAAAAATTGTTCTTGACAGGAATCATAGCCATTTGTTTACACTAAGCTGTGTGGCTTCATCCCATTTGGAATTCAGTGCCATACCTCTCATACAGAAAATCCTTAACCCATGATTTCCTAGCTGCCTGTCAGCTCTCAGAAGTTCTCACTGTAAAATTCTTAAACATTTCACGGCTGCATATGGCCCTCCATGTCCTGGAAGAAATGTAGGCCTGTGTTGGACCTATGAATGCTCCTGTTTCACTGTATTTGACTAAGTGGAATTACCGGGATAACTGCAAAGGCAGACCTGCTAAGAGTGGTCTGGAAGAAATCTCTTTATCTAAGTAGTCCAACAAGGAACCTCATCTTATAATCTCTCTTTCAAACTGAGCAAGTATCTTCTTAAAAGTGTATAGGCTTCTTGCCATCAATATTTCTAATGGAAAGCTGTTCGTACACATTTGGTGCTCTAATAATTAGAAACCTTCTAATTCCTGACCTAAATGCAGAGGGGATACATTTTATACGCACTCTTCTGGCAAGTATGTCAGCTTTATCAATTCTTTTAATAGTTTTTCCTTGATAGATTTGTAGACAAAAGTTCTCATCAGCCTTTGTTTTGCTTGACATTAAATAAGACAAACTCTTAAAAGTTTCCTGTCATAAGAAATTATTTTAATTTCTCTTGCCACATTTCTAGACTTTCCACGTATGGATTCAAGTCTGACATCACCCAGAATGTGACTTGTACAAAAGACTAGAGGTGAAGCCTTACTGATGCTTTGAAGAATTTACTCGCTTCATTATCTCATGTGGAATTTTCCACGTACATCCGAGGATCATGGTTGCACTTTCTTTGCAGAAATTATTTCTTACCATTTTGTGATCAGCCAGTTTTCATCAATGGTTTCCAAATAACTATGAAGTGAGAATTCTGTAGCATTTTATTGTTTTTAATAGTTCCCTTTTTGCATGCCTATTGCTCACATTCTGGTCATTTTCTTGACCCCTCAAGGTTGTCTCATGATTTCATATTGTCCTCAGTGATGCCAAGGATACTGATAAAAAAGCATAAGTAAAATCAGCCCCAGGACTGGTATTTCAGGAAGTAACCATTAGTGGCTTTGAACCTGATTCTATTCCTTTTTAGTATGGTATATGACTCACTTCTATTCAATTTCTTGTTCACCTCACGTTCCTACTACCAATTTTATCATTTCCATCTTAGTTCATACTTTTCCACAAAACATCATATCTAAAGCTATATGGGAGTCTAAGTAGATTAATTTTTATGTTTCAAAATGGAGGCAGACACTGCAGTAACATACTGCCTCTGCCATCAAGGCCAAAATCATCATCTTGTCTGTTGTTTTTAATGGTTATCCCAGGTCAACAGGAAAGAGATCCTGCTGTTTTCCTTCTTGCCTTTTTGAACACACGTTGTGGTGGTTTTCACCCAGTGTCCACCCAAACCTCCAGGCTCCCCCGCCCCCCTTTCCCAGAGGGAAACGGAAAAAAGAAGAAAAGGCAAAAAACAGCTGAGAGATAATGGCAAAACAAACTCAGAGTAGCTAAATACTTAAATTTATTACTAACAAGATAAGAACTAAAAGCACTAAAACTAAAAAGTAAGAAATAAATCGGTCTTAAGAACACTCCTCCCACTCCTCCCTCCCTCCAGCAGTCCGAGAGAGCAGGGAATGGGAGTTTCACAGGTGGTTGTTGTTGTTGCTGCCATTGGTCTTGTACTGTGAGTCACTCCATGGGGTGCAGTCGGGTCTCTGCACCCCGATGGTCTCTGTGGGCTGCAGTGGGACAATCTGCTCCACCACAGTCTTCACCACGGTCTTCAAGGGGGCTGCAGCTCTGAGTCCTTCCCCTGCTCCCATGGGGTCCCTCCCATGGGAGACAGTCCTCAAACTTCTCCATCATGAGTCCACCCCCCGGGTAATACTTCTACCAGGGGAAAAAACCTGTTCCAGGTGCGTCTCCTTCTCCATGAGCCATGGCTGGTCTCTTCCAGGATCTCGCTCCATCCTGGGTCTCCCACAGGGCAACAACTCCTTCAGGCATCCACCTGCTCCTCCAAGGGCTGCAGGGGGTCTCCAAACCCCAAAAGATCTCCACGGGCTTCAGGGAGGGGGGGGAGGAAATAGCTTTCAGTCCTTCCCCCCAACCCTGCTCTAGCATGGGGTTCTTCCTTTGCCTTCTCCTGCTCTTCTGACCTTGGTCTCTCTCTGTCTGTGTTGTTATCTCAATGCTGGAATTTTCAACTGCGCAAACACTCCAATTCTTGACTATGTATCACAGAGGCATAACTATGATTTTAATTAGCTCAACAGGACAGGAGAAACTTCTAGCAGCTTCTAACAGAAACCATTCTGGAAGCCCCCCCCTCCTTCTACTAAAATTCAGCTACAGAAACCCATGACACATGTGCAAACCATTTTGCTCTAGTATTTAATATCTTCAGTAGAATCCTAGAATCATAAAATCGCTTGAGTTAGAAGGGACATTAAAGTTCATCTACTTTGAACCCCTCTGCTATGGGCAGGGACACCTCTCACTAGTCCAGGTTATTCTAAGCACCATCCAACCTGGCCTTGAACACTTTCCGGAATGAAGCGATAGTCTTCAGTAAGACTATTTCAAATTTATTTGAATAATTCTTATGTTACATTGTATATTCTAGCTTGTAAGATGTAGCTTTTTTACTAATCAGTCTTCTATTCGATTCCTTTTTGACACTGCATATTCATAATATTGTGCTTGAGATTGTTATTTTAACCAATCAGGTTTGAAGCCTATTCCTCTATGCATTCATCCTCTTGCTCTGATCTTTAACCACAAACAAATATTTTCATTCCCTTTTGACCCTGACATCCTCAAATAATATGCTAATTACTTGGCTAAGGCCAAAACAGTATAATCTTTTAACTGTTTCCCTGACTACTAAGTGAAGAACTGCTGTTGATGTAGAAAACACTTGGATGTCACTGATTTTTAGTCTTCAGATAATTAACCTCTCTTACTAAGTGTCATGTTTCCCATTTACCCTGTCTAATCATGTATCTGAGTTCCCTAACCATACCAAAAGCCAAACATTGAGGTTTATACTCTAATAAAACTCCCCATTCTGAATAGATACTGTCAGATGAGTTTCTATATACTATTCTTCTGTATTTCTAAGGTGAATAGCTCAAATAATTTTTTACTTTCTTGCTTCCCTCCTGACTGATGAAAATTGTTGCCTTTACATCATGACTTTGCTGCAATACATCATGGCATGGTAAGGTTTAGTCACAGCTGTGGAATTTTTAGACTTGCTAAGGAATGGTCCAAGGACAACACATTAGAGAGTTAAGAATGATGGATACTTGTTTATGGCCCTTCCTGAAAAGATCCCAGAGCGCATGTTAAACTTTAAAAACCAATTACCAGCTATTGAAGGAATTACATCACTCGATGTTGAAATGCAGCTACCTCAGGGAAAAGGCAAGGAACTTTTTAATAGTGTACAAAAGTATTTCAGCAGTTCAGGAGAGAAAATGAATAATGCCATAATCAACTGAGCAGAAAGAGAATGTGTAGTAAGTAGTCAGATATACTTGTTTTAACTGGATGTAGGCCAGAAACCTAGGAGAAACCTATTGCTAATTAAAAAAATGGAATTGGGGTTTTTCAGTCACCAGTGATCAAGTTCTTTGGTTTACATTTACAACATAAACCAAACCACCTCAAGCAGCAGAGTTATAGTGGAACTTTCTTTTATAACTGAGATACCAATTTATAATAGCCTTATAAAAAATTGTATTGTATATATGTAATATATGTTATGTGGTGATGTATAGATACATTTATGTATCTATATGTCTTTATATATACAGATATACACACACATATTTATATATATTAGATATATATAATTGTGATGGAATGAAGCATGGACTTCTGCTTGTGACTGACAGAAATCATTTTAATGCTAATTGCCCAGGATTATATGGCTGGGAGTGGCTAAGCAATCAAGGCAGAATACAGATGTAGGCCACACAAGACATCACACTCACACCCGGGCGGCTGCCACTCAAACACACAAAGACCTTGGAGTTTCAAGTTGCCCTATTCGCACCCTGCACATAGCAAATTGCAAACCAAGAGCTTAGCTCCATCCCTGGTCAATAAATCAAAGCTATAGATAAAATAATATAAGGTTATCTAGACATTTCCCAGGCCTTGTATTTTTCTTCTTTCTTGTTCCAATGCTTGGAATCATATAATCATATTTTTTGTGTACTGATTTTATAAAGAAGCTCATAAATTGGTGATGGAAGGCTGCTGAAGCCAGGAAAAGACTGTCTTCCTGGAGAATAGATTAGGGTGTGAGACAAGGGAAGAGTAAGAATAAAATGAAATTGAAGCTTTTAAAACAGTGAATGTTGAAAAGTACATGGTATGAACTGAAAAAATTGAAACTATAAGTGGGTTTTCAGGAACTCATAAAACTTAAAGGCAAAAAATATACTTTTTTTCAAAGTATATGATTAAGTAATAGAAATAATTTTCAAAATATGTAAATGAATCCAAAAGTTTGAAGCCATTTATTTAAGGAACAGACAATAAAACACACTAACATTTTTGTTTTAAATAAAACCCAGCTGTCCACAAATGGGCATTTAGAGTAGGATTTATTAAATGCTCACATTATTCAAACGTTATGCACTTGATTTTAATTCTGATGGGGTTACTCTACATTAAAAGTGAGTTCTGAGAGTTCTTAGTAGAAAAAATGTTGACCTGCTGCAATAGGTTATACCAGAGAAACTCACGCAAAAAAGTGATTCAGTTTGAACTGAGTCATCTCTAAGGAAGAGGCCTAAGAACATCCAAACATCATGAGAAAATTTGAGCGGGGTTTTTTTCATCTTACTATTTCTAGTAAGAGACCTCTAATCTACGATCAAGGTCGTACTCAGGTGAGAAATGGCTTCATGTCTCTGGTCCAACCTTCTGTCCAAAGCAGGGCTATATTTGGGATCAGGCTGCCTGGGGCTTTCTCCAGGCTGGTTTCAGAACCCTCTAAAGATGGGCCCTGCACAAACTAACTGACAACTGTTCCATTGTTTGACTGTCCTCAGAGTGAGAATGTTTTTCTTCACATCCAGCCTAAATTTTGCTTTTTTCAACTTGTGTTTGTGGCTTCTTGTCCTTTCAGTATGCAGCTGTCTACTAAAAATGAGCTATTGATGTAGCAATCTTAGTAGGCAGTGGATAGAAAAGGTCATCATGTCATCAAGCACCTCACTGGAATGATTTTGTTGAGGGTTGTGTAAAGAAAGCATCTTGAAAGTGTTAGGAAAAAGACACTAACACTATACAAAACATATGTTTTCTGTAGGCATGTATGTTGCATCTCCTTGATGAGTGTACATTGAAAAGTTCAGGTCACAAGTATTCACATAATGTACTTTTGTAGAGTAAATTCTGAAATCATACATTGTTCAGTCAAAAATAAAATCTCAAAATTTGGCCTATAATGAAGGACCTTATGACAGTACAAGACAGTGAGGAGCAGACTGCCACCAGCATAGTTTAACTGAATGCTAAGTTCTCATTTGCTATGACTTTCCATAACTTTATATCAAGACTTCAATTATGTTTCTTAATTTTTTTAAGGAAAAGTAAAACATAAAAAAAGCATGACTGAAAGAAGAAAGAATATACTGTGGGAAGGAACCTGAATATTAATATTAACATATTTCTGGATGAGTTAGCCTGATCTATAATCAGAATGCGAGATTTGGGAAACATTTTTTTTTGGCTTGTGAGACTGCATAGTATAACATTTTCATTGGACTACACTCAAATTGGTCTTTATCCAGCAATAACAACCTCCTTAAGTTGTCAGTTTTTCACATGCACACCTGTTAATATATTTTAAAGGAAATACTAAAAATATGTTACAAGTAGAGACACGACATATATCAGTAAGAATAAATGAGGTGATTTCGAATGGTATTAAAGTCTTCAAGGTGCCCGATTGGTGAGCCGTGCCCTAAGGCATTGCAGATTGACCTCAGGTGGAGCTAGAATATATATGGGAAAGTAAAATTGCTGTGGTGGATCCTTGTCAGTCTTGCTCTCTTCCTTTAGAACGTGACTCTTGTTTTGGTCTCTTAGCATGGAGTTAAAGTTAGTAAGAAATGTTGGAAGACATTTTGTGATCTGTGGTGAATTGAGTCAAACCTAGTCAAAGCTCTGTAAATCTGTGTCTACTGTACAGTTCCATGTAAACTTAGAGGACTGTACTCACAGATTTTGTCCCTTTCAGCTCCACATGGGAGCAAAGATGGAAATAGTCAACTGGGGATTTAAATTGCAAAGTCTGAGAAGCTGAGGAGAAACTCATAGGGACAAATTTCCCAGCAAGACAAAACTTAGGAAAAAAGACAAGCTCCACCTTGAAACATGAAAAAAAATTTTACTATTTCTTGTATTGTGTAAGATAAATAGTATTTTTTTTTTCTCCTTTTGCCAAGTCTTTGTTTTCTTCAACTGTCACCTGTATCAATAGTACTTTGGATTATGCCAAATGAGTTGGGGAACATGTGAGTTCCTTGGCACCTTTGGTGCCTAGACACAATGGCAGCCAGCATCTAGTTCTTTTGGATACTTATTTCAGGAAAGGGAAAAGAGAGTACTAAAGGGAAGTTCTGCTTCTAAAGAGAGCAAATGCTCCTTAAATTGTAGACACTCCCTAGTTAGCTATACTATCCTCACTTTACAAACAACAGTCTTTTGAAACATCACTTTACAAACTAATACCTTGAATAGATGTTCAGTCAAACAAATATTTTGAGAGAGATGTAAGTAAGCTCTAGGTGTTAAAATTTGGGAACGAAATATAAACTTGTAAATAGATACACAAATAAGGTCACTATTTAATAGGTCCACAGTACATGGAAGTAAAATGTTATAAATCCCTTCTGACAGTACCTATGTTAAAGAAAGCCAAACTAATCAGTCACTGGAAAATGGGCTGGTGGTCTGATTAGCTAATATAATTATTCCAAGTAAAATTATTTTTTTCTAGAATATGGTAGATGTTACCATTAAACCTACCAAAAGTTCATGTGGGCATGTCTTTTTCATTGTTGGCTTAAAATAACAGCATGAAGTAAATTTTTGAGATTAATGACCAGCCTGGCTGTGCTGCTGACCTTTGTCTCCTCCCAGCCAATCATTAATCTTCAGGAAATTTACAGCATCTTAATTGGTATTACTCACGTGTGCAAGCCTCAGGAGCCATGGCAAACATGTAAGTGGTGCTTTGCATTGAGAACTCTTAAAATAGAAACCAAAGCATGAACAGCTTTGAAACTTTCAAAAAACAGGCAAATAATATGATTTTGCTGAAAGAAATAGTAATAGCCTTTGCTATGCACTGTTTTCTCTGCATGAGTCTTGGAGCAATTATTGAAGAACATTACAGAATATGAAAAATTTAGCCCTTGGCACAGACTATATAGTTCAGACTTTTCTGAAACTGATATCAACTTTGAATTTAAATGCCAAATATAATACTTTGCCTTGTTGTAATTCTTCAAAATACCATCCATTCTCCTTTCACTGGAAATGGTGCAAATCAGATCAATGATTTTATGAAGGTATAAAATGAGTGGGAAGGATTTGTTCATCAATTTCACTACCCACCAGGCACACAGTTAACTCTTGCACTTAGCTACAGCTTACAGAGGGAGATGCTAAGGTAGAGAGAAGACAGGAATTTGGCTAAGTCTTTAAAAAAAGCCGTGTATGGCATTAAAATTAGAAGATGAGAGTTTTCTAGTTAATACTGATGTTAGTGTTATTTCCTCAAGACCATTTTCCCTTGTCTGTGCTAAGGATGCAATCTTTATGCACCTGATAATGGTATGTAAACCAGAATTACATTTCCTAGCATTAAGAACTTCATCAGAGTTCCAGGTACAGAAACAAATAGGCAGAAAAATAAATTGTATGATAATCCTTTTCTACAGCTTTGTGAACTGGAAGTTCTGGAAAAAAAAAAAAGAACACAAATACCCATGCCTAAAACCAAACATAAATACTTCATGGTGTCAAAGGTCGAACTGTTAAATTTGGAGCTAAATAAACTTCTTTTTCCCTCTGAAAATGAAAAACAAGAAATCAGGCATGTGAGTAGAAAATCATCCTAGATTGCTTTGGCCATGTCAGTTAATGTGTGTCAAATTTATTTAAACAAAGACACTTTTCCTTGCAAATTAATGATTTTAAAGGCCTTGGCACATATTCCATTTTTTTGTGACATTCTAGTTCTATTTTTTTACCAACCTAGGCACTGCACTGCCTACCAACAGTGTTGTGCCTAAGGGAGATTGAATGGAAACTGTGGAAGTGCTGTATTTTAACTGCACAGGTAACCAATGAAAGATGTAAGGAATTTATTGCCATACACACAGTTGATAAGTGTCTTCCCAGCATTCACAGGTCTGCCAGTCTGAGAGGCAAAATAACTGAGCAACAAAACATTTACTAAATGTTTTATTTGCAGTGGAATTTCTGTCTCTGGGCAGATGCAGATGGAGCAAGTGAAGGAGTGGTTTCCTCAAAGAATAAAAACCATCAAAATGCAGTTACTTTATTATATATATATATATATATATATACTTTATTACTGTTGTAATGGCAAAAGCAATTTTTAATGACAATAAGTCATCTTTCTTCATACAGTATATATAATTTGTAAACCCTCAATTTTAACTATTTGTGTGTAACACAAGCTACATCCAAAAATCCATTAAAGTATTTAAAAAGTGAACATTTTATTGATAAATTCCCTACTACATTTTCACATCACAAAAGTACAAATAATTTGACTTTTTTCTAGTTCTAAGAGGATTTCACTAAGATAAAATTAAAAATTAAGAAGTTAGTCAAAACTCTGGTTTTAGTGCAAATGTAGTATCTTGCAATACAGGCAAAGAAGGGTAACAGTTTAGGAACCACCTTGAAGCCCTATGTTTTGATGAAGTAAAAGTGGAAATCTTCAGTAAGGTATTCAGCAAAACAGCTGAATTCAGCTAAGGAATTGAGTTCTGGTGACAGGGTGGGTGTTGGCAGTTGGTAGCCATAACAAGAGACAAGAAGCTGAAATTTTCCAGTGGTCAGCCAACCTGTCTGCCAAGAAAAGAAGGAAGGATGAATAATGAAGGAAGGAATGGAGTAATAGAATCATTTAGGTTGGAAAAGTCTCTTAAGAGCATCAAGTACAACTGTTAACACAGCCTGTGTTCAAACTAAACCATATCCCCAAGTGCCATATCTACATGCCTTTTGAATGCAATATTAGGTACTCTCTGTCTCAAATACCCTGTTGTTGTTCTTGGCTAGACTTCGCGAACAAAGATTTTTTGGGATAAGCCTGCGCAATGGATTTTTTAGGTGAGGCACAGTGTGCGCGGGACTGGCCCCACCCCCTTTACTACTGAGGTTCAGTTGCCACGGCCGAGAGCAGCTCGGACAGTGACAGCGAGTTTCTCCAGGATTCGAACTGGCGTCCTCAGAGGAGGAGCTGGCTCCACAGGCAGTGGCTTACACCACTCGGCCAATGCCTGCTGCCAAATACCCTGTATCACTATTTTAATATACAAGGAAGCTTGAGGTACCTCTTGGATTACTGGCTAAAGTGCGAATTTTAATTTATTTTCAGGGAGATTAAAGAATGTAATAAGAAAATGTAAAACTAACAGATCTTGATTGTTTTGGCCAATCCATAACATGAACTGAAATGTTTGGTTCTCCATATCTTTTTTGGCCTTATGACATTTCACTAACATGAGTTTACCTAAAAATCCTTTTTTCAAATATTTGTTTTAGTGTCACATTAACATTGGAATATCAGTGATATTTTTAGAAATGTCAGTAAGGCAGGTAATAAACATTAATAATTCAACTACAAATAAAAAATGGCTTATCACTCAACACTTTTCCAGCTCCATCTCAATTTCTCACACCTGAGGCAAACATCCTCAAATATTTGCTTATTGATTAACAACAGCTAGCTTGAAAAGACTTCTAGAAATGGAAACTATTTAGAGAAGCAGACAATAAATATAGAATTTAAGTGTCTCAAGAGAGATTTCTCTCTTTCCTCCTGGAAGAAAAAGGAATATATTAATGAAGAGCTCAGGTTAGTAAATATGTATGACTTGCATTCATTCAGTATTAACAGAAGTAGCTTAGTGCCAACTGAGATTTTCCAAAGTCCCTGAAAATCCTTGCTTAAAAGATTTTTATGGATAACTTTTTGTTAATGGCAGCAATTTGATGGTTCACATTAAAAAACATATTGAGGGAAGAAGATGTAGAGGACAGAGTGAGTCTATTTAATAGATTATAAAATTATTAAATTATCAAATTTATTAAAATTGCCTACATGAATTTAAATTTTATATTCCTTACCATTTTAATACCTCACTCTACAACGAGAATTTATTTTTAGGGTAATTAAAATGCCTAATGTGTGTGTAAAGGAAGAAGATGGACTAAATTAATGTACTCTAAAATTTAAAAAAAAACCCAAACCTGCCATAAAATTAATAGATATCTTAGCAATAGAAGCAGTTTGGCTGGAGATCATGATATGAATATTTTTCTGCATTCTGACAGTCTGTTCCAAACAGAACAGATAACTTTCAAATGATCCTTATTGATGTCTTGCTTTATATGTTTGCTGTGAGGCATATACAGAAAAAAACCCAAAGGTATGATAGAAAGTAAGATTCAAAGGAATAAAAAAGAATCTCACCTGATATTTGTGCATTAAGGATGCATCTACACTATGAATTTATCTTCAGTCTGTAGAGAGATTTTGAAATTAACTGCTTGGCTCTGTTTTACCATGTATGGAGCCAACACGGTTTCAGTATGTGTGAATGGGCATCACTTTAGATGAAACCAAGCTTCTCACCAGCTGTATGCTAGGTCTTGATGGGGATACTATGAGTCAGGGTGTGGGTTGCATTCCTCTGGGACAATCTCCATAATTCCAGCTCCCTACCACTCACATCAACCACAATCCTATCCAGTGTGCAGTTTTTTGTATGCTTGTACCCTTCACCTGCAAAACTAATGGAGGGAGTGTTTGAGAATTATGGAGGAGTTGAGACCCTTGATTCATAGTCCCAGAGAAGTGATCTGACAAGTCTATATGCTGCACAGTGTGGGTGTCCAGCTCCCTCCTGGTTGACTGAGCTCATGCAGTCCCCATGACATTTCTGTGCAGATCTCGTCATCTGAATGTGCTGTGCTGGCTACAGTAATGATGCCCTGCCCAGTGGGACCACAGTGCAGATCCTATCCCTGTTCCTAGTCACAAGCTTGGGCTGAAGCATTCAAGTAATTACTGGCTATGGAGGAGCGGCCAGCATGGGAAATGTCTTCTCCCGCTCTTTAGCATTCTCACAGGCACAAGTTAAATATCTGCCTGCCTCTGGTGCCACATGCAGCAGGAGTGCAGGCCTGCCACTGCATGTCCTTTGTCATAGAGAACTGTCATGGCCCCTTGGCTTTGAGCGACAAGAGGTTTGCAAGACTACTTTCCCACTTTAAGCAGTGTTATAGGTTTGTGTAGCTGGATTTTGGTAGAAGTGGGGACTCTCCAGGATGGTTCCTGTTAGAAGCTGCTGGAAGCTTCCCCTGTCCTGTGAAGCCAATGACAGCCAGGCCCAGAAGGGACTTCCTGCTGGTGGCCAAAGTTGAGCCAAATAAGCGTCACAGTCATGGCTCTGTGATAACATATTTAAGAATTTAGGAGTGTTGTGCAGTGAAAAAACTCCAGCCATGAGATAGCAACGCAGAGAGAGACCAAGGTCAGAGCAGGATGAGGAGAAGGAGGGACCCTATGCAGGGTGGGGAAGGACTCAAAGCTATGCTCCCCTCCATCCCTACAGCCTGTGGAGAAGCATTGGGGTGTGGAGACCCCTCTGGAGCCCATGGAGGAGCAGGTGGATGCCTGAAGGAGCTGTTACCCTGTGGGAGGCCCAGGATGGAGTGAGGTCCTGCAAGAGACTTGTGGCCATGGCCCATGGAGAAGGAGGCCTATGTTGGAGCAGGTTTTTCTCCTGATAGAAGTGTTGCCTGAGGGGTGAACTCATGCTATAGAGGTCTACCAAGGACTGTCTCCCGTGGGAGGGACCCCACAGAATCAGGGGAAGGACTCAGAGCTGTGGCCTGCCCTGAGGCTGGGGTGAGGACCGTGGTGGAGCAGGTTGTCCCCCTGCAGCCCATGGAGACCATCGGGATACAGAGACCCAACTGCACCCCATGGAGTGACCCACAGGACAGCACACTGAGAAGAACTGCTGTCTGAGGGTTGAATTCATACTAGCAATGGCAGAAACAACAACTGACTGCAAATCCCCCAATTCCCTGCTGGTGTTTTTAAGACTGATTTATTTCTTATTTTTTGGTTCTTATCTTGTTAGTAATAAATTTAAGTATTTAGCTACTCTGAGTTTGTTTTGCCATTATCTCTCAGCTGTTTTTTGCCTTTTCTCCTTTTTCTTTCCCTCTGGGAAAGTGGGGGGCCTGGAGGTTTGGGTGGACACCGGGTGAAAACTGCCACAAGCAGGCACCCCACAGACAGGATCTTCCAAGAGGGTTCTTTCCAGCAAGTGGGATGGGGAGAGGAGTTGCTGCATTGGCTGATGGGCCATTGTTGCCCCTGGAGCTCTGAGGTGACCACGCTGTCTCCTCCACCACAGTGGTGGGAGTGTCATGTGGGCAGTGCAGGTAGCTGCAAGTCAGCATGTGGGCAGGCAATTTGTGGTCTTCACTGACACTCTTCTAACACATAAGACCATATCTCTGGATGGAGGCAGCATGGCACTGCTACCTAATACAATGTTTCTGGCCTTGCTTGAAGGAACTGTTAACTCCATGAATCAAATCCAATCCCTGCCCCTGGCTGCAGAAAAGACCAGATACCTGAACAAGAACATACAGACTAGGCAGATATGTAAGGATATTCCCAATACACTGCCCTGTCTTTCAATACATATAAGAGGAAGTATTTTAATTTTCTGGTCAGCTGCTCTCCCAAAATTATCTACCAAAGGCCTGAGCAACATTCACACAGAGCAGGTACCCCAGCCTTCCCATTGTGAAAGTAGGAGAGCAGGTCCATCACTCCTGTAGCACAGGAAAGGACAGCTTTGGACCCTCTCTGGTTCACAACCTGGAAATATGGATGCACAGGAGCCATGGAGGGTGGAGGAGTAGTGAGAAAGGTCTGCACACATTACTGACATGATTCACAGAATCACAGAATATTCTGAGTTGGAAGGGACCCACAGAGATCCCCGAGTCCAGCTCTTAAGTGAATGGCCTGTATGGGGACCAAATCCATGACCTTGGTGTTATTAGCACCATGCTCTAACTACATGAAGCATTTGACATAGATGAGTCTTGGATAGGCCCGTAGATGGGTTTTCTCTTACCTGTTTTCTTGTGAGGAAATAAAAAAGATGGTCAAATTTACCATTGCACCCAATTTCATCTGTCTAAGGGGATTAGACAGTGCACCTTCCCATCCAAGACAGGATCAGTGTCACTGTGGTCATTCCTGAAAAATGACTACATGGTGTCTTTAAAGATATACATGATACAGGCAATCTACTACACATCTGTATTTTTCTTGAAACTAGAAAGAATTTTCAAAATGCCTATCCCAAACAGCTTTCATTTAATTTCCAGCCTGTGACTCCTTGTTGTTTCCACCAAAGGCACAGAGAACTTTTTTTTACTCCTTACAGTATATCCGGAAGTGAATGATTGTTATGATGTCTGTCACTTAGGGCACCTACCTTTGAGTTGTCTTAGAGTGTGTGCATGTATATATATTATGTCTTAAGGCATAATCTTTGAAAAAGCATTCCACTTGAGGAGTACGTGCTAAAATCTACAGCAAGGACTGTACAGAAATTCCTTCTCAAATAACACTGTCATTTACTGCTTAATTATTTGCTACCTCTTGTTGGGAGCTGCAGCAGGTCTGCAGGTCCCTTGGCTGTGCAAGAAGAATTTGACCTTGGTGAGTTAATTGTGTACCTGTGAAGATACATCCCTAAGCTAGAGAATTGTAAACATCTTGCAGATGTTGAAAGAACTCAGAAAACTACAAGATAAGGAATAATAAGATGAGTGAATTTGTACAGAGACAAAAGGTTATAATTGTGGCCAGTGAGTGATTGTTTATATGTAATAAGCACCAATAATGCATGTACACTTAGTAACTAGAGAAAAAAGTAGCTGTGCTAAGAATAAACAGAATCTATGCTTGACTTTGCTGGATATTTTGTTGTATGTCCATCTCAACAATGACAACCTATTTGAATCATCATCATGGCTAGACT
>VXAU01001964.1:127127-152568 GCA_013399695.1 Formicarius rufipectus | reverse complement strand
TAATATTAAAATAAAGGCTGCTTCCTGGGAATTGGTTAGGCATTGTCTATTCACAGCAGAATGGTGGGAAAATGGAAAACACCTTCTGGAGCAAACAGATAAAATGAAACAGTAGTGTTTGAGCAAAGAGTGTGCCTCCAGTTTAATTACAGCTGAACAATGGTGCAGATCACTTGCACTGCACTGAGGGCTCTGTGTTTTTAAAGCAGTCTGTGTGCCAGTTCCTCAGGACACAGCCCAGGATGGGAGAGTGGGAATGTGCCTGGAGTGGAATTGCAGAGGGAATTAGGAAATCGGCCACTGGGCTCCATTAGAATGATGGGGCTTTCACTCCACCCTCCCTTTCTCTCGTCTCAGCTTTTCTTTTTGTGCTTTTATCTTCCCTCTCCAACCTCCTTCGTGTTTCAGAGACAGGACTTTTCATTTCTGACTTTCTTCTAACCCTCAGCTTATTTTGGTGGCCCCACAATATCCCATCTACCCCCTTCTCTGTTCCTTTCCCCCGTGTCCCTGGGCTGGAGTCTCACTGACACAGACTAAATGAACCACAGTCCTCCTGTCGGCTCCTCATCCCTCCCTCCCTCCAGCTCCAACCTCACTCAATCCACTGGCTGGAAAATTGCCTGGAGTCTCTCCCTTTTTCCCAACAGTTTGGCCTCACCTTTTGACATTCCACCACAGCTGCTTCCTTTTCTTGGACACCAACCTTTTCCTGGCCAAAGCCAGACCCAGTGCAGTCCACTGCCTTCCTGGTTTGCATCATCACTGTTCAATGCTCTCAGCCCTTATTTTCTTCCTCAAATTATCTCCCACCTCATTCTCATGTCTCTTCTCTCCTGGCCATTCAGCCTCAGAGAATTCTCCTCCCTCCTCCTCTCTTTTGTGGGCTTGGAATGTGTTATTCTTCATTTCCTTTGTTTTTTTTCTGCTGTACCTTTTCTCTGGTTGATCTTATCCACAGATTGTCCTATTTAGTTAGATGAAACTGGGATCTGCTGTTCTGCTCCCAGCCTGCCTTTGCCTGCCTACATTAATGTCTAGATTTGTTTTTCCTTTCATTTTTGATGGCTGGCTGTAAAATAACACTATTTTCCAGCCAGGCACTCACCTCTCTCTTTCCAGTCAACTTCAACAACAACATCACATCCTGACTTGACATTCTGACCTATAAACTGGTTGCTATATTTTCAATATTTTGATTTATGCCATTTTTATATCTTTCAAATGACTCATCTTTTGCATCTGCATGCTGCTTGCCTTTCCTTTGAAGATATTTCATGTCCTTGCTTCCCCTACCTGTCATTTTTCATTCCAGTCTGAGGCTGTTTTCTGCTTCTGCTGGTTCTGTTTTTCACTCTCCTCTTGGAAGTTCTTCAAGCAACTCTTTTCCTGCCTGCTCCCAGCCTACTGGGGAAGAGCGTCATTAAACAGCCATAAATCTGCTTCATTGCACTTCTTAAATACCTCCTCAAAGTGTCCTTTAGCACAGGAGTGGCAAACAGCCAGTGGGGAGTGTTAACTCTGAACCTCCTGCTTGGGCTCCCACCCGGGATTATTCCCTGGTGGTCACTCAGTCCAGGTCTTTCTGGGGTGGTTTGCAGGCTCTGGGGATGAGGTTCCTCCTGCTCATCCAGAGCCCTGATCCACTGCTTGCACATGGAACAGGTCCATGGAAAAGGAGAGGTTTGTTTCCTTGCTCACAACTGTGGATTCCCCCTTCTGCTTCTTTTACTTCACTGCATGTTGGCTCTGGACAAGCCCAAAGTTAAGATTTAGGCATTTGCAAGCACTAATAGCAAAAACTTCAGCTATTTATGGCACAATTCTTCATCCACTGAAGTGAATGAGACTTCCAAATCTGCTCCAGAGAGAGTTGTGGGAGAGCCCCAGCGACTGCCAGATCCACTGAGGCGGGGCTGGTTTAGGAACTGAATCATCCCATTAAAACCCCTCGGATTGTGTGAAATGTGAGGCTGAAACCCCAACCCGACATGACTCAGATCACCCACCAACGATCAGACATGCCCTTAGTTCCAGGATGTTCTTCTCTGCTGCAAGTGCCTTCGAGTCTCATTAGCAAGATTCCTGTTTCCATCCTGCCTGCAGCAGGTTCCATGTGCTTGCTGGTCAGGAATCCACGGGAATATTCACATCTCCAGACCTAGCGCCTTTTTCTCCACATGTTTGACCACACATCTTGTGTTCCCTCTGCAGGATCTGATACTTGCAGACTTCCTGCACTCAGGCCTGGATTAGCAGGGGGGTTAAAGCCAAGGTTGGCTCATTTCTTTGTCTGGTTACAATGGGTTGGACAGCAGAGCTCCTGGCCCTTCAAAACTGGAGGGGTAAGAGGAGCAGGGAGGTTGGAGATGAGGTGAAGTGTCTTCCTCTCCTATTGGCACCATCCAAATTCAAGGGGCATGGTGAAAACCGTGGGGTTTCTTCTGTTTGCAAAACTGACTTTACAGGTCATCCATCTCTGCTTGTGAAAGGGCTACAGCACAGCAATTAAGCCTGTGGAATATTTGGGAAATCTTTTCCTGTTAAAGATACACTGAGAAGATGCTTTTCCTCATCCAGAAACTGGATTTGATGCGTGTGAGGAGCAAGGGGAGGGGAGGGATGGAAGATGAAACAGGATTTTCTCCTTTTAGGTTTTGTGGAGGACTAGTTGCTGTAAAACCCTGTGTGAGGCTGTGATCTCTGGGGCTTCGTATGCCCCCTCTGGGGTCAGGCAGATCTTACAATCCTTGGCCTTCTCTGAGAATGGGCAGAGGATGTTTTTCCTCCTGTTTGGGGGCTGGGATTTAGGAAGAATCTCTTCATACGTGGCAGTAAGGCAGAGGCTGTGTGGTGGTTTTCACCCGGTGTCCACCCAAACCTCCAGGACCCCCTGTCCCAGCGGGAAAAAAGGAAAAAAAGGCAAAAAACAGCTGAGAGAGAATGGCAAAACAAACTCAGAGGAGCTAAATACTTCAATTTATTACTAACAAGACAAGAACTAAAACTAAAAGTGATAAAAGTAAGAAAGAAATGAGTCCCAAGAACCCCCCTCTCCTGCCACTCCTCCCTCCCTCCAGCAGTTCCAGGGAGCAGGGAATGGGAGTTTTGCAGGTGGGTGTTGTTGCTGCCATTGCTCTTGTCCTGGGGGTCACTCCATGGGGGGCAGTCGGGTCTCTGCCCCCCGATGGGCTCCGTGGGCTGCAGGGGGACAACCTGCTCCCCCACGGTCCTGCCCACGGGCTGCAGGGGGGCCGCAGCTCTGAGTCCTTCCCCTGCTCCCGTGGGGTCCCTCCCACGGCAGACAGTCCTCAAGAGACCTCTCCAACGGGAGTCCACCCCCCGGGCAACACTTCTGCTGGGGGAAAAACCTGCTCCAGGTGGGTCTCCTTCTGCAGGAGTCCTGGCTGCAAGTCTCTTGCAGGATCTCGCTCCATCCTGGGCCTCCCCCAGGGCAACAGCTCCTTGGGGCATCCACCTGCTCCTCCAGGGGCTGCAGGAGGGACACAGCTTTGAGTCCTTCCCCGTCCCTGCTCCAGCGTGGGGTCCCTCCTTCTCCTCCTCCTGCTCCCACCTTGGTCTCTGTGTTGTTCTCCCATGGCTGGAATTCCCAACTGCCCCACACTCCTAATTCTTCACTCTGTTCTCCCAGAGCTGGGACTGGGATTCTTCATTGGCTCCACTCTGTCCACCAGCAGGAGGTCCCTCCTGGCCCTGGCTGTCCTTGGCTCCACAGGACAGGAGAAGCTTCCAGCAGCTTCTGACAGAAACCATCCTGGAAGCCCCCCTTGCTACTAAAATTCACCTACAGAACCCCATGACAGGCTCTAAGGCACCATTTCCCCCTGGAACTGGCAGTGCCCTCAGGGACTCCCTGAGCAGAGCCCAGTGCAATTACTCACACTCTTTATAGTGTGCCTCAAAAAATGCCAGGCTCCAGCTCCAAACTACAGAGGCTTTTGCCCCTGCTGCTCAAACCCCCACTGTCTCTGCTGGCCAGAAACCTCCTCATTTCCAGCCTACACATATTCACTGCTGGCCTGCTCACATTTGTTCTTAACATCATGTTTTAGCAGAAATACATTTTCCCTTTGGTTGCCACTTTCCCTGTGGTGTGTATGTGGATTAATCAGACTCTCCCTTTGGCCTTCTTTTTTGCCAGGATATTTGGTTTTCTCTTACAAGGCAGCTTCTCCTGCTCTGCTCTACCCTTCAGAGTATCTCACTTGAGCTGAAATTACCCACAATTTCCCAGTGGTTCAGATGGGATCTTGCTGGGCTCAGTATAATGGTCATGGCTCATCTCTGCAAGAATTACCTGATGTTTTCTGGGCTTGGATTTGGCTTTTCCGTGGCTGTGTCACATTTTGTGACTCTCAGCTCTCATGGGATGGACTAATCAACCTGGACCCTTCAGCTCTGTCCTTTCCAGCAGCTGAAATTCTCTGTATCAGCCCAGTCTCTGGCCTTGATGGTATTGAATTACAGCTTGTTTTTCTCCCTCCAGGTCTCAAGTTCTTCCTCTCTGTCATCCTGGTCTTTCCTTCTGTTAAATGTGCCTCTAACAAACCTCAGTGGGATCTTCTGAACATTCTTGGTCTGTACTGGGGTCATTAATGAAAAGTGGGAGGAGACTCCAGTCTGGGCACTGCACAGTCTGCACAGAACTGATCCCTGCCCCAGGATTATATTCCAACTTCATTTGTTCTTTATTTTTCCCTAAGGATTTGCAATGTTTTGAGTCCATGGTGGGTCTGTCCTGCTCAGGGGTTTCCCAGCTGTTTCATGTCCTTGGTTCCTCCGGTTTGATCTCTAATGCAGAGACCACACACGGGTGTAGTTTGCAGATCTGCAGGACACACATCAGTGATTTCAGACCCTAAAAGTTCAGGGGAGTCTAATTACTGGTCAGCTTTGCTGTGCTCCTGCTTGTTGCCCTGTACTCTGGTCCTGGAGGGTGAAGATCCAACTCACTCCATCAGCTCAAGCTTTGCCTCTCCCTGCCAGGTCAGTCTTCTGCAGCCTCTCTGGTGTAAGCCAGAGGTGAAGAGGGAAAAGGGAGGAATTTGGAGAGCTGTCCCAAAAGTCTGGGAAGAAATCCCTGTTGTCTTGGTTGTCAGAATACTGGCTGGTTAAAATCCCTCACAGGCCAAAGACCACGTGTGCCAAAATTCTGCTCCTGCCCTGATTTTATTCCCTCATTGCTCAGCCTCAATTTTATTTTTACTCTGGGAATTCCAGGTCCCACCCTCAGCCAATGGTCAGCCCCACACTGGCAGCAAGAGGATTTTTGGCTGGTGACTGAGGACAACTTGCCAACTTAAACCTGTCCCTGCTGAAGGCTTTAGCAGAGACTCAGGAGTGGCCTAACCCATGTTCTTCCTTAGTGGTTTGGCCACCAGTGGTGTTTGAGCCCACCTGGTGTGTGCCAAATCACATCTTCTTGTGGGAAACACAATCCTGACAGGAAAGAGTCCGTGGCAAAAACACCTTTACTCTGGTTTACCTTGTGCCCAGGTGGCCAAGAAGGCCAGTGGGATCTTGGGCTGGCTCAGGAAGAGCGTGGCCAGCAGGAGCAGGGCAGGGATCCTTCCCCTGGACTCTGCCTTGGGGGGGACACACCTCGACTGTGTGTCCAGTTCTGGGCCCTCAGCTCAGGGAAGATCTTGAGGGGCTGGAGCAGGTGCAGAGAAGAGCAACGAGGGTGGGGAAGGGACTGGGGCACAAGTGCTGTGGGGAGAGGCTGAGGGAGCTGGAGGGGTTCAGTGTGGAGAAGAGGAGGCTCAGAGGTGACCTCCTCACTCTCTACAACCCCTGCAGGGAGGTTGTAGCCAGGTGGGGTTGGTCTCTTCTGCCAGGGAACAGCACCAGGATGAGGGGGCAGGGCTGGAGATCACCCAGGGGTGGTTCAGGTGGGAAAGGAATTCCCAGTTAGAAAGGAATTCTTTGCAGAGAGAGTGACCAGGCATTGGAATGGCCTGTCCAGAGAGGGGGGGATTCACCTCCCTGGAGGGTTTCAAACTGAGCTTGGCCATGGCATCAGTGCCATGATCTGGGAAAGGGGCTGAAGTTGGACCAAGGGTTGGACTGGATGACCTCGGAGGTCTTTTCCAACCCAATCCATTCTGTGATTCTATGAGGAACACAGTGCACACACACACACACACACACTCACACTCACACCAGAGCAGTCTTCAGGCAGTCCAAGATCTCATCCTGAGGCAGGGGACTGATTAATGTAGAGTTATATCTCAGTGTCCCTGCCTTTGTGCCTTTCCTGGTGCCAGGTATCACCGGGCCGTGATAATCACTGCAAGGAACACTCCTTTATTCTTGCCTGGTGGGGAGGGCTTTTCAATCTCACACACAAAGGCAGAACAAGATCCAGCAGCTGAAAGGTGGACAAACTCAGCTCCAGAATGAGCTGGGAAGAGAGTTCAAGTTGAAAGCAGCACGGGAGGGGCACCTGTGGAAAGTGTTCGTTTAGTGCAGCCTTTTGGAAGAGCTCTGTGCTTCGTGGCTGGGGGGAGGTCAGTATTATAAATGACCACTCGGAATGACCAAGTCACTCAGCAAAACAGGGTAGTTTTAATTGTACAGGTAATGAAAATTACAGAGAAAAAAACAAGGCAGCGCGGGAGGTACCAGAGTCAGCGCCCTGTCAGTAACACCCCGTTAGAGCTTCCAGGCTCTGCTTACAGACAGTCAAAACATGCATATTCTTGATTTCTGGTTAAATGATTGCATTTTAAATCCTATCATCTGACTCTACGTGGTGCTTCTTGGTAATTGTGGGTCAGGAAGGATTTGTGATATTCTTAGCTTAAATTTGTACTAGAGAGGCTCTGTTGTTGAAAGTTCTCTCTCTCTCATCTGGGGGTGCTTCCCTCTTTGTCTTGATTGGTCTGTCGCCCAATTGTGTGGAGGTACTTGGCTTAATCTTCCTTTCCATTGTATCTATCTGTATCCAAAGGCTGCTCAGTCATTAACTTTGGCTTTCTTCTTTTACCCCCTTTTGATATGTGAAACTAAGTTCATGTCTTGCTTTTAGTTGCTAAACCTTTACAGCATATTCCCCAACGCCCAGATGTACAATACTCAATGCTTTCAGAATCCCACTGAATAATTTGGCAAGCAATACAGTGTACTTGGTTATATTTTTGACAAAAATTAAGCCTCACAACTGCAAGGAACACTCCTTTATTCTTGCCTGGTGGGGAGGGCTTTTCAATCTCACACACAAAGGCAGAACAAGATCCAGCAGCTGAAAGGTGGACAAACTCAGCCCCGGAACGAGCCGGGAAGAGAATTGAAGTTGGAAGCAGCGCGGGAGGGGCACCTGTGGAAAGGGTTCCTTTAGTGCAGCCTTTTGGAAGAGCTCTGTGCTTCGTGGGTGGGGGGAGGTCAGCTGAAAGGAGTGCAGAAAGGAGGTGACAGCAGAGCCGTCTGGCCTCGGTGGGTGAGTTACTGATGGGATTAAATGACCCCTTTCCTCTGGGTCGCTGGGTCTCTGTAATGAAGGCGTCGGCTGCCGCACGGAGAGGGCCGAGCAGGGGCTTGGAGGAAATGGAAGTGAACGTCTGGCAGTAATTCAAGTGTTTCTGTCTTGCTGTCAGTAATTCAAGTGTTGCTGTTGAGCAGCTGTGTGCTTAAAACCTGGGTAAATGTTAATATGCAGATATCCCAGTGGCAGAGGGCTTTGATTCTCAGCGATTCGCTGGTTTTTAAGGACCTTTCTCTTTGCAGTGTTGGTCGTTTTGCTCTTCGTTAGAGCTCGTTTTGTATGGATCCCCCTTGGGGAGGTGGTGGGAAGGGAAGGTGCCTTCGACCACAGCCAAGTGCAGAGGACACTCTGCTGTTATTTTTAGCTGCCAGGAGAACTCTGAAGGGGTGATTATCATTATATTTTCATTCTCTTGGCCTTCAACAACAAACTGTACTCCAATTGGCAGCTTTAAACATCTTGAACAGAGTCCCAGAGTGGCAGCGATCTGAATTGCTCCCTGAAATTTGGATTTCTGAGGTTCACCAAGTCTGAATCCAGACAAAATTTAGGGACAAAATGCAGCCTGTGTTTCTCCAGCACACCAACTGTTCGTTCTCAAAATGGTCCTGCAGCTTTAATAGTGATGAGGAAGATTTTCAGAAGTCATTAGAAGTAGCTGAGCTTTACCACCATCGAAGCCAACAGAAAAACCTTCTCAGTGCTGCAGTGGCAACAGGATAGGCCAGAAGTGAGGGATTTTTGAGTCAAGTTCAGTTAGTTCTGTGTCCACAAGGATTAGAGGTTTGCAGGGACTCAGTGACTGTCAGAAATTGCAGCAGACCAGGAAACTCAGCAGTATTTTGGTACCTGAAGAACCAGGTCTGGGACGTTGCCACTGGACCCAAAGTTGAAGCCAACACTGTGTTTTAAATCTTTCAGGGAAGAGTTGTATAAAAGGCAGTGGAAGGGGTTTTGTGCAGGGTTGTAAGGAATAATTTCAAACTAATCCACGGAGCCATTGGGCTTTTAAGGGCAAATCCTTTTCCTCCAGCTATTCTGCAGTGGGGAACTGAAAGGAAACTCATTGTGATTTTTCATTGTCCATTGACATAACAAACATAATAAATAATGCTCAGTTAGAGCCTTAGTTTTACCAACTAAAATGATTAATGAAGTAATTGCCTCTCTAAATGAGGATTCTCTTAAATTGCTATGTTTTCTGAGACCAGCCCTGGTTACTGAAGACCTCTGATCCCTGTTTGAAATCCATAGTTTTAGGGGCTGGGAGGTGAGAGGAGCCCTCTGTGTTCATGGGTTTGTGTCTCTAGTTCCTTTGTCCAGGTTTAAAAATACCAGTTTAAATCCCAGCTGGGCTCATCCACATTTTGAGGTTCTCTCTTGCTGACCAAAACCTCCTTTTGCTCCAGCTTGCAGATTCCCTCGTGCCCTTGGAGATCAAGCCTGGCATTTCCTTGGCAACAGTGTCTGCTGTGCTGCACACTAAGGACAACAAGCACGTGCTGCAGGTACAGGAGGATGGGAGAGGGACACAAACATCCCTGCATGGCTCTGCTGCCACCGGGGAGCCCACTGTCCTCGTGAGGAGCTCCTTCCCCACCAGGGCAGGTCCTTGTCCGAGACTGTGCCCTGGCACGTGCCAGGGAGGAATCACACTTGGAGTTAAGGAGTGGGATGCAAATAACTCTGCCTCCTTTTCCTTGGCCATGTGCCTGGCTGAGATAAAAAGGGAAGAGAGATTATTCCTGAGGCCAAGCTACCCATCATCCTTCTGCCTTCCATAACCAGAAGCAGCACCAGTCAGCTTCCAACAGAGCTGAGGGCCAGAGGAGAGAGATGACCTGAAACATCAGCCCTGAAACATCAGCCCTGTGAAAGGACTGTGCCTCCTGCTGCCCTGTTGTGGCAGTTTTCACCTGGTGTCCACCCAAACCTCCAGGCCCCCCCTTGCCCAGAGGGAAAGGGAAAAGGAGAAGAGGCAAAAACACAGCTGAGAGATAATGGCAAACGAACTCAGAGTAGCTAAATACTTCAATTTATTCTAACAAGACAAGAACTAAAAGCACTAAAACTAAAAAGTAAGAACAAAATTACTCTTAAGAACACTCTTCCCACTCCTCCCTCCCTCCAGCAGTTGCAGGGAGCAGGGAATGGGAGTTTTGCAGGTGGGTGTTGTTGCTGCCATTGCTCTTGTCCTGGGGGTCACTCCATGGGGGGCAGTCGGGTCTCTGCCCCCCGATGGGCTCCGTGGGCTGCAGGGGGACAACCTGCTCCCCCACGGTCCTGCCCACGGGCTGCAGGGGGGCCGCAGCTCTGAGTCCTTCCCCTGCTCCCGTGGGGTCCCTCCCACGGCAGACAGTCCTCAAGAGACCTCTCCAACGGGAGTCCACCCCCCGGGCAACACTTCTGCTGGGGGAAAAACCTGCTCCAGGTGGGTCTCCTTCTGCAGGAGTCCTGGCTGCAAGTCTCTTGCAGGATCTCGCTCCATCCTGGGCCTCCCCCAGGGCAACAGCTCCTTGGGGCATCCACCTGCTCCTGCAGGGGCTGCAGGGGGGTCTGTGCACCCCGATGGATCTCCACGGGCTTCAGGGAGAGGGGGGGGGGAGTAGCTTTGAGTCCTTCCCCCCCTGCTCCAGCGTGAGGTCCCTCCTTCTCCTCCTCCTGCTCCCACCTTGGTCTCTGTGTTGTTCTCCCATGGCTGGAATTCCCAACTGCCCCACACTCCTAATTCTTCACTCTGTTATCCCAGAGCTGGGACTGGGATTCTTCATTGGCTCCACTCTGTCCACCAGCAGGAGGTCCCTCCTGGCCCTGGCTGTCCTTGGCTCCACAGGACAGGAGAAGCTTCCAGCAGCTTCTACCAGAAACCATCCTGGAATCCCCCTCTGCTGCTAAAATTCAGCTATAGAACCCCATGACACCCCAGGGGGCAGGTTGGATCTCCTGGTACTGCAGTGTGACATCCCTTCCTGCCACCTCCTTCAGGCTGGCACTGCAGTTCCTGCCATTCGTGCTCCTCAGGAGGAGGTGATGTCTGAGTCACCTGGTCCCCTTTTTCCTTGGATACAGGAGCCTGTAGGGACTCAGGGAAGAGCCCTTCTCCTGCCAGGTCCAGTACACTTGGGGAAGAGGGCCCAGTATGGAAATGGTTTTAAATGCAAGGATATGAAGAGTGATCAAGGATTTGTGTTAGTGCACAGCACACAGGCTGCTCTCCTCCTTCCAAGTCTGTTCCCTGGAAACACTAAACAACGTTGGAAGAACTGAAGTGTTGCAGTGGGATTGGTCTGGGGTTGCTTGCTCCTTTGTGTTAGTCATTTACTCAGTTTTCTGCCCAGGTTCCTGCTGCCAGATAGACTCAGGCCTGGGCTTAAAATGCCAGCTTAGGTCCTCCTAAATGGCTGGAGCTGAGCCAGCCCAGTGGGACCTGTCAGGCCTGGCTGAGCCGGGGACCTCTGGAGTCACAGGAACTGTGTGGATGAGCCCCAAGAACTCAACCTGGGAACACACAATCATCTGAGTGATTCCCAACTAACACAATCCATGCAGGCAGTCCCCCCCCCAACCAACTGTGGGATTGGTGAGGTGACTCCAGTCCCTGCAGCAGCTCCCACCCTCCCTGTCTGCTCAAGTTCCTCCTAAAGCCTCACTTCTCCAACCCAGTGTTCTCCTAACGCCCCTTTCTTCTCCTTCCCTGAGTAACTGCTCTGAATTTGCCCATTTCTCAACCTGCTGCATCCTTAGAGTGTGATTTTTTTTTCCCCTTTGCACCTTCTCATCCCTCAGCTGCCTCCCAAACCCCCCCAGCCTCCTGCCAGCAAGAAGAGGAAGCGAGTGAGCGACGACGTGCCCGAGTGCAAATCCTTGAAGCCGCTGCTGAGCGGCTCCATTCCCGTGGACCAGTTTGTGCAGACTCTGGAGAAGGTGAGGGCTCCTTGGTGGCAAGTTCTGCTCATCTCTGACCTCAGATGTGCTGCTTTGGTAGCAGAGAGAGGGGGGGAATGATTCCAGCGTGGCTTGAAACGGAGAAGGGTTGAATTAGCAAAGGATTCCATGAAATGTGTGTCCCTGCACTATGGAAGGAAGAGTCCCCTGTGGAGTCGTGTCCTGACAGAGGGGGGTCATGTCAGTCATCTCCTGTTTTTCCACGGAAGCAGAGCTTTTGGGTCACCCTGTGAGGGTGAATTTCCCCACATAACTTTGGGGTTCAGCAATAAGTGTCAGCACTGGGCAGGAAGTCCCCAAAGCATTTGGTGTTTTACAGATGTTGGGAGGACCAAGTGACCGAGTGAAGAAGAGACCCTGGGAATGTCCCTTTCTGGGGAGCTGCAGGATGGGAGGCTTGGTGGCTCATCTTGGAGGCTCTGTGGAGCCTTGTCCTTGCCTGAAGGACTTCTGGGAGAAAATTATCAGGAAAAAGGGCAGGATTCCAGCCTTCCTGTACCTGAAGGGGGTACAGGAAGGAGGAAGAGAGACTACTGACAGGGGCCTGGAGGGACAGGACACAGGGAATGTCTTCTCACTGACAGGGGACAGGGTTAGATGGGATATTGGGAAGAAATTCTTTCTTGTGAGGGTGGTGAGGGTCTGGGATGGAATTCCCAGAGAAGCTGTGGCTGTTCCATCCCTGGAAGTGTCCAAGGCCAGGTTGGATGGGGCTTGGAGCGACCCGGCATGGAGGTGTCGGGGTTGAAACTGGATGAGCTTTAATATCCCTTCCAACCCAAACCACTCCATAATTCCATGAAGTTCATCCTCACTCGTGTCCTGGTCTTTGATCTCTCCCCGTTTCCTGAGCTGTGGTAACATCCCCGTCTCTTCCCCACTCCCAGCACGGGTTCAGCGACGTGAAGGTGGAGGACACAGCCAAGGGCCACATTGTCCTGCTGCAGGAGGCAGAGACCCTCATCCAGCTCGAGGAGGACTCCACACACATCATCTGTGACAATGATGAACCTCTGAGGATCAAACTCAGGGACCTGGTTCTCAAATTCCTGCAAAAGTTTTAGCTCCTGGCCATCCCAGTGCTCTACAGGGAGAGAGCCTGGAGCACCAGGACTTGGAGCTCTCTGGGGAACCAAGAGAATTTTGTGATTCAAAGAGACCAGAAACCACCTTCCCCTTCATGGAGAAGCAAGGAAGTATTTTTAATATCCATCTATTTTTTAAATCTTATTTTTAAGCTGTTTTGGAATCCTGTGGGGGAGTTGGAATGTTACAGGAGATGGGAACTGGATAACTGGAATGTGTCTTAACCACATCAAGGTGAACTGCTGCTCCTGTGTGTGGCCCTCAGCAGTGTCTGCCCAGCCCCTCACCTGGCACAGCTCTTCAGGAGGATGGAAACCTTGGCCTTGGGTACTGAGAGATTCATTTCTCCTCCCCCTCTTTCTTCCCAGTCACCAGATCCAGTTTCCTGCCTGTCCTACCATCTGCACTGGACTCGTGTGTGTCCCTGGCACGAGGAGGATCAGGAAGCTGGTGAGGCAAAGATGACAGAAATAAAAACAGAAAAAGGGGCTCTGATGGACATGTGGAATGGTGGGAAGGGCCTGGCCATTCCCTGCACAGGCAGAGGGATTTTGGGAGAGCTTCATCCTTCAGGACTTGCAGGTGTTTGGCGA
The DNA here is from genome assembly GCA_013399695.1 of Formicarius rufipectus. Classification (NCBI taxonomy): domain Eukaryota; kingdom Metazoa; phylum Chordata; class Aves; order Passeriformes; family Formicariidae; genus Formicarius; species Formicarius rufipectus. The sequence goes on along the minus strand of VXAU01001964.1, from coordinate 139,440 downwards.
TGCTGCACCTCACCTGTTACAACCAGAGCTGCCCACGGAGCTCCAGGCTCTTCACTGAGCCAAACTGAAGCTGGTTCCTCTGGGGTTCCTCAACATCAGTGGAGGAGATACCTCAGGAAGATACTTGGGAAAGTCCATAAAGTAGTTAAATTCCCAGTGCTCATAAGAAACCTTTGAGATTTAAGTGCCTCTTGTTTCTCCCTTCTAAAAACTTGTCCTTCCAGCCCCCGCATCCCAACTCCTGGCTGGAATCCTGAGTCATTCCCACAAAGCCATCTGTACTGCAGACCTGGGGAGGGTCTTCCCTCCCCAGATCATTCAGTTGGGGCCTAAACTTAGTTTTGCTTTTTTTCCTGGGATTTACTGCTGGTTGTTTTGTATTTATTTGCTGTTAAAACCCAAAAAGCACAAGTGAGGCTGCCAAGGAGGAAGCACATCCCTGGTTTATAAGAGCTTTTCCATGCCCATTCCACATCCCCGTTTGTGAAACACCTTCAGCTGGTGGCTCTGGGGAGGCTGAGGGAGGGGAGGAACAGCTGTGGAATAAAACCCACTTGCCACTGCAGCTCCCACATCCCAGGCAGGATTTCTGTTGGGTTGGGGTACAAATCCCAGCAGCCACACCCTCACTGTGTGTGTGAGAAACAGGGTCATTGGTGGGATAAAACCCTTGGGGCAGGAACATGAATCCTCATCAGGACTTTGCAGCATTTGCAGCAGCTCAGCTTCTGTATTGTCACTTAAAAAGGGAATAAAAGAATTTGGTTTATTTCCCCTTGTGATTAAATCTCCAAAGGGATTATTCCCAACCCACAGAGGTCATGGGATAAACTCATCTTTCTGCTTGTTACCTCCAGTGTTGATCCCTCTGCTGCAGAGCCTTTGTTTTCATGGATTCATGGGATGGTTTGGGTGGGAAGGGACCTTAAAGCTCATCTTCTTCCACCCCCTGCCACGGGCAGGGACACCTCCCACCAGCCCAGGTTGCTCCAAGCCCCATCCAACCTGACCTGGGACACTTCCAGGGATGGAGCAGCCACAAATTCTCTGCCCAACCCATGCCAGGGCCTACCCGTGGACAGAAAAGCTTTGCTGGATCTCTGTCTCTCCTTCTACAGGTGTGTGAGGGCAGGAAGGTGAGAGAGTCACTGTCCCTGCTGCTGTGACACATTCCAGCCACCCTCTCCCACAGAAGGAACTGAGATAATGGGACCAAACAAACCCCAGTGCTTTGGGAATGGTGGTGGGTTTCACCCGGTGGCCACCCAAACCTCCAGGGCCCTGCCTTGCCCAGAGGGAAAGGGAAAAGGAGAAGAGGCAAAAACACAGCTGAGAGATAATGGCAAACAAACTCAGAGTAGCTAAATACTTAAATTTATTACTAGCAAGATGAGAACTAAAACTAAAGGTAATAAAAGTAAAAAGTAAGAAACAAATCAGTGCCAAGAACACCCCTCTCCTCCCACTCCTCCCTCCCTCCAGCAGTTCCAGGGAGCAGGGAATGGGAGTTTTGCAGGTGGGTGTTGTTGCTGCCATTGCTCTTGTCCTGGGGGTCACTCCATGGGGGGCAGTCGGGTCTCTGCCCCCCGATGGGCTCCGTGGGCTGCAGGGGGACAACCTGCTCCCCCACGGTCCTGCCCACGGGCTGCAGGGGGGCCGCAGCTCTGAGTCCTTCCCCTGCTCCCGTGGGGTCCCTCCCACGGCAGACAGTCCTCAAGAGACCTCTCCAACGGGAGTCCACCCCCCGGGCAACACTTCTGCTGGGGGAAAAACCTGCTCCAGGTGGGTCTCCTTCTGCAGGAGTCATGGCTGCAAGTCTCTTGCAGGGTCTCCAAACCCCGAGGGATCTCCAGGGCCTTCAGGGAGAGCGGGGCGGGGCACAGCTTTGAGTCCTTCCCCCTCCCTGCTCCAGCGTGGGGTCCCTCCTTCTCCTCCGCCTGCTCTTCCCACCTTGGTCCCTCTCTCTCTGCATTGTTACCTCATGGCTGGAATTTCTAACTGCTCCACACTCCTTAACTATGTTATCCCAGAGCTGGGACTGGGATTCTTCATTGGCTCCACTCTGTCCACCAGCAGGAGGTCCCTCCTGGCCCTGGCTGTCCTTGGCTCCACAGGACAGGAGAAGCTTCCAGCAGCTTCTGACAGAAACCATCCTGGAAGGCCCCCCTGCTACTAAAATCCAGCTATAGAACCCATGACAGAAGCCACTGCTGTGCTCGTGCTGCCACACCAAAATCCAGGTGTGACTCCTCCCAGTGACAGCCGTGCTGGTGTTTTCCCAGGCCCTCTGGTAAGCTCATGGCTTTCCCAGGGCATTCCAACCTCCTGAGAGGGAAAATGAAAAGATTTTTACATTTTTCCCCTCTTGCCACTTTGAGCAGGAAAACTTCACGCTGTTCTATCAGGGCAGCATCTGAAAGTGGATGGTTTTTTTCCAAACAGCAGGGTTGTGCCTGCTGGAAAAATAAACATACTGGGGAGGGGGGATTCTGTAATGAAAAATCCTAATTAAACCAGCAAAAAGAAGTGCTTGTTCCCTCTGCACAGAGAAGGAAAAATAAACAGCATCTCTTGGTGCTGGGGCAGCCCTGCAGGGTAACCATGGCAGCCCAGGGAGCTGCCAGGGGAGGGGGAGGAATGGGGATGGGGTTATCCGGAGATGCTCCATTTGTTGGGAACAGAACAGGTTCTGCCTTTCACTCCCAGAAAGGAAGAAAAAAAGAATCCCCATGGCCACTTTGTGGGTCATCATCCCGTGGCCATCCCCACTCCCTGTGGCCACAGGGGAGGTGACCCCACATCCCACCCTGAGCTGCTCCCCTTATTAAACACCAACAGCTGGCCAGGGGATTAATTCCCAGTGAGATCCCAATCCCGTGGCACAGCCAGGCCAGGGAATAATGAATGGGAAGGATAAAATCAGCTTTCTGCACTCAGATGGCTTTTATGGAACTGATATTCCTGTTTTCTCTCCATTAATGTGAGACCCAACAAACCCAACTGCAGTGAGTCATTTAATGCCAGGCTCGTGCCCAGACACAGTCACTGGGATCTGGCACCTGGGGAGCCTGAGCCACCTGCGTGGGGACATGGACATGGTGAGCAGAGGGAAGCTGGAGCAGGGGGGTGGATCTGTGTCGCACCAGCAGCTCAGCCTTGGAGAAACATGGGGGGGATGAGAGCAGAGGGATTTGGGTTCAGCTGCACTCACTGCCTGGGCAGGATCCTAGTGGGAAAGGTGGGATCAAACAAGTCAGTTACCTGTCACCAGGGAGCCAGGAATTGTGACCCAAATCCCTTGAGGAGCCATGAACTGTGATCCCATCCTTTGAGAATCCATGAACTGTGACCCAAATCCCTTGAGGGTCCAGAACTGTGATCCAAATCCCTTGAGGATCCATGAACTGTGACCCAAATCCCTTGAGGGTCCAGAACTGTGATCCAAATCCCTTGAGGATCCATGAACTCTGACCCAAATCCCTTGAGGGTCCAGAACTGTGATCCAAAATCCTTGAGGATCCAGAACTCTGACCCAAATCCCTTGAGGATCCATGAAGTGTGACCCCATCCCTTAATCTATGAACTGTGACCCCATCCCTTAATCCATGAACTGTGACCCAAATCCCATGAGGATCCGTAACTGTGACCCAAATCCCTTGAGGATCCAGAACTGTGACCCCAAATCCCTTGAGGATCCAGAACTGTGGCCCCATCTCTTGAGGATCCAGAACTGTGACCCAAATCCCTTGAGGATCCTGAACTGTGACCCCACCCCTTGAGCCCTGTCACCTGGGACTCATGTTCTGTGTCTCCTCCCTTGAGGATCCCTTCCTAACTCCTCTCCCCTTCCCTCTCCATTCCCCTGAGCACAGGCCCAGCAGTGCCTTCTGGGAAAGGGCCTGGATGTTGGGAATTCTGTGCCCCTACAGCTTCCCCTTCCCTGCCAATCCCACTCTCCAAACCCCACAGGTGCTGGAATTGAACCCCTTTTACCAGGAAGGTGATGGTGCTGCTCCAGCTCATGGGTGGAGAACATTCACCCAATCCACCTGGGAATGGCCCAGCCTGACCTGGCTGTCAGTGTCCACCCCACAGGAATGTTTTCCTGCATTTCCAGCTGGGAAAAAAGCCCCAAACCCAGTGATTTCCCTCTTCCTGCCCATCTCAGATGGGAAGGGGCGAGCTGGTCCTTCAGCTCCGTCAGGAGCTCATGGATTTTATGGCCCTGATGAGCAGAATGGGACAGTTCCAGTGGGATTGCTTTTTCTCAGGAATGTGTCCTCCAAGAGGGAACACTTTGCAGTGCAGAGGAGTGGAAAGCCCTTTCCCCTGCCCTCCCTCCCAGAGCAGAGAATGAATTATTAATGGGATTTATCACTTCCTCCTCTCCTGATCCCAAGGTACAATCCCTCATCCAGGGAAACAACAGGAGCTCTGGTGCTGTGGCTGCTCCCACCGAGTCACAGGAGACTTTTCTCTGCTGCCTCAGGAGCAAACTGGCTTCAGCTGAGCTCATGGGGAGAGTCACATCCCAAACCAGCTTCCCACCCAGGCCAGATCCTTGCAGTGAGGATTTCTGTGCCCGTCACTGCCAGCGTGTTCCTGCCTCCCAAATTCCGGGGGTCTCTCCCGAGGACACTGCAGGGAGGCAGGTCCTGGGCTGAGCATCCACCTCCTCTCTTCCTGGACCAAAGTAAATCAGTGTTTCCCCGAAGCCTCTCCTGGAAATAAACCCAGGCACGAACAAATCCTGACCCCAAGGCAGCAGGAAAAAAAGGGGCACCGTTCCCAGGGGGAGCAGCACCAAGGACAGGGACACGGAGGTGACAAATGCCCACGGAGGGAGTGGCTGCTCGGGAGGGAAGGCAAAGGAAACAGCAGCAGGAAGGAAGGGAGAGGGAATCCAACCAGGTGCAGAAGGGAATCCTGGGGGGTTTCCAGCCCAGCACGGAGGGGAGTCCATGGCTGGTGGCCCAGCAGGCTCCATTTGTCCCCTCTGCAGGTTTGAGGTGGGAAATCTGCTTCCAATTGCCACGGATCTGTTTGGGTTTCCCACCTCCGGGACCCGGAGCATCCCCCGAGCCAGCCATGCCATGGGGATGGCCCCCAAAGGACGGCTCAGGCTCCCTGAGCAGAGAGGGGCAGCTCTGCAATCCCACCCCTGGCTCAGCTGTGTTTTCATTGCCTGGAAATACCTGGAAAACTCCTCCCGTAGTGGCTCCCACAGCCCCTGCAGGGCAGAGGCCCCGGGGCTTTGCTTGGCTCCAGCTGGTGATGCAGAAATCCAAGGATTTCCAGCCCCCTGGCCAGGCATCCCTGCTGCCACCAGGAGCCCTGTGGCCCTGGGATGGGATGTCCCATCTGGATGTTCCTACTGGGATGGGATTTCCCTGGAAGCTCCATAGGGGTCCAACCCCACCGGGGGCTCTTTTGGCCCAGCCAGGAGCTCACTGAGGGCCACCATGGGGTTTAGCACCATCCATGAGGTGTTCCCACCCTCCTGCTCCTGCTCCCTCGGGACTGCAAACCTGGCAGGGGCTCGTTTTTGGGACGCTCCAGCACCGGGAGCAGCCTCATCCCAGTGCCAGCCCCTGTCCCACTCCCACCAAAAAGGCACCGAGCCGCTCCCAAGTTAAACTCTCCATTTATTGGATCCTTTTACAAAAAACTCAGCGTTGTGCTCGTGTCGAGGGAACGTTTCTCGTCCCTCGGTTTTTGTTGGATTTTCCAACCCCGGTGCTCGCGGAGCCGTCGGCAGCCCCGCGGCACGGGCAGGGGGCGGGCGACAGGGGTGGAGTCACCACGGACAATCCTATTTACAGCGGGAAACACCTCGCTCCACACCCTGGGGAAGCAGCAGAAACCTCGGAAAGGGGGAAAGGCCTTTCCCTTGGGAAAAGAGCCCTTCCCACCCCGTCGGGACTGGGGCGGCAGAGGCCGCGTGCTCCGGGAGCTGGGATGGATCCTACAGCCAAACCTGAGCTTTGCAGTGAGCCTGGGATGCCTGAAAATCCCGGGAAAACGATGGGCAGTGGCGAGGGAGGATGGTCGGGATGGTGGCATGGGCTGGACCACTCCAGGAAAGCCCCTCTGCCCCCGTGAGGGGGGAGGAAAGCCCAAGGACAGCTCCGATCCGGGCCGTCAATCCCAGGTCTGTGCTGTGGCTCCTTGGGATGGGTTGGGATAGGGAGGGACAGCACCAGCAGATGTTCCTGCTGCCATTTCATTTCCTCACAGAATTCCATCCCTCCCAATGCTGCTGCTGCCTGGGGTGCCCCCCCGGAGCAGCCCCTTCACCCCAAACCCTTCCCCCTTAGGGGGGCTCAGCAAGGAGGGATCCATCCCACGATATCCACAGGGATCCCATCGCACATCCCGACCCTGCTCAGCCAAGGCCACCGGGGAGACCCTTCTAGCAAAACACTTTGGGCAGGAGGTGAAGGAGCCCGGGAGGGAAAGCAGCTGGATTTGCTCTGCTGATCCCTGATCCAGATGTTAAAACAAAAAGGGAATGGAAAGGGGAGGAAAAATAGAGAGGGAAAGATTCCTTGATCCGTATTTTGCTGTGCTCAGTGGTGCTGGTGAAGGCACGAGCTGTTGGCTCTGCTGGGAACAAGCTGCTCCTTCTGCTCCTTCCCTCCCCTTCCCAAGAAGGACCTGTGGGTGACCCCATCCCACGGGGCTGACAGGAAAACCTGGCTGGAAGGTGTCTGGAGAGGCCACAAAGCCCCAGTGTGGTGCAGGTGACAGGAGGAGCATGGACAGGGCTGACCTTCGGAGCGAGCCCGGGAGCTGCTGCTGGACCATCCCAGCTCCAGCTGTGGGACACAATGGGGTGACATCCCACTGCTGCTGGACCATCCCAGCTCCAGCTGTGGGACACAATGGGGTGACATCCCACTGCTGCTGGACCATCCCAGCTCCAGCTGTGGGACACAGTGGGGTGACATCCCACTGCTGCTGGACCATCCCAGCTCCAGCTGTGGGACACAATGGGGTGACATCCCACTGCTGCCAGTGCTGGGGTGCCAAGCTGCAACCTGGGCCAGGGAAACCAGAGACACGGAGGTGGAACCACAGAAGTGCCACCTTCCCCCTTCCCCAGCAGGAGCTTCTGCAGGCTGCTCAGATCTGGGAGAACATCCCACGCGGGGAAAGCCATGTCCTCCCTCCTGCCAGGGCTGGGCTTGGAGCGGGATGGAGCAGGGATTTGAGCTCGGAGGTTGGGAGATCCCCCCCTGTCAGGGCTTTGCTCTGGGGGGGAGAGAAACCACCTCCAGAAACACTCCCTGAACGCGATTCCAGCGATTCCAGCGGCGGTGCCTGGTTCAAGGGACAGAAAGCTCCTGGAGGGACTCACCCTGGGACATGGCCCAAAGCCAGGCCGTGAGGGAGGGGTGGGGTCACTGCCAGCCCCTCTGTGCTGCAGGGGGAGCTTTCCTAAGCCCCCCACACCCCTCCCTGTCCTTGCAGGATTAGCAGGACAGGGTGGGAAAAGGACACGGAGACGAGAGCGTGGCAGCCAAGGCAGCAGCCTGGGAACGGCCAGGGCTGGAGGAGGGAAGGGCCACCCAGGCCAACCTCGCCCCTCCCCAAGGGCTCGGGGTGCTGAGCAGAGCAGAGCCACGGGCTCACCACCAGCTGACACCTGGGGGGGGCAAGAGGAGCTGGGAGATGGGGAGTGGGAAAGGTTGTCCCACGGGAGAAGGGATGGGGCAACAGCAGTGACCTTGATGCTGCTCCGACACCTCCAACCTGGCCTTGCTGTGACCCATCGAGTGGGACGGGGGGTCCTGATGGGAAAAGGGGATTGGGGGAGGGGGCAAAGAAAACAAAAAAGCGCCTCACGTGGCAAATCTAAACCACTTTCATTTTAAATAACAATAATTATAATTAAAAAGAACAGCCAGCCCGGGCCGGCGAAGGGGCAGAGCCAGTGGCCAATGGGCCATTCCTCAGGGTATGATCCAGGGAGTGTCCTCCCAGGAACCACGAGATCCTGTTTCCAGGAGCCACGAGATCCTGTTCCATGAGATGCTGTTCCCAGGAACCACAAGATCCTGTTCCCATGAGATCCTGTTCCCACGAGCCACGAGNTCCCAGGAACCACGAGATCCTGTTCCCATGAGATCCTGTTCCCAGGAACCACGAGATCCTGTTTCCAGGAGCCACGAGATCCTGTTCCATGAGATGCTGTTCCCAGGAACCACAAGATCCTGTTCCCATGAGATCCTATTCCCAGGAGCCACGAGGNGATCCTGTTCCCACGAGCCACGAGATCCTGTTCCATGAGATCCTGTTCCCATGAGATCCTGTTCCATGAGATCCTGTTCCCAGGAGCCACAAGATCCTGTTCCCACAAGATCCTGTTCCCATGAGATCCTATTCCCAGGAGCCACGAGGTCCTGTTCCATGAGATCCTGTTCCCAGTCCCTCGGTCGAGTGGCCGTGGGGAAGAGCAGGACCGGAGGGGGTCACCGAGCCCATCCCAATCCAGGCCATGCCGTTTTCCCACGGGAAGGGGCCCTGGAGCCCCCAGCGAGGGCCGCTCTGCACTCCCAGCCCCAGCCACGAGCCCCTCTGTGCCCGGGAGGAGCAGCAGCCTCTGCCCCTCAGATGAACTTGAAGCATTTGGTCTTGTCGTGGGGCAGGCGGGTCTTGAAGAGCACGGAGTCGACGCGGAACTGGGTGTAGAGGAGGGGCATGTACCCGTACACCTGCACGAAGAAGTTGATGCACTTGTGCCGCTCGTGGAAGTGGGAATCGTCGTGGGAGAGGGCCTGGGGGCAGCCGGGGCAGCGGAAGGTCCAGCGGGAGGTCACCTGTGGGGAGGGGACACGGGTGGTCAGGGACGTGAGTGGTCAGAGACGTGAGTGGTCAGGGATGTGGGTGGTCAGGGCTGTGGGTGGTCAGGGCTGTGGGTGGTCAGGGATGTGGGTGGTCAGGGATGTGGGTGGTCAGGGACACGGGTGGTCAGGGCCGTGGGTGGTCAGTGACACAGGTGGTCAGGGATGTGGGTGGNCAGGGATGTGGGTGGTCAGGGCCGTGAGTAGTCAGTGACACAGGTGGTCAGGGCCGTGGGTGGTCAGTGACACGGGTGGTCAGGGATGTGGGTGGTCAGTGACACGGGTGGTCAGGGCCACACTGCCCAGAACGCCCTGCCCTGGCCTGAGGCGCCGCCTGGGGGGTGGATACAGCTGGAATCGTGGGATGGGCTCAGTGGATGGGACCTTAAAGATCATCTCATTCCGACCCCTGCCATGGGCAGGGACACCTCCCACCAGCCCAGGGTGCTCCAAGTCCCATCCAACCTGGTTTGGGACACCTCCAGGGATGGGGCAGGCACAGCTTTCCTGGGAAACCTGTGCCAGGGCCTGCCCACCCTCCCAGCCAACAATTCCTTCCCAATATCCCCCCCATCCCTGCCCTCTGGCACTGGGAAGCCATTCCCTGTGTCCTGTCCCTCCATCCCTTATCCCAGGTCCCTCTCCAGCTCTCCTGGAGCCCCTTTACGCTCTGGAAGGAGCTCCAAGGTCTCCCTGGATCCTTCCCTTCTCCAGGTGAACCCCCCCAGCTCTCCCAGCCTGTCTCCAGAGCAGAGGGGCTTCAGCCCTGGAGCATCTCTGTGGCCTCCTCTGGACTCTCTCCAGCAGCTCCACATCCTTGTGCTGCTGTTCCCAGGGCTGGAGGCAGAATTCCAGGTGGGGTCTCACCTGAGGGAGTAGAGGGGGAGAATCCCCCCACTACACCCACTGGCCACCGAAGTATCAGCAATTTGGGGCACTTCTTGTTTCAGGCACCTGGAGTGAGGTCTTTGGAAAGGGCTCCCATTTTCAGGAGTTGCTGAGGAGCCACCCATTGACTAAAGGGCCTCCTGCTCTGTCCTGAACCCAAACATGCCCCTTGGTCTGGTTCTCCACAATCTCCACTTCCCAGCAGCTCCAGCTGGGACCACCACACAGGACAACCCACCCATCACACCCATGGCCAGACCCACCCTCGAGGCAGCTGCCCACGAGTGACAGTGACATTTGCAGGGCTGAGAGACCAAGAGCAGGACGAGCTGCATCCCAAATCCCTGCTCAGCACTGTGACATTCATCTGCTGTCACAGGGCAGGGGAACTCCAGCTCAGCTGCAGCGTTTGGACCAAGCACAGATGAGCTGAATGGCCCTGGAAAGCCTCACAAAATCAGCCAGGAATCACTGAGATTTGTGCTGGAAAGAAGGAAATTTGTGAGTTTGGGATCAGCTGCTCAGAAGGGCCTTTGCTGAGCCAGGAACTCTCTGATCTGAGCTGCAGCACAAGTCAGAGAATTATGGAATCATGGAATATTTTGGGTTTGAAGGGACCTTAAAGATCATCTTGGGCAGGGAACATTCCACTAGGCCGGGAATTATTTTAGTCTTGTAATGCCAAACCTCAATCCATCTGCTCACCGAGGTGGGATTTAGCTGCTCCCACACTTGGAGCTGGGACCTCCCTGGAGCAGAACAGCCCCTAAAGCACCACTGGCTTCCCACCCACAGCTCCACCAGAAATGCCAACAAGCAGAGAGAGCCCCTCCCCAGTGCTTCACCTTTATGGGAGGTTTCCTGGTGAGGTGGGAGACCAGGAAGTTCATGGCGATGTCCTCACAGTTGATGTACTCGTCCACCATGTCCCGGATGGCCTGGGGCATCACGTAGGAATACAGGTAGGCATAGTACTGGGAACAGGAGAGGGCACAGAGTTGGTCAAGGGGACCCAGCAGGGATGGCCAAGCCCTGCTGGTGCCACCTCGGGGCTCCACGGGGCAGTGTGAGGACGTGGAGATGTGTGAGGACATTGGGATGTGTTCGAGTCAGGGACACCAGCGGAGGGATTCCCGGTAAGGGATTGATCCTGCCCCAGGATTAACCAGCCACAGCAGCAGCACAGCCACCCACAGCCACCACCCTCATCAATCCCACCCTCCTGGAATCCCAGGAATGGAGCAATGAGGGTTCCACCCCCATCAGACCTCGCTGACCCAGCAGCTGATGGGTGAACCTCCCCAGGGCACGGGCTCAGGACCAGTTTGGAGGAGTGAGGGAAAAGTTGCAGGGAGCTCCAAAACTGCCCCTGAAGGAACTGTGAGGAGGAAGGGGCAGCCCCGGGAGGTCTCACCTTGTGGAAGAAGGCAGCTCCAGTGAGCACCATGGAGAGCTCACAGGAGTAGTTGGAGTTGTAGAGCCAGGACTGGTGCGGGATGTCCCACGCGTGGTAACGCCCCGGGAAGCCCACGATGCGGTCCCGGGCCTCCCTCCAGACCCTGCCAACACAAGCACTGTGGGTCAGACCCCCTGTCAGGGGGTTCTGGAGCTGAATTTTAGGAGAAGGAGGGGCTTCCAGGATGGTTTCTGGTAGAAGCTGCTGGAAGCTTCTCCTGTCCTGTGGAGCCAAGGACAGCCAGGGCCAGGAGGGACCTCCTGCTGGTGGACAGAGTGGAGCCAATGAAGAATCCCAGTCCCAGCTCTGGGATCACAGAGTGAAGAATTAGGAGTGTGGGGCAGTTGGGAATTCCAGCCATGGGAGAACAACACAGAGACCTAACTTTAAACCAGCACAGTTGGGCAAAGCCTCAGACAGGCAAAGGAAAATGATCCCAAACCGGGGGGGAAAGAGCCCAGTTCAGATAAAGAGCCTGGAATGGGGCAGGGAAGGGAAGGCGGGAGTCCTGAGCCTTCCAGCAGCTCCTGTCTCATCCCTCCCAGGGACCTGGGGGGGTTTCCAGGCACTTTGTGCCTTTTAATGCTCCTCCCAAACACGAGCCAGGGCGTTCTGGGGAGAGCTGGGCCCTGTTTGCCACCCCAGGCAGCTGCTGGCTCTTCCCAGAGGTGGGACCTCTGCTTGTTCTTTGTGACATCCCCATTCTTCATGGCATCTCTGTTCTTCCTGCCATCCTCACTCCTTATGCCATCCCCACTGCTCATGCCATCCCTACTTCTTGTGCTACCCTCACTCCTCATGCCATCCCCTCTCCTCGTGCCATCCCCTCTCATGCCATCCCCTCTCCTCGTGCCACCCTCCCTCCTCGTGCCCCCCTCTCTCCCCAGCAGTTCCTGGCAGGGAGCTTTGGCAGCAGGAGCTTCAGGAGCCCCCAGGGCTGATTTTCCTCCCTCAGCTCCATGGGCAGGAAGTTTTTCCCAGGGAAAAGTCGAGGGCAAAGGGGGAGGCTGGAGCAGAAGGGGGTGGGGACCAGAGCAACCAGCACCAGCCTGTGCCATGCTCTGCAGGGCACGGTGCCCCCACTGCTGGCAGGTGCCAGTGCCCCCGGGGGCAGAGGGAGGCA
>VXAU01001964.1:98441-115535 GCA_013399695.1 Formicarius rufipectus | reverse complement strand
ACAGGTAATCTTTGATTTTGAAAGCTGCACAACTTTTTATTTTCAATTAGAAACAGCTGTGCAGCATGGATCATCAACCGAGGTATGGAAAGTTTATATAAGAAACACCTTCAGCAGAAGGGGGACACTCCTGGGAACGCTGCTGCACTGGGCAGGGCCAGTCCAACCACAAATGTCCTGTGTGAGGCGACTCTGTGCTAAGAAACACGAGGGTTTCCTCGTTGGGTTTCTGATTTGCTCCTTCTGGAAGCAAATCCGGTGCTCCCCGTTCCCACATCCAGCCCAGGGCCTGAAAGTTCAGTTGGTTTTGTACACAAGGGCTGTGAGTTTTTGGTAAGGCAGGGAGAAGGGGGAACGGCCAGGGTAAAGCTGTGACTCCCCAAAGAGCTTCAACAGGTGAGTTGGCCCAGAAAAGCACAAGTCACGTCACCAAGGAGGGGTCTGGCAGGTGCTGAGCTGCCTGGTTGGGCCACAACTTCAGCTGGAACTTGAGCAAAGCTCCCAGGAGGGAACAGGATGGACTGAAGTAGTGCTGTGGGTCAGCACAGAGGGTCTGATTCTCTTTTTTAACTCATGGCCAGCAGGAGGATCTCCCCCTGGGTCACACACACCACTCCAGGTTATCTCGAGCTCCTTGTGACTGGTGCTGCCCTGACCAGAAAACCAGACCTGAAGGAGGAACCTCTTGTTGAAGGAGCAGCAGAGAAGCTCATGGTGCCCCCACGGCACATCACACACTGATGCCACACCCTGACCAGCTCCTGTCCCCCTCCCCTTTGCCAGGAGCACCACCTTTTTGTGCTCCTCAAAAGGGAGATACCACCACACATTGGAGGATTTCTGCTGACCAGGACATGCAAACCTCAGGCACCTGTCCCTACCCCAGCAGCAGGGTCAGGACAGCATTCCCTCCCCATCAATAAATGGCATTCCAAGGGATCCCATGGCCATCCAGACCCAGCAGCACCTCCAGAGTAGACATTTTCCAAGGATTCTTCCTCTTTAAACAAACAGCTGAACTCAGGGAGCTCTCCCACCTTGCCACCAGGTCAGCACTGAAGGACACCAACCACTGGACTGGTCAGAGGCAGCTCCTCAGCTGGGAACAAAGCTGGAGGGAGGGAGGGATTGGTCCCTGCCACAGGAGCTGCTGCTGGTACTGACCCTCCAGCACACACCCCACCCCAGCCCCGAGGGAGAGGAGGAGGAAGGAAACTCCTGAGGGGCTTTTCCAGCCTCTGAGGGAGCTGCACTCACGTGGGAGACAGAGGAGTTGGGAGTTCAGGCTGTGACTTCCCACAACGGGAGCACAGGTTGTGAAAATGCTGCTTTGGGATCAAAAAGGTTTAGTCCCAAAATCACTGAATGGTTTGGGTTGGAAGGGACCTCAAAGCTCAACTCTTTCCAACCCCTGCCACGGATTGGACACCTCCCACTATCCCAGGGTGCTCCAAGGGAATCCAACCTGCCCTTGGACACTCCCAGGGAAGATCCAGGGGCAGCCACAGCTTCTCTGGGAATTCCAGCCCAGCCCCTCCCCACCCTCCCAGCCAACAATTCCTTCCCAATATCCCCCCATCCATCCCTGCCCTCTGGCACTGGGAAGCCATTCCCTGTGTCCTGTCCCTCCATGCCTTGTCCCCAGTCCCTCTCCAGCTCTCCTGGAGCCCCTCCAGGCTCTGGAAGAGGCTCCAAGGTGTCCCTGGATCCTTCTCCTCCCCAGGTGAACACCCCCAGCTCCCTGAGATGTTCCAGCCCTGGAGCATCAACGTGGCCTCCTCTGGACTCTCCCCAGCAGCTTCACGTCCTTGTGCTGTTGGATTTTCTCCAGTAAGCCTCTGGCTCCAGGTGCTTTGATCATGGGTCACACAGGCACATGTGCTGCTCCTCACAGCCAGATGGTGCCTGGACCCCCCTTCAATCACCAGGAGGGGACCCTCATCCCCTTCTCTTCCTCCCAAGTCTCCCCCACGTGCTTTGGGACCTGAATACAGGCAAGTCCTCCCATCCCAACGTTACTGGAGACATTATTTGTTACCCAGAGCTCCAGCACTGCTTCCACATCTGAGAGAATTGGATATTCCCCCTTCAAAAGGCACCTTTTTTCCCCAGGAGGAAATCAGATCCACAGCTCTGCAGCTTCTTTAGACACTGGTTTGTCTTTCTTCCAAGCCCACATCCCACCCCCCTGCCAGCACATCCCACATCTCAGCCTCTGCTCCCCAAGGTCCTGTGCCCTTTTCCACAGCAGATCTCAGGATCTGTCGCTGCCTGAAGCAGCCCAGGGAAGTTTTCCATCATTTCCATCATTCCCACACCAAACCATCCACGCAGATGGACACAACAGACCCCCCATGGGATCAAACACCCAGCCTGGAGAAGGATTTAGCAACAAGCAGGTCGGTGGGGTGGACGCCCCAAGGCTGCGCAGGGTTAACCCTTCTGGGAGAGATCCCAGGAGAGATCCCAGGAGATTTGGGCTCTTTGAAAAGTTGGGATTGAGGATAATGGGAGGAATTCAGAATTCCCACGTTCCACGGGACTAATGCCAGAGATTATTTCACAATTATCCAAGCAATTTTCTCCTCTCATCGTCCCCGGACCGTAAGGGTTTTTAAATGTGAGCAGAAGGATTTATTCATCACAATAACACTAAAAGGGAATATTAAATCAATGGATCTCTTTGCACACAGCATAAAGCTCACGCCGTGTCCTGGTTTTAGTAGCCAGGATCAGTTTCTCACTGGGTGGGTGTGTATTCTAAAACCCTCTATGTCATTTTTCCCACGAACTGCTCACCAATAGCCCATTAGCAGCAATTATCTGAGGCACACCCCACCCCTCAGGCTACAAGCTGGGTGTGTAGGAACTTCTGGGAGATAAGGAAGTTCTCCTGCCTCCACACCCACCTCAGGGGTCATGTCTGCTAATGACCCATCAGGGATGCCAAAAACAGGCCATTGTTTATCTCACAGAGTAAATCACCCATTGATTAAGTCTCCGCCCTGGGGGAGGGACTGGGAGGAGCCTAAGTGGGGGTTTGGGACTGGGGCTCCCTTCAGATCCAGAGGAGGAGCAGAGCCTCGAGCAGACTGAGACTGCCACCACATTGCAACCATCACTTTCACCAGCAGGTACCTTGTTTTCTTTTTACTTTGAACTCGGGGGGGCCACGTGGTGCTCAGCACAGAGTTGGTGAGCTCCACTCTGCTCGTGCCCCACCGTGTTGAGCTGCACATCTGGTGTTTTTCATGGAACAAACAAATTTTCTTTTCTGTTTCAGTGTGTTTTGGTGATCTTTTAATAAATTGTTCTTCTGCCTTGCAATCCCATTCTAAGTTGGATTCATTTCCCCTGCTGATTTAACTCTAAACAGCACACGCTGCTATTAAGCCCAGTAGTGTCCTGTCACATAAACCACACGCAGTTTGCCTCCTTAAGCACCATCTCCCTCTCCTTTTTCTCCTTTCCCTCATTTTTAAGGCACTGTCCTTCCATTTGTCCCCTAAACATTCAGCCCCCACAGTGCTGGTGGTTGGCAGTGACTCTGCCCGGGCACTCCCTCCGAGGGCACATGGAGATGCCCATTTAATACTGATTGTTAACAACGGCCAGGGCAGGAAGTTATGCTGGGATGGCAGAGAAGTCCTAAAATAACCACATAAATAGGAATTCAGGGAGAATTAACTCCTTTCAAGCACCACTGTGGATGTGCCAGTGAGCAGCTGGGCGTAACAAGGAACAGTGGGGTTTGAGGGTGTTGCTGGGAAAAAAATAACCATCCCAAACCTATGGAAAACTCAGCAGCAAATTTGGAGCACGGAAGCTCTGATGGCCACGTTGGCCTTGGCTTGTAATTCCTTCTCTGCCATCCCTTGAAACATGAAGTGAGAGATGAGTTTTGAGGTCTTTGCAGTCGACATGGATTCAGTGGGTCCCTCTTTTGTTTTAATGAAAAATTCATCCGGTAAAGTGCAGAAACAGTTACTACTTAGGTATTTATAAGGCGTCAACCGCCCTCCCAGCGAGGAACTCAAAGAGCCTGAGGGAAGATTTCCAATGAGCAAAGATCTCCAGCTTTTAGCCTTGAGATTCACACGGGGCTCCACTCGAGCAATTCCTGTTCCTTGAGTGCTCAGCCCCTGGAACTTCTCGCTCTTCTCCACTGATAAGGCACCCAGATGAGGCACAGACACCTCCAACCACCCCACAGGACTGAAGCTGAGCTGACCCACCCCAGAAGAGCCACACCCAACTTCAACACACAAACCCCACCACGAAACAAGGACCGCTGCAGCTCTGCCTGCCTTACCATGATCGGGACGCCAATGTCCGGCCACAGGAGATCCTCGGAGGGGAGCTTGGGGGAGTTCCACACAACCACAACCTTATTTAAGTAGGGGAGACCATTGAGCCTTTCCAGGGAGTTCATCAACACCTCCTCCCGCTCGTAAGTCAACATCACCACGGTGAACTGCTCCCGGGGGACATTGCCACCCAGGGCAGCCTGGAACTCCTTCCCAGAGCCCCCCGCTCCTCCGCCGATGGGTCGAAACCCGGTCCCAGAGCCCAAAAACTTTGCTTCTGACGGCAAAACGGGGTCAAAGGGAGTGTAGGGGAAGAGGTGGAAAGGCCCCGGAGCGGAATTCCAATTCCTGTAGGTGTCCATTGCGGTGAGGGTGAAGTTGCGGAGATACTTGGGAGACGCGTAGGGTGGTTCCGTTTCCACGGGCCCCAAGTCCAGGTCACCGTTGTCAGCCATGTTGGGGTCTGTGCCAGCAGCTTTGCCGGACCGGTGGGGAATCTCCACGGCAGGTTCCTCTCGGATAGGAGCAGCTGGGATCTGGATTCGAGTCCTTATGATAGCCAAGACCGTGCTGAAGACGTTGTCCGAGGTGGAGAAGTAGGTCTCCCACAAGAAGCGGCCCTGCCTCCTCATGGCGAGGAGATCGTTGTCAGAAATGCTCCTCAGAAGAAAGTGCACTTCTGTGATGCGTGGCTTTGGTATAATTAAGGCTGCCTCGTTCCACCGGATCACGTCGTTGTAGGGCAGCTGAACCTGCTCTCCGAGAACCACCGGGATGGCCCCAACTTCCAGAGCCTCAAACAGTCTCATGGTGCACCCGGCAGAGATCACCAAGTGGGTGTCCCCGGGGGTGATTATCAGTGCAAAAGTAGAAAGCTTCAGTAGCTCTAGTCTGTCGTCCCTTTCTCCACACAGAGCCCACTCAGTGGGCAGGCTCGCCTTAGGCTGGTTCTTACACGTGAACTCCACCAAGACAAAGTCCAGCTTGCTGTCCTGCACAGCCTTCAAGGTGGTGATGATCCGGTCGTCGTAGTCAGCCGGGGCGTTGCCTTCAATCTCCTCCTCGAAGGAGCGAACCTCCTGCAAGCTGGATCTCAGAGACTCGATCTTCTCCCCCTGGAAACTGAACAGGTACTTACGCTTGACCGGCACCTGGGGTGGGATCTCCAGGAAGTTGGGTTCAGACATGGCGTGGACCAGAGGGGACACCACGATGTCGAAGCCCGGGCGATACTGCGCGTCGTAGAAGGTGGACTGGGCGACCATGGCGCGCCCCGTGCTGATGTTGTAGAGGAAGTTCTGCGTTTCCGACTTCCTCGATAAGTTGATGATGAGATGGTTGTGCCCATCAGTCCTCCAATACGGCAGAGAGTGCAACTGCTGCTCTAGGTCAGTAGGTTTTGGCATCACGGGCTCTTGCATTTCCCCCGCTAGAACTATATACACACAAGCAATATTTGCGTTTTCGGTAACGTAAACGTTCGTTCTGACGGTCGCCTCAAAGGCCTGTTTAATGAGAGGGTCTAAGGAGCTCCCGAAAGGGAAATCATCGCTGTTGTAGACATAGACTGGGAAGCCAGATGTCAACGGGCAGCGCGAGTAGTCGAAGCAGTTGTGCAGCCTGCAGTGCCTGTTGGCCTTCGGGGGGGGGAAGGCCGCGTCGTCTTTGTCAGGCAGCAGCCGGATGGGCAAGGAGAGCTTGGGCTGGTTCTGGGCCATCAGCTCCTTGTAGGAGTGCTCGGTCTGGCTGATGACGTTCTTCAGCTGCAGCAGGTCCTGCTTGGCATTTTCGATGCTCTTCTTACAGGCCTCGATCTTCAGGTTGAGCTTGGCTATCTCGCTGTTGAGCTCCTGGCGCTTGGCCTCCAGCTGGAGCAGCTCCTCGCTGACCGACTCGCGGATGCGGCACAGGTCCTGCACGTGCTTCACCTCGCACAGCTCGTTGCCGGCGCGCGGGCCGAAGATGCGCTTGCCGGCGTCGTCCGCGTCGTCGATGGTGGTCAGGTAGTAGTGGGCAATGAGGGGGAAGAAGATGAGGATGATGAAGAGGGTGAAGCTGAGCCAGGTGAGCTGCACCCGACTGGGCCACCTCAACACCCACGGCTGGCCTCCGTTCCCCACTCCCCCATTCCGCAACATCGTATATCCAGTCATGAGTTCGAGAGTCGCCGCGTGCCCGATCACGTGGGATCAGTAGCCATAACCAAAAGAGTTTTGACAGCGAGTCCCTGGGCAGAGAACGTTATTGTGCCTGCTCAAGAAGAAGCCAGTGGAAGGGGAATTTCATCTTCTTGTCGTGCTGGCGGCTCTCCCACGGACGTTTTGCTGCAGGCACAACCTCTGACCCCACTGGGCTCGGTCATTGACCTTCTCACCCACCCCCAGCCCACCCTCAGTCTGCGGGCGACCTTTGCAGGGAGTGTCACAGCGCTGTCATGGCGCTCCAAAGCCTCAACCAGCAGCAGCCAAAGGCAGTGGGACGGCACCAAACTCTACCGAGGCTCTCGACATCCTGCGCTACCATCCGGCACAGCTGCAGAGGCTCCAGCCAAGGGGGAGAAGGAGCCAGGAGGGCCTCACAGGAGTGTCAGTCCCTCTCATCGCTGCTGCGGGGGGGGACGCTCCTCCATCCCTGCAGGAGAACAGTCACACGGTCAGACAATGCAAACCAAATGAAGTCACCTAAAATTGGATTTAAAAGCAACTGTTCTGCCTCCAAAGAGCGACCTCTGCACGTGACCAACACCCCTGGGAGTAATACCTGAGTAATGGGATCCAGGAGATGTGGCTTTCTCCAGGCACTCAGCCCTTCAGTGGGGTCTCATCCTTTCCTGCCAACCCACAACCCTGGACCTGGGTGCCTGTTTCTCTGCTGTCCCACCGGGTAACCTCACAGGAGCTGCTCAACACCTGCCAAGCCCCATCTCCTCAGGGACCAAAGAGAGACATGGACACACCCTGCCTGCCCCGCTGTGATCCCGGGACACGGCAGCGCTGGGAATTCGTGCTGCAGACCAGAGTGTAATCCCCATTGTTCTGCTCCAGTGGCTCGAGCTGGGGAGGAATTTTTAGATGAAGTGTTTGGCTTTCATTTCCTGCTGGAAAATGTTGATTCCCTGCATGAGGAAGTTTAGAGGGAACGTCTCAGCCGGCTGGCTGTGCACCAGAGGACTTGTGGGCAACATTTGAAAAGTCTAAACTGCACAGCAAAGCAGAAAAGCAAAGGTGCTGAATTCAGGGACTGTTGGGTATCCTGTCACCCAGGTGGCACCAGCTTGACAAACTCTGCTCTGGCACCCAATGCCTACCTGGCACTGGCATAAGAAATCAACTCCCTGGAGAGGGACTTTTCTCAAGGGCACCGAGTGGGAATGGCCTTAAACTGAAGGAGATGAGGTTTACATTAGATGTAGGAAGACATTCCTGGCTGTGAGGGTGGTGAGGCCCTGGCACAGGTTGCCCAGAGAAGCTGTGGTTGTCCCATCCCTGGAAGTGTCCAAGACCAGGTTGGACAGGGCTTGGAGCAACCTGGGATGGTGCAAGGTGTTGGGGTGGGAATGAGCTGGTCTTTAAGGTTCCCTCCTACACCGGATCCCTAAGGACATCTGGAGAAGGGAAGGATCCAGGGAGACCTGAGAGCCCCTTAAGTGCCTAAAGAGGCTCCAGGAGAGCTGGAGAGGGACCGGGGACAAGGGATGGAGGGATAAGACATGGGGGAATGGCTTCCCAGTGCCAGAGGGCAGGGATAGATGGGATACTGGGAAGGAATTCCTGGCTGGGAGGGTGGGGAGACCCTGGCACAGGTTGCCCAGAGAAGCTGTGGCTGCCCCTGGATCCCTGGAAGTGTCCAAAACCAGGTTGGACGGGGCTTGGAGCAACCTGGGCTGGTGGGAGGTGTCCCTGCCCATGGCAGGGGGTGGCACTGGATGGGCTTTAAGGTCCCTTCCCACCCAAACCATTCATTCTCTGCAATTCAGCTCTGAGTTTTAGCTCTGGGCCAATGGATCCAAATCCAGGTCACATCAATTTGCTGCCACTAGAACCCCTCCCATCCTCCAAGGCACTGAAGGTGTTGGGACATTCCCTCACCCGCTGGATTTGCCCCTCCATGGATGAACACAGGGTTGGGCTCCAGAGGAGCTCACTCATTCCTGCCTCCAGTTTCCATCAGAGGAAAGTCATCCACGCCAGAGAGAGTCACTTCTCACTAAATCTATGTAATGCCCCTCTCAGCTACTCATCAAGAATCAGCAGGAAGAAGGGCAGAAGCAAATCTCAGCTGAGAGACCTGGAAGGAGGTCAGATCAAAAGAGTTCCCCTCAAAGGAGCAGGGAGACGTCAGGGGAAATTGTCAGCGTGGTGCACAGCAG
Source organism: Formicarius rufipectus (assembly GCA_013399695.1). Taxonomy (NCBI): domain Eukaryota; kingdom Metazoa; phylum Chordata; class Aves; order Passeriformes; family Formicariidae; genus Formicarius; species Formicarius rufipectus. Next base: position 106,859 of record VXAU01001964.1, on the reverse strand, counting down.
GGAAAACACATGGAAAATCTGATTTGAACCAGGGAAAATCATCGTGCAAGGGGCAATATGTGGAGGAACAAAGCCCAGTTCTCAGGCCTGTTGTGACATGGCCATTTGGTGTCAGTAATTTAGGATTAAATGGGATTTCCACCCTCTGCCAACGTGACCCGCAACGGAGCAGCACAGTGGGATGGATGCTTAAAACCAAGGCAGACCTGAAATTCCTGACACTGGCAACGAGCATTGGTGTAAATCTGGGGGAGCTGGGAGGAAAAAGGGGCCAAAAAGTCAGCAGAAGGATAAATCAGCTTTCTTGGACCTCAGGGGAGGCTCTGGGCTCGTGCTGGTCCCTGGCAGCAGGGCTGGATCAGCAGGGTTGGAGCAGGAACCACTGCACAACCCAGGCAACTGAAGGCAAAAATAACACTAATAAAAAAAAGGCTTTTAAAGCCTCTTCTGCCTTTCTCTCATCCCCTCTTTCTAAGCTCTCTGCAGGAAGTGAAGCTCGTGCTGTGTGTGCCAGTGCCTGCTATTCCAACCTGCTCTCACGGGGGCTGCAAAGATGCTGGAATTGCCATCAGCCTCCTGCAAACAGCTGAGCAGCAGAGGAGCTGCCCTGGTGATGCTCTTCCTGAGGGAAATGCCAGAGCACACCCTCACCTGAACATCAGCAAAGCTGGAAACCAACTGCACTTCAAGGCACGTGTGGGGGAAACAAGCTCTGATGGGGTTTTTTTCTGCCATGGGATAATGGGGGTCAAACCCCGCTGGGTGTCGAGATGACACGGAAATAAGGGATCATAAATGTGGCCAAAAAAGAATGAGGAGGCACGTGGACATGTTGCTGTGGGCTGGCCAGAGGGAAGTGCAGCTCCACAGGCAGTAAAGGCAGCCCCAAAGGTGAAATTGCATTTAAATTTTACTCCTTTGGGGCTACTTTGCCCATTTATATGCCATAAACAGTAATGAAATAATAAACTGGACTCCCTAAAATGGTAACTGGGGTCCTTGGAAAGCTAAATCCACGACCCCACACATGATCCTCAGCAGCTGTTCTGCCACCAAATCCTTCCAGAGGCTCCTCTGGTGCTTCCCTTCCTTGCCACACAACAAACTTTATCCTCCTGACCTAAAAATGAGGGCTGTGAATTAAAAATATCCATGTGCTCAGAAACTTGAGGCTGACAAAGTGACTCTGTTGCTGGTTCGGAAAACACCACATGGGAAAGACCAAGGCAGGCTGAGGAGGGATTTAAAATGCACCATGTGTGGCTTGGGATCAGTTAAAAGTATTGACTGTCAGTATGAAATATGTGCTGGTGATAAAGGGAGCACTTTAGACACACTCTTGGACTTCTCTTCATTATTAAGACTTTATTCCTCATCAACTCAATAGAGCCTGAGGCTGTAACAGGTTGTCATCAGGACTTCAAAAACACAGGCAAAGTGAAAACCCAACTCGTGGCTTTACCAAGGGAGAGTTCAGTGTTGTGTTTAACAGCAACAAGCAGCTCTGGGAATAAAAGGCTGCTGACTTCCAGATCATTCCCAAAAAGAAATGCGGGAGGAGCAGAAACAGGTTGGTTGCTGGGCTTTCCCAAACACTGTTTAGGTCTTTCATCAGACCCAGCCCCACACTAAGAACCTTTGTTGATGTTGTAACACGATGTTGTTGCCTGATGGAGCTGATTCCACACGAGACAAAAGGAGCAGGAAGAGCTCTCAGGAGATCAGAAGATCCATAATTCCCAGAGCCTCTTCCCACATCCCAACCTGAGCGACTGCACCCTGCAGTCCCTTCTCCCGAGGAACTGTGACACTGAACTCTGGATTCAGCACCTTGCCAAGGCTCAGGCTGCATTCCCAGCTCCCCCCGACTCCACAGCAGAGGAAGTTGTGGGAATACCTGAGGTTGTCCCTCATTTTGCCTTTCTAGAAAGGGCCAGGCTGCTCTGACCTGTGGATGCTCACGGAGTCATTTCTCTGCAGCTGCCCAAAGCCCTCCTGAGCACACCCATCCCTTGTTGCCTGCACACCCATTGATCCATCCCTCTGCAAAACCAGGGAAACACTGTTCCTGTCTCAGCACATTTGGGAACAGAGCCTGGCAAATTGAAACTCGTGGTCTTGCAGAGCTCAGCAAAGCAAGACATAACCATTAGGGAGGGAAATGCCCAGGGATCTTGCCTCTGCTAAACCAGAGCTCCCAAACCCCTGTCTGCATGATCCATGCTCCTCCTTCCTCTCTCCCCTGGTGACATGAGGGGTGTGCAGTGTGACTGCTGCTGTGCCACCTCCACCAGCCCTTTCCCTGCAGAAGGAACCCACCTCTCCCTCCTGGCAAACGGAGCAGGACGTCGGGGAGTGTGTTGGTGGCTGCTGAGCTTCACTGCCCAGGCTTGGATAGACAGTTCCTATTGCCAGGTCTCCTTCACCAGCACTACAAAGGAAATCAAAGAGAGAATATAAAAATACAGGAGATTCCCAGCCTTCAGAACAGGTGGAATGGGAAAGAAAGAAACAGCAAACAGACCTTCAGCAACGACGAGTTTGGACTTCCTAAAGCTCTCAAAGGCAAGGATTACACCCCAAATCTCTGGCTGCTTTAGGAACAGCAGCTGAACAAGGAGAATAAATCTATTAGGTGTGTGCTTTAAGGGACACTTTCAAAGGAGCAGATGGAAAATTCCCTCTGAAATGCTCCATGTGCTGCAGCCCTGGGGATCAGCACGAGGGATTTGTACCATCTCCAGAGCTCTTGGGTACGGAACAATTCTGCCAGGCTGAGATCAACACTCTGCTAAAAGGTCCTGTAATCTGTAAATTCCAGGGATAAACTGCATCCCTGGCTTTGGGGAGCTTTGATGTAAACCAGGGAGCAGCTCTGTGGGAAGCCAAACCTGCCTCCATCCCCAGGGGTGGGGTGTGTGGGGTCAAGGGCTCCTGCACAAACCCCCCAGGGCCCCTCTGTGTGCTCTCCCTGCAGCACCCAGGGGAAACCTCACACCCTCCAGGCCTCCCTCTCTGCACAGCACAGAACTCCAGCTGCTGCAGGGCAGCCAAGGGAGGACAAGCCACTGGCTCCCAGCTTTGTGCTCCCAGCTGGGGCCTGGCACGGGGTCCTGGATGCTCCAGCACCACGGTGAGCAGAAGGAGCAGAGACCTCTCCCCCAGGGTGATGCTCAGGGTCTGTCCTCAGTCAGGTTCATAAACATCCATTGACTCTGGTGCAATCCTGGACACAGGAAAACCACATCCAGGTTTTGGAGAGCAGGTAATGGAGAAACAACGAGCCCAAGGTGACCCTGGAAGGCACCAGGTTGGGATTCTCTCCACATCTGATGGTCCTGTCCACGAGACCATCCGTCTCCCCAGCCTGCCTTTCCCCACCGCTTTCCTTCTCCAGTGCCTGGCTGCTGCTTGCATAATGCATTGTGAAATCTACTTTACATACAGAGCTTTTAGTCCTTAAATTTATTATTTAGTGTTGTTTTCTGGCAATAAACCAGTCACAGGGTTTTATTTATCCCCCCTGAGGCTGCACACGAGCACTTCTCTGCTCAATGGAACATCCAGTTTAGGAGAACATCCCTGTGTGTCCTGCGGGATGGAGTGGCAGAGGATCCTGGATTCAGACCTCAGCCCTCTCCTCCCCAAATCTCGGGGCAAGGCACCACAGGGCAGAGCTTTCCAGGCCACATGTCCTGGGTTTCTGTAGCTGAATTTTTGTAGAAGGGGGGATTTCCAGGATGGTTTCTAGTAGAAGCTGCTGGAAGCTTCTCCTGTCCTGTGGAGCCAAGGACAGCCAGGGCCAGGAGGGACCTCCTGCTGGTGGACAGAGTGGAGCCAATGAAGAATCCCAGTCCCAGCTCTGGGATCACAGAGTGAAGAATTAGGAGTGTGGGGCAGTTGGGAATTCCGGCCATGGGAGAACAACACAGAGACCAAGGTGGGAGCAGGAGGAGGAGAAGGAGGGACCCCACACTGGAGCAGGACAGGGGAAGGACTCAAAGCTGTGCTCCCCCCCCATCCCTNCAGCACAAGTGTTGCCCGGGGGGTGGACTCCCGTTGGAGAGGTCTCTTGAGGACTGTCTGCCGTGGGAGGGACCCCACGGGAGCAGGGGAAGGACTCAGAGCTGCGGCCCCCCTGCAGCCCGTGGGCAGGACCGTGGGGGAGCAGGTTGTCCCCCTGCAGCCCACGGAGCCCATCGGGGGGCAGAGACCCGACTGCCCCCCATGGAGTGACCCCCAGGACAAGAGCAATGGCAGCAACAAGACCCACCTGCAAAACTCCCATTCCCTGCTCCCTGCAACTGCTGGAGGGAGGGAGGAGGGGGAGGGGAGGGGGGCTCTTGGGACTCATTTTTTTCTTACTTTTTAGTTTTATCACCTTTAGTTTTAGTTCTTTTCTTATTCATAATAAATGTAAGTATTTATCTACTCTGAGTTTGTTTTGCCATTATCTCTCAGCTGTTTTTTTTGCCTTTTCTCCTTTTTCCTTTCCCTCTGGGACAGGGGTGGCCTGGAGGTTTGGGTGGACACCGGGTGAGAACCACACAACCACAGAGGGGCTGCTGTCATGGTGCTCTCCACATTCCCGGCCCCAACGTGCCACAGATATTCTGGGATGTGGGAAGCAAACTGAGGATGCTCCATCAGGAGGTGGCACAGGCTTTTAGACACTTCCACAAGGGATAAATTAGGTGTGGGAGGTTTTTGTCTTGAATGAATTAATGAACAAAAACAGCCTCGAGGTAAAACCACGGTGAAGAGCTCCACATCCCACGAGAGGATTCTGGAGAGGTCAACTCCAGACAAGAGGATGGGGCTGGCTTCCCAAACATTGAGACAGCTCAGGTCCTTGGAATTCTGTGTGGTTTCCAGCCCTTGATAGTTCAGGCACATTATTTCCCCCACAGCAAAACCACAAACCTCTCTCACTTCCCTCAAACACCCTCTTTGCTGTTTCTGCAGCAGGAAATACCCACGCGGCAGGTTCAGGTTCCTCTGATAGAACCTGAAGGTCCTAATTAAGCATGAATTTAAATCTTTTGTTGACCTAGAAAGGTCGTAAGGAGAAGGAAATATTGCCTGAACAGCACAGAAACACACAGAGTGATTAACAGCATCTCAGCCAGCAGGGTGGGTCACTATGGAAACTAATCCATCTACAGGGGTTTAGGGGAAGTTTGCCCATTTCCCAGAGACAGGGAATAAACCAACCCCGGAGCCTGAGCTCCTTGGGGGCCTCAGCAGTGAGAACTCACAACCCAGACATGCCAGGAGGGTTATTCCATGCATGGCCAGCCCAAAAAACCTGGCAATGACAGCTGCTCCACCCGAGGGAGGGGCAGTGCCATCCCACCCATGGGTGCCACGGGGCTGAAGGAGCCACCTGGCTGCCACCCCTGCCCTCCCTGGGACAGTTCTGTCACCTGCTGCCCCACGTGGGTGTCCCTCCTGCTGCTGTCCAAGCTCTTCCTCTCCCCTCTGGGGTGTGTGGGATGGGGAGTCACCCCCAGCCTCAGCAGCAGCTCAGGGTCTTCTGCACCTCTTGGAGATGCTTCATTGCCACGGAAAAGGGGCTGTTGTGGCTCGATGGGTCACCCCAGAGCACTGACCCCCCTGATGGGCTGGGATAACCCCTGTCTGTGCTGCCACTGCAAGGCAAGATGCACATTCACAACAGGATCATTTGGGTGGGAAGTGAACCTAAAGCTCATCCCATCCCTCCTCCTGCCACGGGCAGGGACACCTCCCACTATCCCAGGCTGCTCCAACCTGGCCTTGGACCTTTCCAGGGATGCAGGGACAGCCACAACTTCTCTGGGAATTCCGCCCAGCCCCTCCCCACCCTCACAGACAACAATTCCTTCCCAATAGCCCATCTATCCTGCTCCCAAGCCATTCCCTGTGTCCTGACCTTCCATCCCTTGTCCCCTGTCACTCTCCAGCTCTCCTGGAGCCCCTTTAGGCTCTGGAAGGGGCTCTCAGGTGTCCCTGGATCCTTCTCCTCTCCAGGTGAACCCCCCCAGCTCTCCCCACCTGGCTCCAGAGCCCCACCCTTGGAGCACCTCCATAAATCTACAGATGTCCCTCCTGTTCAAGGCACCCACAGGTGACCTGACATGGAACATCTGGGCTGTCAAACCACTGCTGGTGACAACAGTGGGTCAGACACAGTCCCCACCTGAAACCAAGAGGCACCACAGGCACAGACCCTTCAGGTGAGAGCTCTGCTAGCTCAGGCAACGCTATGAAATAAATTACTTATTAATGGATAATAAAATTGGATGTTGGGATAAGATTCTTCCCTGGGAGGGTGGGGAGGCCCTGGCACAGGTTGCCCAGAGAAGCTGTGGCTGCCTCTGGATCCCTGGAAGTGTCCCAAGGCCAGGCTGGAGCAACCTGGGATGGTGGGAGGTGTCCCTGTCCATGGCAGGGGGTGGAACAAGATGAGCTCTGAGGTCCCTTCCAACCCCAACCCTCCTGGGGTCCTGTGACCAGGTCCATGCAGGACCCTGGCACTGCAGGTGTGGCCTGGAAACACACAGAGAGAGGACAGAACCCCCATGCCTGAGGTTTGTGGGGGTGTTTGATGAAGTCATGGAGCAGCAGAGCAGTGCAGGAGAGGAGATAAGCCCTGGCAGAATCCATGGGAATTAAATTCCTGCCAAGCAATTCCTGCAATCCCACCTTGGAACAAGGGATCATTTGGCACACGCTGTCAACTGTCTTGTCACTGCTGCCCTTTGCCTGCAAGATATCACAGAGAGGCAGTAAAAACAAAGCTCATCTCAAGCTTGGAGAACACCAACACCACCCAGAGTCCTTGGGAAAGGCAGGATGAGTGTGGTGGTTTGACTTTACCACAATGGGAGACACCAAAGTGCCCCCAAGCCCCTGTGTCTGGCACTGAGACCTCTCCAGGCACGACAGGGAGGTGAAAACATTCAGAAATGAGTGCAGGGCAGGTGCAGCAAGAACAGAGCAGTCAGGAAGGGCAAAGTGACACTCTTCTGTTCACTGAAGGCCCAAGGGAAAGGTCAGGGAAAGAGGGATCCAAGGGAAGCCAAAGCTGGAGGGGAAAGAAGGAATTCACTTTTTGGCCGCACGAGGTAGATTCAATCACAGAGCAAGATGAGACGGGCTTTGGAAAGCCATGGGTCATAAAAGTGAAGCTGAGGGTTAGACTGAGTCTGCATAGAAAAAAATGGATTAATTTAAGACCTTATCACCAAATTTTTGATCATGCAGCACCGACCAAGGGAGGCCTCTGCTCTGGAGCAGCAGTTTCCAGCCCCAAACCTGGGCCTGACACTTCAGTGGCCACTTTGGGGAAATGCTTCAGGATCCTTCAAGTCAACTTCCAAGTGCCAACTCTCCAGGTTAGGAACTTGGGGCTATGAGGAAGAGTCTGGCAGGACTGTTTAGGGGTTGGCAAACACAGCACTTCTCCTGACCTCAAAAATGACTTTTTAGGATAAAAGAGGGGTCTTGAAACAACAAAAGCGCGATGGAACGCTGCGAGCGGTGGCACCGCCGCGTGCAGCCTCTTCCTCAGCATCCCGGAGCAGATGTCCTGCACTCCAAATGTCTTTGTCTGTAACAACTGTGGCAGCTTCAGAGCCTCCCAAACTCCCTGGGGCACAAACTGAATTCCTGTTGAACAGCTGCAGGACGAGCCAGGAGCTGCCGGCAGCGCTTTCCTTGCCCCCCTCTCCCTGCTTTTCCTCTGCTGCCCAAATCCTGCTCTCCCCCCCAATTCTGGGTGTCCTCCTGCCCTCCTTCTCCCACAGCTCTGCTGCCTCTCTGAGCCTCCTGCAGCCTCCACACCCCTCCTGGTCCTGCAGAGCCCTTGAGCACACTCTGGTTCCTGCCAGAGTCGGCTGCTGCTTTCCCTGCTCGCGCCGAGCGCCATGGGGTTCTGTGGCTGGATTTTAGCAGCAGGGGGGGATTCCAGGGTGGTTTCTGGTAGAAGCTGCTGGAAGCTTCTCCTGTCCTGTGGAGCCAAGGACAGCCAGGGCCAGGAGGGACCTCCTGCTGGTGGACAGAGTGGAGCCAATGAAGAATCCCAGTCCCAGCTCTGGGATCACAGAGTGAAGAATTAGGAGTGTGGGGCAGTTGGGAATTCCAGCCATGGGAGAACAACACAGAGACCAAGGTGGGAGCAGGAGGAGGAGAAGGAGGGACCCCACACTGGAGCAGGGGGGGAAGGACTCAAAGCTATTTCCCCCCTCCCTCCCTGAAGCCCGTGGAGATCTTTTGGGGTGCACAGACCCCCCTGCAGCCCCTGCAGGAGCAGGTGGATGCCCCAAGGAGCTGTTGCCCTGGGGGAGGCCCAGGATGGAGCGAGATCCTGCAAGAGACTTGCAGCCAGGACTCCTGCAGAAGGAGACCCACCTGGAGCAGGTTTTTCCCCCAGCA
>VXAU01001964.1:24034-77641 GCA_013399695.1 Formicarius rufipectus | reverse complement strand
GTCCAAGGGCAGGTTGGATGGGACTTGGAACGACCTGGGCTGGTGGGAGGTGTCCCTGACCATGGGATTCAATCATCTTTATGGTCTTCCAACCCAAACCAGTCTGGGATTCTGGGATTCCAAGGCAGGAGTGTCTGCACAACCCCAGACAAAGTTTTCCCAGAGTTCTAAAGCACATTTTTTTTGAGCCACCCCATTTTGAAGCCACACTGGACAGCAACTTCACAGCCACCACGCTCCCTGTGCATCACCGAGCACTGCAAAATCTGCAGTGACTTCAAATTCTTCACAATTAGCACATTCTCCACATTAATCTCCCCCAAATGATCCATAGTGGAAATTTATGTCTGACCCTGTGTAAAAATGCACTGCAACTCTGTCCCTGAGCATGTCATGGAGCTTAAATACAGGCGAGCTGAGGGCCTGAAGAGGCTGCTGAGAGTCATTCTCGACTACCCTGGAAAGGACAAACTGTTTTTATGAGTGTGTTTTATAGTCTGTTTGTTCAAATTAAACCTAAAATCGTTCCCAGATGGAAGCTGTATCATTCCAAATCCAGCCTAAAGAATATTTTATTTTAAAAAATAGTATTAAAAAAAAAACGAAAAAGAGGCAAAAACGACCAAAAATCTGACTCCACACAGAAAGGCTGAGAGTGTTTTGTGGTGCTCAGAGAGGAGTCAGAGAAATGGGGAGAAAAACCCTTGAGAGCTTTTTTTGAGCAAAGGATTCAGAGAGTAAGGAAATAGTTCCAACGTGGTGGCGGCAGCAAAGTTTGTCCTTAATTCCACAATGTGTTCATCAGACTGTGCAAAGTGTCTTTACAAAGCTCCAGGCGCCCCTGAGGCAGAAGGAGTGGGAACAGGAGTCCCTTGCTCACAGTGTTCTTACCCAGTGCCTCCAAGGAGCTCCCCTCCTGCAAATCCAGATTTTCCATTCTTTTTAAGTGTCCCATATAGCTCTGACATGGCCCTGATGCTCCTTCCTACTCACAGCACCTTCCCAAGGAACAACCTCCAGAGCTGGAATTGAACTTTTCATGTGGATAAGTGGATGGTTCTTCCTGTGTCTGATTCTGGTGCTGTGGAGGGGATCCAGATCTGGGTGGCTTTGTCCAGCAAACCAATGCTTGGAAAAGCAGAGACCAGGGTTAGATCCAGGAGGTGAAAAAGCAGAGACCAGGAGAAGATCCAGGAGGTGAAAAAGCAGAGACCAGGAGAAGATTCAGGAGGTAAAAAAGCAGAGACCAGGAGAAGATTCAGGAGGTAAAAAAGTAGAGACCAGGAGAAGATTCAGGAGGTGAAAAAGCAGAGACCAGGAGAAGATCCAGGAGGTGAAAATGCAGAGACCAGGAGAAGATCCAGGAGGTGAAAATACAACCCTTGGAGTTGTGCCCCTGCAGCACATGAGGGTAGGAGTGCAACCAGCACCTGGCTTGGTTTGCACCTCCCAGGGATTGCAGAGGCCACGGGTATTTATAATTTAGTGAGGAACAAGGTAGGAGTGGTTTGGCTACAGATGGATGGCTACACAGGATGGAAAGAGCAGCTCCCTTGGTGGTGCCTGCCTGCTGCAGGGTAGGAAGGGATGGGAGGGGGATCACCACAAACATCTGCTTTCCACTGTGCACAGCGAGAACACCACTCCTGCCCTACACCCTGAGCAGGGCTGGACTCAGTCCCAGCCAGCACAGCCTTGCCCGTGTCCTGGGAAGGAGGTCCTGGGATCAGAAACAAACACATGTGCTTCCAAAGAAATGCTCGGGAGGCCCTGGAAGCTGATTCCAGTTTCCTCCCTTTTGCTGCCCTCACTTGCTCCCTGTGCACCTCCTCTCCCACCTGTTCACTGCCCTTGCTCCACTTTCTGGCTCCCACCCCAACCCTCTTAAATTCCTCATCAGTCACAGGATCACAGAGTATCCTGAGCTGGAAGGAACAACCCACAAGGATCATCCAGTCCAACTCCTGGCCCTGCAGAGACCACCCAACAACCCCACTGTCACGGGTTTCTGTGGCTGAATTTTAGTAGCAGGGGGGGCTTCCAGGATGGTTTCTGGTAGAAGCTGCTGGAAGCTTCTCCTGTCCTGTGGAGCCAAGGACAGCCAGGGCCAGGAGGGACCTCCTGCTGGTGGACAGAGTGGAGCCAATGAAGAATCCCAGTCCCAGCTCTGGGATAACAGAGTGAAGAATTAGGAGTGTGGGGCAGTTGGGAATTCCNGCAGAAGTGTTGCCCGGGGGGTGGACTCCCGTTGGAGAGGTCTCTTGAGGACTGTCTGCCGTGGGAGGGACCCCACGGGAGCAGGGGAAGGACTCAAAGCTGCGGCCCCCCTGCAGCCCGTGGGGAGGACTGTGGTGGGGCACACCAGGGAACACCTGGAGCCAGATGTGCTCTTTGCTCCATGCTCTGCAAAAGGTGGCCAAAGGGGCTACGAAGAACCCTCCCAACACACACTGGTGACACTTCAAATCACCACAGAATGGTCTGGTTTGGAAGGGATCTTAATGACCACCTAGTCTTACCCCTGCCATGGACAGGGACACATTCCACCAGCCCAGGGTGCTCCAAGAGAATCCAACCTGCCCTTGGACACTCCCAGGGAAGATCCAGGGGCAGCCACAGCTTCTCTGGGAATCCCAGCCCAGCCCCTCCCCACCCTCCCAGCCAGGAATCCCTTCCCAATATCCCCCCATCCATCCCTGCCTTCTGTCAATGGAAGCCACTCCCTGTGTCCTGTCCCTCCAGCCGTTGTCCCCAGTCCCTCTCCAGCTCTCCTGGAGCCCCTTTAGGCTCTGGAAGGGGCTCTCAGGTCTCCCTGGATCCTTCTCCTCTCCAGGGGAACCCCCCCACCTCTCCCAGCCTGTCTCCAGAGCAGCCCTTGGAGCATCCTTGGACCCCCTGCAACAGGTCTGCATCTTCCTTGTGCCAAGAGCTCCAGTGCTGGAGGAAGAAAAATACCCCCCTAACATTTAGGCCACTGAGTGGTAGGCAAAGACCTTATTTATGACTTCCCCTGGTTATAAATTTCTCTGCCAAACCAGTCACAAGCCCACTGATGGTTTGGGATGAGACCATGGGAGCTCACCACGGATGTGGGACAACACACCATCCACTGGCCAGGCCAGCAGGTGCTGGAGCTGCCCAAGCCTATCCTTGGGATAGCCTCGATTCCTCCAGCCAGACATGCAGCTCTGGGGGCCACAACAGTCCAGCCTGAGCCTGCTGTGCCATGGGAAGGGACCCGAGGGTGGCGATGGGCTGAGAAGGTCACACCACAGTAATGGGGATTTCCTGCTTTGGAAGCTGCAGAAACAGGTTCTTTTTGTTGGTTTTTTGTTAGGTTTTTTTTTTTTTTTAGTTTCTTAGAAAATAACTAAAAGTGTCAGTATGATGAGTAGAAATGACATGAGAAGTTTTAAAAAAAAAGGCAAGGGAATGAAACCAGGGCACATGGGCTCTGTCCACAAAGAGAATCTGCCTCCTCATCCACCACTCCCCCTCCAGGACAGTTCCTTGCTTTGCTTCCAGCCTCAGCACAATCCTCATTCCATTGCTCAGACATTTTCATACAGATTCATCCCCCCTCTCATCAGAAAAGGGCTCCAGGAGGTTCCATCAGATGCATTTTGTGCAGTCACCCAAAATGCTCATCCTCGCTGAGACAAGAGACCCACGACTCCCACGAAGCCCAGGCAGCCCAAGAAGAACAAGCCACAAACACAGAAGACCCAAAACACTGGCTGGGCTTGGCCCAGACACTTGGAGGGCACAACCTGCCCATGGCAGGGGGTTGGAACCACATGATCTCCAAGGTCCCTGCAAACCCCAACCATTCTGTGAATCTGTGATTTCTCCTCTTGGGCAGGAAAGCTCCAGCACATTTGATAACCATAAATCTCACAGTTCCTCCAATAACATGCACTGCAGACACACAGAATATGAGTCAAAGCTCATGAAATGAGCCAAGTTTTATGCACTGAAGCTTGTGCTCTGTCACATGGAACCATGGCAAAATCCAGCCCTGGATCCAGGAGAAGACAAGCACCAAGGATGTGTTTCAATGAGCATGGAAATAACAAACTGATCCAAATATCATCCAGTTTCATTTGAAGACAACAAGGTCACACCAGTGCAACCTGTGTGCTGGAATGGCCACAGCCAAGCCTTGAGTGAAGCTGTGGCTGCCCCACCCCTGGAAATGTCCAAGGGCAACCTGGACCAGGCTTGGAGCAACCTGGGATAGCGGGAGGTGTCCCTGCCCATGGCAGGGGGTGGGAATGAGATGAGCTTTAAGGACCATTCCAACACAAACCATTTGAGGGTTTGGTGATTCCAAGCTCAGTCATCACCTCGAAGTTGTTGCATTAAACACAGGAAACAGGAGTTCTGATGTTTATTTGGCTACAGACTAAGAGGGAACCACTCAGAACGTGTCCCCTCTGCTTCCTTGTCATCACCTCAGCGCACAACCAGCAGCACCAATTAGCAGAACCTGGAGCTACCTGAAGGCAATAATTATGCCAATTAGGGCAAGGAAGAGCTAAATGACTTGCCCAGGGCCACAGAAAGCAGAAATGAGTGGTGTTCAGCAGTCTTGTTTCCAGCCCTGCCAGAACCCCCACCACACCAGTTCACGTGGGGGCCGCCAGGACAAAGCTCTGGGCCCTCCAAACCAGCCAAACCCAACCTCCTGCCCATTCCCTCCCTCTCACAAACCACAAACACAAGGATTGTGCTGGCTGAGGGACTGCAGGCAAGATGCACAACTCGACTGAAAACAGGGACAAGCAAGCAGAAGTCCCTCAGCCCCAGTGCTCAGGGTACCTGGGGACAGGGAGGTCCCCTGACCACACAGACTCCTTGGGAAAGCACCACGGGGAGGATAAAGCTTTCAGGACTGGCCTCCCTATGACTCAGGTTTCCTGATACTCCAATTACCCTGGAGACAGGATGAACTAATTAATAAGGAGCCACAGGATCTAAGTGAGCAGCTAGATATTTAAGGATTAATTTAATTACTTCACCTCAAAAGCATCCCAAAGTTCCAGCACCCAGAGAGCCTCTTTACAGCATCCCCCAGCACAGCAATACTCACTCCAGCCTCTCCTGCAGCTCTTGACATCTCCAGCAGCACAGATGTCCCTGGGAGAGGTTTCTGGCAGAGGAGCTGATTTTCAGTGTTAGGATGTAATAAAAAAAAGGAGATTCATGAATTGGCTGAGGCAATTTGAGGGAGAGTTGTGGCCATAGCAACATTACTCTGATCAATGCTGCAGGGAACAAAAGCCACTTTGATCATGCTGTTCCCACTCTCCCAACCCCACCCATAACGCCGGCTAATGCCATGCAGACACTCTCCAGCTTCCCCAACGCCCTCACGAGCTCTCCCACTCACTATCCCTGACCCAAAAACACTGAAAGGGGGGATTAAAGTGACTCTGAAAGGCCACCCAACACATCCACCATCCCGACAATCCCAGGCAGGCGCCCTCCACAGACCACTCTCTCTCCCGTGCCGGGTTAGGAAGGGGACAATTCCCCGGCTCTCCCAGTTGCCCACGTGGCAGAGGATGAGCTGAGAACAACCCCAATTGTGCTCGGGACACAAACCAAACAACTCACCCTGGCTTTGTGGCTGCAGCCGCTGGTCCCTTCCCAGCTCGCTACACTTGTTCCCTCTGAAACTCCTCTTAGAGCATCTTCAGGCTCGGGGAGTCTCAAGCCACGCCTAAGTGGGGGTCTGAGCTCCACCGAGGCCCGCAGGCAACTCCAGCCATGCAAATAAAACAAGGAATTCCCTGAGGAATTAATCCAAGGAGCTGCCTGGCTGCTCCCACATGGAAGGTGCCTCCGGAGGGGCCGCTCTGCCCGCAGAGCCAAAGGCACAGATTCCTATTAATGCTCTCGCTATTTTTAGCCTGGCAAATCAAGGGGGAGCTGACTTGTGCTTCCTGCCCCCGGACACAACATCTGGGCTCTTTATGGTCACTCAAGCTCTTTTCCCACCACGGCAGAGCCTGGAATGCAGCAAGGTGGAGCACTGGGAGTGGGGGGAAGAGGCAGCGAACTTCCCAAATTAGTAGGGAAAGGCAGAGGGACTGCAGTAATTGCACAGCTGGGATAACTCAGCAGCAGAGATTACAATCTGCCCACTTCATCTGGCCCTGCGGGTCCCATTAGAGGCACGGCAGGAGGGAGTTCTTGGACAGAAGTTAAAGGCAGGACCGGGTGTTGGGTGTCAGGGCTTGGATTCCCAGCTGTGCCTCAGAGCTCCCGCACAAGCTCAGGGAATTCAATCCGGTTCCCTGGCTCGCAGCATTCCTTGGGAATTCACGAGGGACCTCATGGGTCATAAATAGCAGCTGGGAGTAGAAATATCCTCAAGAGCAACTTCCTGCTCAGCAGGATGCAAAGCATCCCACCAATTCTTTTGTAACGCGACCAAAAAGATTTGAACACACACAAAACCGATGGATCGGCGCCTTCCAACCATCCTTCCCATGAAACTGGGAATTTCCAACCATCCCAGTTTTATGGGAAGGGAATGGCCGTGCTGAGCCATGCCCAGAACCCTGCACAGCCAGGGAATTTATCTGAGGACATATGTCTTGATTGTCTCCAAAGAGGAACCTGGGAGACAGGAAAAATTCATCACCTTGTGCTGCTCTGGGTTTGGATCACTTCATGGCTCTGACTGAAAGAACATCTGACCACGGGAGTGAGAAATGCCAGGAACACACCAGAACTCAAACTTCAAGCTTAAAAAAAAACCAAAAGAAATAAAAAAGGGGGAAGAACCCCCCCCCAAGTTAAATACAATCAAAGGAGGAAAGGGTGCTTATCGCTGACCCTTTAGTCACGTAGTTTGGGGTTGGTTTGGAAGTGAACATATTCCAGTGCCTGGGATCTTTTGCTGGTTTTCCAGGGTAGTTCTTTCCCAAATGCTCTGAGGTCCTCAAAAAGAGGGCCAAACTGAACTCATAATATACCTTCCAGCCCAAAATTTGCTCCACATCGACTGTGATGTGGAGACAATGTATTGACTGCTCAGAGGGGCTCCAGCACCAGAGGTGGGGTAATCCGGAATGAAAAGCTCTGGTAGGAATGGGAACCCCTTGTGAGCATCTTCTCCCAGCTCTTTCTCCATATCCAGGTCCAGCAGCAGAACAGGGATCCAGGAGCTCAGCAGCTCGGGGATCTCAGCAGCACAGGGATCTCAGCAGCTCAGGGATCTCAGCAGCTCAGGGATCTCAGCAGCTCAGGGATCTCAGCAGCACAGGGATCTCAGCAGCACAGGGATCTCAGCAGCTCGGGGATCTCAGCAGCTCGGGGACCTCAGCAGCACAGGGATCTCAGCAGCACAGGGATCTCAGCAGCTCAGGGACCAAAACAAACAGGCACCAGCTCCATCTCCTTGGCTGCTGCTGTGCCCGTCTCCCTCAGCACCAAAATCCCTCTGGAAAACACACACTGTCAAGACCACAGAGCAGGTGGGACCTTCCAGGCCTGCTCCAGTTTCCACAAAAATAATTCCTATTTATTCCCCTGTGTTATGTAAGGCCAGAGCACGGCTGAGTTTAGGAAACCCCATTGGCACCTTTGCCTTCCAGGAGCATCTTTAATCCAGTATCTCCCTAATGGTAAAACCCCTCTGCAATCGTTCCAGGAGCAAAGGCAGCACAGGCTGCATTTTTCCCAGGATGAAACCTTGCAAATCTGCAGGAATGTTTTCCCAAAGTGGTCATCCACTCCTGCCAATCCAAACACAGACCCACACACCAGGACACGGGAAGGCTGGGGAGAAACTGCCCACGCAGAGAGTGGCATCCCACAGCTCCACGGTCCTGTCCACCTGCTCCAGCCTGAGCCATCCCTGGCTGATCCACACGTGGATCCAGGCAAAACAGCCCTGCTCCTGAGAGCAAAAGAGCCTAATTATAATTCCAAAATAATTAAGAGCCAAGCAGACACTGATTAATTTAATTAATTTAATAATGTGGCCATCAGGAGCAGGGCAGTGCCCGTCCCTGTGCTGGCATTGCTGGGGCACCTCCAACCCTCTGAGACCCTCAGACAGGAGGGACATGGAGGGGCTGGAGCGTGGCCAGGGAAGAGTCCAGGGGAAGGATCCCTGCCCTGCTCCTGCTGGCCACGCTCTTCCTGAGCCAGGCCAGGATCCCACTGGCCTTCTTGGCCACCTGGGCACACTGTTGGCTCATGTTGAGCCTCCTGTCCACCAGCACCGCCAGGGCCCTTCCTGCCTGACTGTTCTCCATCCACCCTGTCCCCTGTCCACCCACCCTGTCCCAGCCTGTGGTGCTCCATGAGGGTGTTGTGGCCAAAGTGCAGGACCTGCACTTGACTTTGTTGAACCTCATCCTGTTGGAATCAGCCCATCATCTCTCCCGTGTATCCAGATCCCCCAGCAGAGCCCTCATGCCCTCCAGCAGCTCCACACTCCCTTCCAACTTGGTGTCACCAGCAGATTTGCTGCTGATGGGCTCAATTCCCTCATCTAAATCATCAATAAAGATGTTAAACAGGACTGGACCCAACACTGACCCCTGGGGGACACCCCTGGTGACTGGCCACCAGTCAGACCACCGTTCCCCAGCACTCTCTGAACAAATGAGCCATTTGTCCAGGCTTCACCACAGCAGCTCCTTCCCCGTCCCTGGGTGGATCTGCTGCTCAGCCACGGCCCTGGGGGGCTCCTGGGGATCACCCCTGGAGTCTCAAGAGCTTGGTCCAGCTCTGGATTCTGCAATCCTGGTCCCCAGTGAGCTGCTGTGCCTCATCCCAGACCCCACCGCGGGAAAGGGGCTGACCACACCTCAGTGAACACCCAGGAATGGACAGAGGTGCAAGGCCTGAGACCTTTGTGGAGCCTGGCATGGAGCAGCTCCAAGGAGCCACCAGGAGGTCTGTCATTAGTGCCACTGCCTGCAATTAAAACACGCCATTTGGAACAGCACAGGGAGCTCTGTCTGCCTGGATTTGGCACCACGCACTTCACGCGGCAGCGACTCCTCCAAAGTCTCCGCTGGATTTCACGCAGTCCCAGAATTGTTAAGATTGGAAGAGACCTCTGAGATCATCAAGTCCATCTGTCAAGTGGCACCACTACCAGCCCATCACTGAGCTGTGTCCTCATGTGCCACATCCACATGTTTTCTGAGCACTTGCAGGGATCAGAGGTGACTCCTTTACAACCCTTTCCAGGAAAAATATTTTCCCAATATCTAATCTAAGCCTGTCCCGGTGCAACCTGAGGCTGTTCCCTTTGCACTGAGAAAAAACATGACCTGGGAAACTTCACATTCCTCTTGTGTTGAGGATGGTGGGAAATGGCTCAATATACACCCAAAGTCACACACAAACGTCACCTTTGATCAAACTGGAGACAAGAAACCCACATCCAGACTTGATCCACACAGAGACACCGTGATTCCCAAGGAGCAAGTTTAACCCTTGTGCTTTGACTTCCACACAACCATTTCTTCTGCTGCAAATCTTGACACATCCACAGACAATCCAGCAGGGTCAACTACACAGGAAAGCTGAGCACCTGCACACAACCCTTGCTGGAAACTGTGCACAGATCCCTCACCCCAAGCCAAGCTATCCCAGCCCCCTTCCCACGTGCATTCCTGTGGCAGCTCCAAAGGGATGGACAAGAAGTGCTGTGGGACCCCAATACAAGGAAGATGTTGACCTGTAGGAACAAGTCCAGAGGAGGCCACGGAGATGCTCCAGGGGTGGAGCCCCTCTGCTCTGGAGACAGGCTGGGAGAGCTGGGGGGTTCACCTGGAGAGGAGAAGGATCCAGGGGGACCTGAGAGCCCCTTCCAGAGCCTAAAGGGGCTCCAGGAGAGCTGGAGGGGGACTGGGGACAAGGGATGGAGGGACAGGACACAGGGAATGGCTTCCCAGGGCCAGAGGGATGAATGGGGGGATATTGGGAAGGGATTCCCAGCTGGGCTGGAATTCCCAGGGAAGCTGTGGCTGCCCCTGGATCTTCCCTGGGAGTGTCCAAGGCCAGGTTGGACGGGGCTTGGCGCACCCCGGGTTGGTGGGAGGTGTCGCTGTCCATGGCAGGAGGTGGAACTGGATGAGCTTTAAGTTCCCTTCCAGCCCAAACCATCCCACGACTGTATCACACACAGGGCAGTTTGTCCCTTCAGCTGCTTTGACAAGAAGCAGATACACACAAGTGGCCACTCCAAGGCATTTACCAGACCCAAATAATGCCAATTTCCCGGTAATTTCCCTTAAATACTTGTGAATTTGCAGTACCCCGAGCAATCAACACACCCTGTCCCGCAGACAAAGGTTGGCTGAGGTGTCGAACTTCCCTGGCTGAGACATCTCAGCCGCTGTGCAAAGAAGAACCACAAGGCTGGAAAGTCTCAGATCTCCTTTTGATTCTCTGTATCTTCCAGAAGGAAACACTTCCAGCCTGCACGAGCTGGGAAGAAGACTAAAGAGAATAAACCCACGGATCTGCTTTCATTGTCACAGCCCAGAGAGTCCCACGTCTTCAGAAGGAGAAAGCCCCTCGAAGAAAGGTGCATTTTGAAGGTTGAAAGCTTGGCAGCTCTTATGGATCTGGATTCAGAAAGAGGGAACACTTTGTTCAGGAAAGGAAGCTGAAATGGGAATTTCACGGTAACGGCAGACTGGAGTAAAATACCCATTTTATTACACTTTGAGGTGTGTGTCTGGCTATGCCAACACAAGATGTTTGATGTGCCTCAAATGTGAATATCAAAGAGGTTTCAGTCTTGGATTCCTCTTAAAAAAAAAAAAAAAAGGCAACCAAACAAACCAACCAGTTTTTGTAAAGTCTCAGCTTTTATCCATGGGATGAAGAAACACACCTATAGTAAGGTATAAGGAAACTTACTTCTTTTTACTTCCTTTGCTCACCAAGACAAAGCAGCCTCGTTCTCTCTCCCCTAAAACCTTAAACCACGTGGGACTGAATTTTTTAAAGGATTTCATGGATTAGAAACACACCCGTTTAATTTGAGCACTACACACGGCCCTGCCTCTTTGGCTGGGGGTGGGGTTGGCCCCGTCCCACCTGTGCCGAGGGATCCCAGCCCCTTGGCTGGTGCAGACCACGGGATCCCACCAAGGGCTGCTTCTCCAGCTGGCCAAAAACTTCAGGCAGGTGAGGTCCCACCTTAGGACACACCCACACTGGGGAACTGATTACAGTGAAAATGCTGTACCATAATTCTGATGAGGGGAAGGGGGAGCTTATGTTTATTTTGCTTAGGGCTTATGATGCTTATTTTGTTTCCTTATGCTCATTTTGTTTATGCCTATTTTGTTTATGATTATTTACCTAGGACTTGTAATGACGCTTATTTTCTAGGCTTTTAGACTTATCATAGAATTTCCTTAGTAGCATGAAATTCACTGCAGCAAAATTCACAGTGTCCTCGAAAGGGCCACGCCAAGAGGCCCAGGACTTCTTAGACCAATTAAAACAGCCAGGATACCCCATGATAAATCAGAAGGCATGTCAAAACAACAAGATAAGTCCAATTAGACCAACTACAGTGGCCAACAAGACTGGTTTGGACCGGTTTTGAGCAAAAGATAAAAAGTTCACAGGAGGAAGACCCTTCACTTCATCCCTAAAGACCCCCAGGGACCCCCACCCTGAATTCCCAGGAGGAGCAGCGCACGGGCAGGAAGGTGCAGCACGGGGTGGAGAGAATGGAACTCAGTTCCTGAGGCTCATTATAATAACCCCGCCCTCTCTAAGGAAATAATGTTTATGCCTAAAAGACAAATGAATATGTATAACTTAGTTGCATGGAAACCCTTTGGTAACTCAACCAGGGGCATGTTTTTGGAGGAGGATCCCCCACGTGCCTGGTCTGGAATAACCGGACCTCTCCAGAACCTCACTGGATTATGGGGGTTTTATTCCACAAAACAATTCAGTGCAAAGGTAAAAGTTAAAATGCACAAGGTCTGATGGTAAGAGTGGCGGCTTTCCCAGAGGGAAACTGGATTTAATCTGTGGTGCCTGAGAGCGCTGGCAGGGCCCTCTCTCCTGCTCACACCTCCCAGCACCATCTGCTCCAGCTCAGCTCCCTGCAAGGGTTTCTCTCCTCCCAGGAGCTGCACAAGGAGCAAGACTGACTGGTGGTATGCACAGACACAACAGAAGCTCCAGAGGAGGAAATTGCCTTAAATTTCATTTTTCCCCAGGTACAAAGCACCAGCTCTGCCCTTCCCTCCAAGACCCCAGAGCCTGTTTTAATTCTGTATCTCCGTTTATTGATTTAACAAGGAAAATCAGCACCACAGCATTGGCCAGGAAGGATGAATTTTGTGTGTAGGTTCAAGAGGTTTAAAGCAGACTTGCCCTGAATTCTGAGAATCAAGTTGTAAGCAGGATTATTCAGCCTTTACCAAATCCACAAGGAAGAAATGTTTCCTTCCATGAGCTGCCCAATGGATTGTTTTAGGCTGTTTTTCACTCAGGACCATCTTTAAAAAGATGTTTTCATTGTAGATTTCAGTAAGAATATAAACAAAAATCGAGATTTCCTAAAAGTATCCAGGAAGCTTTTACTTCTTACGGTGCTGGAATAAACATGACTTGCTCTAAAATAAATCTCCAATGAATGCTGCCCTGCTCGACCCGAGGTATTTTATTGCTTAAGGGAGGCAGAAAACATCTTCTGCTGGTGGGGTGAATTTCTTGTGTACAACACACACGAGCCCATGGCCAGCAACAGAAACCCCCAGTGGCTGGTCAGTGGGCAAAGACACAGAAATGAGGGGACAAGTAAAAGAAGAAGTCACTCAGAAAGCTGTGACAGCAGCCACAATTCCTGGATCCTGCCCCAGCTCTGACTCCACTGAGTGCAAATACTGGTTTAACTAAAAGGGTATTAATTCAAGTCAATTAGTCCAATCACACGAAACCTCTATTTGCAGAAGTGACCTTCTCATAAATTACCTTAATTTTGACTCTGGAAGTAAATTAAGACAAACCTTCAGGCAAATCTCATTCAGAGCAAGAAGTGAATTTCCTAAACTTCAAACAACTGGACCCGAGAAGCTGAACTGTGATTAATCAGCCTGTGAATCCAGAGGCAGTTGATCCATGACCCCCCCAGCAACTCCTCCCTGGCAGCCTCAGCCCAGCTTTCTGCTGCTCTTCCAGTTCATAATCACCTTTCCACTTCCCAGATGGCTGTAATTCCAGAGCTGGGGATGTGTAGGTCTCTGGGGCTCAGGGATTCTGGGAATGGGAAGCATTATGTGATGCTTCAGGCCATTGCACGTGTGCTGGAGCTCAGAGCTAACTAAACCTTCAACACTGAGATACAAAGCTCTAACAAAAGATTTCAAGAGGAGCTTTCTGCTAAAATGAAATCAAAATGGGAGACCTGGGAGTTTGAACATATTAAGGACTAACAAATCTGTTTTCTGAGCTCATTTTAGTGTGTTGACTGTGTTAAGTGAAAAAGGCTGCTTAGAGGGAATGAATGGAATGAATCTCAGCAGTTTAGGGAACACACGGCACAGCAGTGGGGGAAGAACTCCCAGAACAGCCAGTTTGTTGGGAAAAGGCCACTGGGACAGGCAGGCAGGGCAGAGCTGTGACAGGAGGAAGGAATTTCCACACAAATTTCAGAGCAAGAGATGACCAAATTCCAGGTGAAGTTCCTGAGATGTGGCTCATCAATTAAATCCAGGCCAGAAAAGGGTTACGAGGAGATAAAGTGAACAAGAGGGAGAGATGGGGAAAATCCTTCCCTCCAGTGCTGCAATTGAGGAATGTGTAAGGAAATAAATAATGACAAACTTGCTTATTGAGCTCCTCTGCTGCAGAAACAGAGGCCCCAGAGCAGCTAAAAAAGGAACTCGTGATGATGGCTCCCTGTATTTGTAGAGAGGAAATATCTGCCAATGACACACCAGGCTGTGCTTCCAACGACAGAATTACAATTTCAGAGAGGGAACTCTGAGCTTTCTTCAGGTGATGAAGCACTCCTGGAACATCACAAAGTCCTTTAAGAGCAGGAGGAGGAGCCCCACGTTTCAGCAGTAAAGCCATGATATGACACACAATGGAGCAGCAGTTTGGTTCCCAGTCCAGGGGAACAGCTCCACAACCTCTCTGGTTCCTCAGCTCAATCCACACATCCAGAGCCAGGAGGGCTGTGTCCTGGTTATGGTAGTCAGGACCAGTTTGGCACTGGGTGGGGGTGTGTTCTAAACCCTCTGTGTCATTTTTTCTCATGAATTTCTCACCATGGACCATTGGCAGCAGCCGCCCAGGGCACACCCCACCCCTCGGGGCACAGGGGAGTGTTTGGGATCTCCTGTGGGATCAGGAAGTGTTCCTGTCCTCACACCAATGGCTCAGGTGTGATAACTCCCCTCCAGGGAGACACCAGCACCTTCACCCCCACCTGAGGGGTCATGTCTGCTCAGGGGCCATCAGGGAGGCCAAAAATATGCCAGGATTGACCTCCCAGAGTGAATCCCCCACTGTGGAACTCCCCACCCTGGGGGAGGGACTGGGCGTTCCCATCTGAGCCCAAGCAGAGAGAAGGTTGGGGGTTTGGGACTGGAATTTCCATGTCCCAGAGACATGACCAGACTGAGAGTGTCACCAGCCTGACCATCATCTTCACCAGCAGGTTTCTTCCTTTTTTCTTACTTTGCACTCAGGGGCCCACGTGGTGCTCAGCACAGGGATTGGGGAGCCCCATCCTGCTCCTGCCCCACTGGGCTGGGCTGCACAGCTGCTTTTGTGGCACAAATGAATCCTCCTTCTGTCTCAGTGTATTTTATGATCTTTTATTAAATTGTTATCTTGACTTGCAATCCCATTCTGAGTTGGATTCATTTCTCCTGCAGGTTTAACTCTAACCCAGCACAGACTGTTACAGAGCCAGAGCTCAGCCTCACAGAAACACACTCTGCACACACAGTTTCTCTATTTCTGTTCTTTCCCTTTCCAATTTGTCTTCAGAGAAGCTGTGGCTGCTCCATCCCTGGAAGTGTCCAAAGCCAGGTTGGATGGGGCCTGGGGCAGTGGGAGATGTCCCTGTCCATGACAGGGGGTGGGACTGGATGAGCTTTAAGGCCCCTTCCACCCCAAACCATTCTGGGATTGTCCCAGGCAGGGTTGCTGGTCAGGAACAACCCAGTTGCCCCAAGGGCCACGTGTGCTGCCACAACTGGGGCACAGAACCACCACATGGGAAAGGGAGATGCAAAATCCAACCCTGCCAAAACAGAGAGCAAAGCAAAACTGATTCCCAAAGAGCACACAACACTTCCTGACATTTCTCAGAAAAAAACCATCAAGAGCTCTTTGGCCAAAAAGGTCACTAGAGAGCCTCCCTCAGCTCAGAGCAGCTCTGGGAATGCTCCTCTTGGAACACCACAGCCCTGGGGCAGGCAGGGAACAACGTGCAGATCTCAGCACTGCATGAGGAGCAGAAGAGCAAATGATTATTGGGGTGCTCAGAGGGTTTTTTAACTAAAGCTGTGGGTTAAGGCATCACTCAAAGATCTTCCCTCCCCCTTAAGCCTCAAAGCACAGGGAGGCAGTGTGGGATGACCTCCCAGCTGCTGCCATGGGGGTCTCAGGGAAGGAGGGAAGTGACTGCTCAGATTTATTATTTTAAAACCCACCAGCGACACACTTGGCAGAGTTCAGAATTCTCTCCTGGGAAGCAGAAACTTGCTGCATTTTCTATGGGAGTCAGACAGACCCCCAGAGTGCAGTTCACACTGACAAACACAGACACAAACCCTGGTGAAGTCACACGACTTCCCCCACCCTCAGTGGGGAGATTCATTTCCATGTGGACCATCAAACCCCTGGAGCCAAAAGCACCAGGCAGGGAATAACCACATTTTGCCACACACTCAGCAATCCAAGACTTGGAATTCGAGGAGGGGGACAGGAGTTACCACGCTCCACTTGATTCTTGTTCTTGGCCAAAGGTTTTAGGGCCAGAAGAGAGTGTCACTGAGAATCAGCTCCCTGCCCCAGGGAGATGGGACATCCCCAGCTCCTTCTCCTCCAGCTTTGTTCCATGAGAAGGGCAAACAGGAGCAAAGGGTTTAAGTGCTCAGGCAAACAGAGCCAGCGTTAACACACAGCTCGATGAAAGGGGCCGAGAGCAGCTGCTCCTCAAGTAACTTCTTTGTTGTCTTCCCTCCCACAGATAATTATGAGCTGAAAGGTTCCACGACTTCAAATGAGAGCTGGAGCTTTCCTCAAGTGAGGGGAAAAAAAATTAGATTTTAAATCTCATCTGCTTTTTAAGTCAAGATTAATGAAGCCTCAGCAGAATGAGTTACAGCCACAGTTACCTGAGCCACAGACTTGTGGGGGGCTCAGATGTGCTTTGCTACCTCAGTGTGGGTGGAACCCAGAACTGTTTAATTTATAAATTCTTAGGTGTAATATTACTGTTGGGGAGACTATATATGTACAAGCCTGTCTTTAAAACTGAATTTGAAAAGGCTGATTTTTAAAAGGCTTTCACAAAGCACTGTTAGCAATAAAAAGAGCATTGGGGAGAACCAAGCTGGGGGTCTTAACTCCCTAAACACTGTAGGAACTCGGGGAAACCCGAGGCCAGGGGAAGGAAGGAATTCATCTTGTGTTTCACATCCACTTCAAAATAAAACCCAGCAGTGCCTGGCATTTTATAAATTATGGCAAAAATTTAAAATAGAGACCCAAAAAACAAGATCAAAAGTATTTTGAGAGAGAGAGACACACACACACACACACAACAGTTCCCTCTACCCCAAGGACAGAGACCAAAACGAGGGGCACAAAAAAGACCATAACGTGGGACACAAATAGTTGATGGTGGAAAGAAGAGGTTTATCCTCTCCCCCAAACCAGGAGGACACACTGTGTGCTGCACAGCACTTGTGTGAGGAGAAGGAGCAGGGGGAAGAGAGCATGAAACTCCAAAGGAGTCACAGGGCATCAACCATCCCCTCCTGACAGGAGAGCAGGATTTTGGGCAGGGCTGGTGACAGCTGGAGGAATAATTGTGATGCTGAGCGAGGATGCCAAGGATATATTTTGCCTTCAGATTCTCAGCTGAAAGATGTGATCCACAAGCACTTTGCAAATGTTAATTAAACCCACACAGCCCCTTTTGGCAGATCAAGAAGTCTTTAACCATATTCTGGTGAGAGGGGGATGAACATCTCAGGCACTTTTAACATAAGGTATCTCCTGTTTCTGCTTAGGAAGTGTCCCATAGACACACCACAGAAAACACAAAGCAGTTCTCCCAGTCCAGCAGCTTTTGGAGCTCAGAGCCAGGATGGAACTGACCCTTCTCCTTTCCCTCTAATCACTGTACCAACAGAAATCTTGACACTGCAGAAAAATCAAACCAGTTCTGGCCATGAGAGTCATTAGAGATGAACATGGGCACTACAAACAAGCATTAAGGCAACACCAGCCCCTTGATGAGTGGTATGAAAACTCAAAAATTCAACTGCTCTTCCCTTGGTTTTCCTCTTCAAAGGTGACTCAACCTTTCCATA
Organism: Formicarius rufipectus; assembly: GCA_013399695.1. Taxonomy (NCBI): domain Eukaryota; kingdom Metazoa; phylum Chordata; class Aves; order Passeriformes; family Formicariidae; genus Formicarius; species Formicarius rufipectus. Next base: position 60,071 of record VXAU01001964.1, on the reverse strand, counting down.
CCAGTTGGCTTAGAATTAGAGTATATCCTGAGCTGAAAGGGACCCACAAGGATCATCCAGTCCAACCTCTGGTCCGTCACAGGACACCCCAACAATCCCACCCTGTCCCTGAGGGTGCTTTCCAAGCCCTCCTGGAGCTCTGGCAGCCTCGGGGCTGTGCCCACTGCCCTGGGGAGCCTGTTCAGTGCCCACCAACCCTCTGGGGGAAGGACCTTCTCCTGAGATCCATCCCAAACCTCCCCTGGCACAGCTCCAGCCTTTCCCTCAGGTCCTGTCCCTGCTCTCACAGAGATCAGAGCTGCCTCTCAGGCAGATGCTGAAGACCCCAAAGAGTCTCCCTTCAGTCTCCTCTTCTCCAGTGACCCCAGTCACTCCTTTTGTGGCCCCTCCAGACCCTTCACCATCTTTGTAGCCTCGAAGTATGGGAGGCACCTCCACTGGCAGGGCAGGAGTGAGGCTGTGTCTTGTAAAAAAGAGTTTATACTCTAAAGAAACCCACTCAATTATTTGCTAGATGGACATGGAACATTTTGTATTGCAGAGGGGAAGGGTCAGTTTGTTGACTCTACAAAGAGTAGCTGAGAACATCTGCAAGGTCAGGAAGAATATGCATAAACACACATGTGAACTACAGCACCCAAATCCACAGTGGTGGCCAGTGCTTGTGATCTTACCACGAAAATAAGCATAGTTGGAGTTCTTCCCTGTTCAAAAAATCCCCAAACCCTGAAGCAGCTGCTTTAGTATCTATTTCAGTTGGAAATATAATTAATAATACCTTATTTAGATATAGAACATATTCCATTTCTATTTAGAGAATAACTTCTAGGGCACAGCCCAGGCTTCACCACCACATGGTCACCGTGCTCAGCGAGCCAAGAGACTGTCCAGGGCTGCAGGCAGTGGCCAGACCAAAAGCTGAAGATGGAAAGCTTTCCCTGGACTAACCCAGTGCCCCAGCTGAGAGCTGGCAGGGTTCACAGCAACTTTCCACAGCAGCTGGAAGGTCTGGCCTGCAAAACCAGGCCACCCTATGCCACAGCATCAGTGGGAACTGAGCTTTGGCACTGCCCCCACACAGGGGCACCACCTCTCTGCCAATCCAAGGCAGAGGCAGCTCCAAAGAGCCAGGACAACCTGAAACCTCCCTGGGGAACCAGGCAGCTGTTTGTGCAACCCTGGTACCACAGATGCTGCTGTAGTCTGGCACAGCCAGGAGACACCAGAACCATTTGGGGCAGAGCCAGCAGATGTTTGCTGCTGCAGTTGGTTACCACCCCCTTCTGACCCTTTCCACAAGGAGCCCAAAATTCTTGCTCCACTCAGCCCCACGTGCCAGATCCAGCTCGTGCTCTTCCCATGCAGAGATATCTGGAAAGGGTCCTTCCTCCAGAGGGTGGTGGGCACTGAAGAGGCTTCCCCAGGGCAGTGGGCACAGACCCAGGGCTGCCACAGCTCCAGGAATGTTTGGACAACACTCTGAGGGACAGGGTGGGATTGTTGGGGTGTCTGTGCAGGAACAGGAGCTGGACTGGATGATCCTTGTGGGTCTCCTCTAGCTCAGGATACCCTGTGATCCTTTACCATCCAGCTCAGAGCTGCTTCTCCCCCCTGCTCCCTCAGGACTGTGGCAGCACAGGGGTTAAAATAAAGCCTCTCAACAGCACATGGTTTTATGGACAAAGTCAAAGTATTTTGGTTCCTAATTCCATCTGTGCTCTTGGCTTCTGGTTACATTAAGACTGCACACAGTGAGGTAGATAATTGAGATGTTGTTAAAGGTGTTCTGCAGTCAGAGCAGTTCCCACAGAACTGGGTGTATTTGCAGCCCACTTCATCTTGGAATTAGGGCAGTTCCAGGTGAGAACTGTTGCTGTGCTTTAACACCCTGTGCCCTCTGAAGCAGCTGTTCTGGGGTCCTTCCCACAAACCATCCCGGGGTTGGACTGGTTCTGGACTTCTCCTGCCCCTCTGCCACATCTTCCAAACCCCAGGGAGAGGTTTGAGGCTCAGCACTCGAGGCTGCAGGAGGAGCAGCACTAGCAGGGGCTCTCCTGCCTCTCCATAACACCCTGTTATGTGATGCTTCACCGTAAGAGAGGGAGCACATTTTTGGCCTTTCCACACAAATCCACAGTTGTGTCACTGCCAGCTCTTTATTGTTTCCCATTTCACTGCTTTTGTTTGTTTGTTTGCCTGAAACTTTGCCGAAGGTTACATTCAGCAAAGGCTGCTCCCTCAAAACACAGCATTAAAAACACTCTCACAGCGACATCTGGAAATTGCATTGAAATCCTCTTTGAAATTGTTTTGCAAGAGAAAGCCCCTGCTGAGCACAAAGCAGCAAATTTTAGCCCCCCAGCCCTTTGCAGGTGGAACACTTTGTAAAGGCCACCTCGCAGCTTTTGTCATGACCTTCCAGAGATGAACATCCCCCCGCGTGTGCTCACCCTCTGCTGCCCTCGTGGGAGGCAAACACCACACACACACATCACACCAAACAGGGATTACTCAGCCCTGAGGCTTGATAGTGAGTGTAAACAAGCCCCAAACCTCCTACAGAAAGCACAACCTGCTGCACTCCCCAACTGAAAGCCCTCTTGGAGATGGTTTAGAGAAGCCCAACAGCTGTTGAACTAATTCCCCTTTTTTCCACCCAAACTACTGTTTGGAAGCTGCACATCTCGTGACTGAAAGCCAACTTTTGACTCTCAGTCACTGCTTATTTGTGGCCTTACAATATCATTTTCCTTTTGGGGGTTCAACACTGTCCTTGAAGTTAAAGGTTGGGGTTTCTTCACCACCACTGTATCATCTGTACTTCCTATTTTCAGTAGACCTTCTGCTGCCCTCACCTCTGTAATCCCCCTGCAGCTCTCAGAGATTCCTCCCAGGACCTCCTTTGCAGCTCTCCTGTCCAGCCAATGCTCCAGCCAAGCTGCAGCCTGGTCCAGGTTGTCCTTCACTGAGTTTCACAACTCTGGAAAGATCCCAGGGGAAGGAACACTTCCAGGAAAAAGCACCATTAATCCACCACCAACATCCAGCAAAAAAACAGAAAAATATTTGTTTTTCAATTCTTTTCCAAGTTGGCTGTAACATACAAAGCAGCCCAGAGCACGTGCCCTGCAAACAACCTGCCCACAGCTCTCTGCTCCTCCGTGGGGGCTGACAGCAAATGCAGCTGCCTCCAGGCTGTCATGGGTTCTGTAGCTGAATTTTAGTAGCAGGGGGGGATTCCAGGATGGTTTCTGGTAGAAGGTGCTGGAAGCTTCTCCTGTCCTATGGAGCCAAGGACAGCCAGGGCCAGGAGGGACCTCCTGCTGGTGGACAGAGTTGAGTCAATTAAGAATCCCAGTCCCAGCTCTGGGATAACAGAGTGAAGAATTAGGAGTGTGGGGCAGTTGGGAATTCCAGCCATGGGAGAACAACACAGAGACCAAGGTGGGAGCAGGAGGAGGAGAAGGAGGGACCCCACGCTGGAGCAGGGGGGGAAGGACTCAAAGCTATTCCCCCCCCCTCTCCCTGAAGCCCGTGGAGATCTTTTGGGGTTTGGAGACCCCCTGCAGCCCCTGGAGGAGCAGGTGGATGCCCCAAGGAGCTGTTGCCCTGGGGGAGGCCCAGGATGGAGCGAGATCCTGCAAGAGACTTGCAGCCAGGACTCCTGCAGAAGGAGACCCACCTGGAGCAGGTTTTTCCCCCAGCACAAGTATTGCCCGGGGGGTGGACTCCCGTTGGAGAGGTCTCTTGAGGACTGTCTGCCGTGGGAGGGACCCCACGGGAGCAGGGGAAGGACTCAGAGCTGCGGCCCCCCTGCAGCCCGTGGGCAGGACCGTGGGGGAGCAGGTTGTCCCCCTGCAGCCCACGGAGCCCATCGGGGGGCAGAGACCCGACTGCCCCCCATGGAGTGACCCCCAGGACAAGAGCAATGGCAGCAACAACACCCACCTGCAAAACTCCCATTCCCTGCTCCCTGCAACTGCTGGAGGGAGGGAGGAGTGGGAGGAGAGGGGTGTTCTGGGGACTCATTTATTTCTTACTTTTTAGTTTTATTACCTTTAAGTTCTTCTCTTGTTAGTAATAAATGTAAGTATTTAGCTACTCTGAGTTTGCTTTGCCATCATCTCTCAGCTGTTTTTTGCCTTTTCTCCTTTTCCCTTTCCCTCTGGGCAAGGGCGGGGCCTGGAGGTTTGGGTGGACACCGAGTGAAAACTGCCACACAGGAGGAGTAACTCCACTCAGGATAACCAAGCAGGAGGAAAGCACTGCTGCTCCCACAGTTGCCTCTCCCATCAGATGCCACAGAGGAGAAAACAAGACTGCAAACACATTTCAAAGACTGGCACACTCCTGGCACGAGAGGCTTCCTTTAAGGTGTGGGTTTGCAGTTGTTGCTCAGCTGGTCCAAGGGCCTGTTGCTGTGGAAAAAGAGACATCTCTTCCCCAGCTTCCAAGCCTGGATCCAGAGGGAGCTGGATCAGGGAGTTAAGCTGGAAGGAGAGTGTCTGTACAGAGACAGAGGGAACCAGAGGTGTGTCAGCACAAAAAGATCAGTGGGAGCACAAGGCTGGGAGCAAAACCTTCCCTTGCAGCACCAGCTCAACACGAGATCAGTTCAGCTACAATGCACAGCCCCACTCTAAATTTAGAGAGCTTTCTAACTCTAAAGCTCTATCCCACATCCATTATTCCTCTCCAACACAGGAATGAGCCTTTCTATTAGAAATGCTTTTGTACCACCCGACAGGAGCGCACATCAATTGTGGATAAAGTGGTTCAACTTTGGAATGTAGACAAAAACTGAGACAAGGCTAATGGTGGTGAAAGACACATTGCCTGGGGAGGGAAATGATCAGAGGTTTCAGAGGAAAGGGGAGAAAAAAGCCTACAGACAATTTACCTGTGCTTGGGTCACTGCTCATTAGTGCTCTGAAGAGAATCACTTCACATGTAATAAATTATGCTACTCTTGGCAGCTCTTATTATTATTATTATTCCAGCTCTTATTATCCAGCTCAGACAGGAGCCAGGAGCCTTTCACATGCACTGTCTAATGGGAACACTTACTCTGAATAAAAGGGGGAAAAAAAAAACCCAGGGGCCTTCATTTGAGCACAAAAAAAGCCTCAGGAGACCCAGCAGTGGCATCAGGTTTCAGCACTCACTTCCCTGTCACTCTGCAGCCACCTTGGCCACACCGGGGTAAACCACTCCAAAACAAATGCAGGCTGTGCAGGCAGAAGATGGGGTTGTTTCCTCCTGTTGATATTCCCATCAACCCCCCGCTGATTTGGGATTTCCAACAGGCTTTTTAAAAGCTTTCCCATTCAGGCTGTTCTGAGAAGTTTCTGGAGAGACTGAACAGTGAAAGTGAAAGGCAGACGTGAAAGTTTTCATTTTGGCCATTAGGCAAAGCTCAGTTCCTCACCAAGTAGCCAAGTTCTGTCTCAATGGTTTTTATTTTTCTAATCATGGCTTGAAAAAAATGCAGCTGTAACACACTTTCCTTCTTCAAATATTTACAATTTTTTCCTGCACTGAAGTAAAAACCAACCTCAGACATTAATACCTATCAGAGCTGGCAAGGGTGAGATCACTCTTTTTCCCACACACCTTTCTAATCTTCTGCTGCTATCACTGATCAAATAAACTAATTATTAAAATGTGCTTTAGTCTAAAGGTTAAAGGCTGAAAGAACCCACAACTTGCTGAGAGAGAACAAAACCCAACCTTGACCAGAAAGGCTAAAAAAAACCCCATTCAGCTCAAACATTTGGTCAGTTCTCCCTCCTTTAGAGGCTGAAGCTCCCCAAGGATGAGCTGTGCAGCTCAGCAGCAGCCTGACACTTGGCCTTGCTCTCAGGATTCCATCTCGGAAGCAGAAGCACATGGAAACGGAGACACACTTGGCTGGGGAGCCCAAGAGTATCCGTGGAAATGAGCTCCCTGGAGACCTGGCCAAGGCTGCCCTCCCTCCTCAAAGCCATCAGCTCTGGGATGCCTCACAGGGAGCACTCCAGACAGAATTAAAAGGCCTCTCAATGTGTCCCCAGGGAAGGGCAGCAGCTGGATCAGCAGGATGAGGCAAAGGATCCAGGTGGTCCCACACAGAAGATGGGAGGGAAGAGGGAAGAAGTGCACCCTCCTTTCCTTAGGGGCAGTGTCAGAGCTGCGCTACAATCCCCTCCCACTCCTCCCAACTTAAAGCTCTCCTCCAAAGGTGCTTTCCCAGAAACTTCCTCACCATTTCTGTGGCTGTGGCTCAGGTTCTGTAAGATCCATCCCTCCAGAGAGGGGCCACCCCTGGCTGAGGAATCGTACAGTGACTCTGATCTTGCTCCTGACCCAGCACCTGCTTCCCAAACCTTCCCCCTCTGCTTTCAACAGTGTCAATACTAATATACAAACCAGTGATCTGACCCTTCCTGGTTTGCTAACAAAGTCTCACTTCCACAGGGCTGCCAGAGCTCCAGGAGTGTTTGGACAAGGCTCTGAGGGACAAGGTGGGATTGTTGGGGTGTCTGTGCAGGGCCAGGAGCTGGACTACATGATCCTTGTGGGTTCCTTCCAACTGAAGATAGTGCTGAGTTCCAAGCTCCTGGTAGGTTTTGCTGCAGCACTATCCAGTGCAGGTGCAGGCTGGAGGCTGGTGGTAACCGAGGCAGAAGTTAAACCTGTTCTGCCCAGGAGCCTTCCCAGTGAGGTAAAGCTGCACCTTTGCTCACTGCTCTGGACCAAGAACTCCTCTTCTAAAGTTTTAAGCATCACTCTCACAGCGAGATGCCCATGACTTCCCCATCAGCCTTTCTGCTGCCCGTGGGAGGCACAAATCTGGCCTTGCTTTTAGCTCCTGAGTCATTTTGGAGGTGGGAAGAGAAATCAGTGCCCTGCAGTCATCAGCACCCCCAGCTAAAAACACCCAGAGAGCAGCAGGTCCCAGAGCCCCCGAGTGCAGGAGGCACGTGAGGAAAACATCTCCAGCCGCAACAAATGGACTAACCTTGATATTAACTCCGAAAAAATAAGAACACTGATCCCCACCCTTCCTCTGATCTGCAACGGGAGGATAAAGGAGCGTAAAGGAGGGAGAAAAGAGTTGTATAAACACCATCAGCTGTTACATCAGTGCTGGGATAAGGAGTCTCGAGCATCCTGCAATCCAGAGAGCTGGCACTGAGGAAGAGCTTTGCCTTTCCAAGAGGACTTCAGAGCCTCAAACACGAACCTGCAGCCCTATTTTCTTACTAATGAGAAGCAAATTTTCCTGCTGAGTGATGATTGAACAATTCCACAAAGTAAATCCTCTCCATACCGGGGCCTTCTGTGATGGAGCTGCACTGGAACCTTCCTCACTCATGCAAAAGCAAGGAGGGTTTCACTTGTGCTTCCCACAGCTGTTCCCAAGGGCCTCCCTCTGGACCACCACGTGAACCTTCAGTGGAGGAAAACCTTCAGTGAGACACTTTGATCCAAACTGAAGCTTTCCTAGTCAGGTTTTTAATCAACTCTGAGGTGATCTACACAGTGTTTACCTCCAGCTGTCTCTGGGTTTTCCTCACAAAAGCAAATCAGTGCCCTGGCACATTTGTTTCCCACTTCCAAACCACTGCCATAGTAATGCAAACCTCGTGGAGCCTCTTTTTAATGCCTTTTCAACTGTTTGGAAATCCCTTTATTACAGTAAACAATTACTGCAATATTTTCCTGGCACAAACGAGTTTTCATCTGTTCTCAGGCTTTGAAGCACTCTCGTCTCAACAACATTCCCTTTCCAGGTGTCCAAACCCAGATAGACATCAATCAGTCCCAACAAAGAGTGCCAGTGCCTGCTCTTGGATAAATGAAGCTGGAATTCATGGAATCATAAAATGGTTTGGGCTGGAAGGGACCTGAAAGTCCATCCAGTCCCACCCCACTGCCATGGGCAGGGACACCTTCCACTAGCCCAGGTTGCTCCAAGAGAATCCAACCTGCCCTTGGACACTTCCAGGGATCCAGGGGCAGCCACAGCTTCCCTGGGAACTCCAGCCCAGCCCCTGCCCATTCTCACAGCCAAGAATTCCTTCCCAATATCCCTCCCATCCCTGTCCTCTGGCACTGGGAAGCCATTCCCTGTGTCCTGTCCCTCCAACCCTTGTCCCCAGTCCCTCTCCAGCTCTCCTGGAGCTCCTCCAGGCTCTGGGAGGTGCTCTCAGGTCCCCCTCCTTGGCTCTGTCCAGCTTCCCCATGGATCTGTCACCCATTTGCAACACGCCTTTGGCAAATCTGGGTGTAATTGAAATTCAGATTTGTTTGCCTGGCCATGATACAGGTCAGAGTGTCATCCTTTTGTGGATGGGAGCACAAAACAGGAGCAGGAGGAAACTGGTCTAGAACTTTTGTCCCTGTAGCAGAGACAGCACGAAAAATACAGTCAGGGAATCTGCTCAGATCCCCTGCCAGGAGCAGTTCAGGAATGAACCCAAGGAACAGCCTGGAAAAGAGCAGCTGGAGAGCTGCAGCCACAGCCCAACAGGGAATGGGTGGGCTTTGTCATTTAATGAGGGGGGAAAAAAGGAGAACCACCAAGAGAAGAATCATGGAATTGTTATGATTGGAAAAGACCTCTAAGATCACCATGTCCAACCATCAACCCTGCACCACCACCATGTTCACCACTAAACCATGTCCTCCAATGCCACATCCATACATTTTTTGAACATTTCCAGGGATGGTGACTCCAGCTATCCCAGCTCCTCACAACCCTTCCACAAAGAAATTTTGCCAAATATCCAACAAGAACCTCCTCTGGCACAACTTGAGGCCCTTTCCTCTTGTCCTGTCACCTGTCACAAGGACTGACCTCATCTACCTCCCCTACGAGCTCCTGTGAGGGAGCTGTGGAGAGCAAGGGGAGGGATGGAGCGTTGCAGCCCTGCACTCACACACTGTGGAGGGTCTCACACACCACCTGATGGTGTTCACCTCACTCCAGCTCTTTTCCTCTAACCACCCCCCATGTGATCCAAGAAGAACTGTGAGCAGAAAACACACAAACAGTGACTTATTCCACCAACACAACCCAGTTCCTGGCGGGGAAGGGAGGAGAACAGGACCTGAGCTGATATTTCAGGCTCAGCAAGCAGGGGCCCTCCAGCACATACTGGTGGCTTTGTGATGGTGCCACAAAGGCAGCCTGTTCCAGCTCCTCCATCACAGCATTGTCCCCCACGGCCTCTGCTCCCCCTCTCAATGGCTGCATTAAGTGCAAAAGCCCCCTGGGTGATGGCAAGAGCTGCATTCTCCCAGCTGCCCATTTATAGCCCAGCACTTCCCTGGTGGGACTGGATCCCAGCAGGGATCCCAAAGAGGTCTCCAAACCCTCCCTCGCCCCAGGCTGGCACAGGAGCTTTGCCCTACATGGAGCCTCGGTCACAAGAGATCTCCTTGGGCAGAGCACAATTCCAGCACACAACTCAGCATTTTACAAGCCATTTCCACACTGACTGTATTATTCAGTCAATGTACAAAAAGAGAGTAAAATATAAATAAACAGATGTAGTGTTCCAGTGCTGTCCTGGAAGGGCTGACCCCTCCTGCAGAGAGATCCACGTCTGGTGCATTTACACCCTCTAAGTATTGCCTGGCCAAAAATAACACTGAAACCAACAGGAGAAACACCCAATTTGGCTGCTCTTCACCCAACCAGGTTAAAATTTACTCTTAATTTACTATCTTGCTGTACTACAGCTGAAATTGTTATAGTGGGTTGTCTGTGGGCTGGCGAGCTGGTTGTGTGCAACTTCATATAAATGTAAAAAGAAGAATGAGAAAGAACCATAAATAAATATATATATATACACATATATAAAGTATGTATGAAGGCAAGGAAAGAATAAAAAGCCTCCAGCCTTCACCAACAAGCAGGGGCTGGGACACCCTGAGCAGTAACAGATTTGAAATCAGCCTCTAGCTTCTGGCTGTATTTCTCTCACTCTCTCCTCTCATCCTCCTCATGTTTCTCTGTCCAGGACTCCACAGTTTGGGTTCAGGACTGGGTGAGCAGGGTGGCAGGTCCTGGCAGGTCAGGGGAAGCTTTAGGGAGCTGGTGTTTCATTGGCAGTGCCTGCACAGATCTGTGCAGGGAAATAATGGTGCCTTTGCTGACACTCAGGAGACAATTGACCTGAGGATTTGGTCCTTTGGCTTCTCTGTGCAGAACAGGAACCACCAGCAGAGTTCAGCCAGGGCTGGGTGACTCTGGGGATTTTTGGGTTGTAATGTTTTGTGGAATAAACCCCCTCTAATCCAGTGAGGTTCTGCAGAGGTCCGGTTATTCCCGGCCCAGGCTCAGGGGGATCCTCCTCCAAAAACATGCCCCTGGTTGAGTTACCAAAGGGTTTCCATGCAACTAAGTTATACATATTCATTTGTCTTTTAGGCATAAACATTATTTCCTTAGAGGAGGGGTTACTATAAGGAGCCTCAGGAACTGAGTTCCATTCTCTCCACCCCGTGCTGCACCTTCCTGCCCGTGCACTGCTCCTCCTGGGAATTCAGGGTGGGGGTCCCTGGGGGTCTTTAGGGATGAAGTAAAGGGTCTTCCTCCTGTGAACTTTTTACCTTTTGTTCAAGACTGGTCCAAACCAGTCTTGTTGGCAACTGTAACTGGTCTAATTGGACTTATCTTGTTGTTTTGACATGCCTTCTGATTTATCATGGGGTATCCTGGCTGTTTTAATTGGTCCAAGAAGCTTTGGGCCTCTTGGCGTGGCCCTTTGGAGGACACTGTGTGAGTTTTGCTGCAGTGAATTTCATACTACTAAGGAAATTCTATGATAAGTCTAAAAGCCTAGAAAATAAGCGTCATTACAAGTCCTAGGTAAATAATCATAAACAAAATAGGCATAAACAAAATGAGCATAAGGAAACAAAATAAGCATCATAAGCCCTAAGCAAAATAAACATAAGCTCCCCCTTCCCCCTCATCAGTAGAGGCAGGAAGGAAGCACTGGGGAAGGCAGCAGAGAGGAAAGGAGGAAAGCACAGGGGCAGAAACAGCGGTGGAGTTTGAAGGCGTGGAAGATAAACCTCACCACTGGGGAAAAAGGCTCTGGATGTTCCTTGGAGCTCTGATTCAGCACTGAGAACAGCTGGAAGGAGGCCCAGGTTTCCCAGGCTGCCCACAGGGCAGGGCTTTAATGACCTTGTGGGAGCCCTGACTCACCTGAGGGCAGCACAAAAGCCACAGCTCTGAGTCGGGGCAGACAGACAAAGCCACAGCCCTGCCCCAGCCCCGGGCAGCTCAGTGTGCAGAGCTGCACTGCAGGCCCCAGACTGCAACCCTGCACGGGAACACTCCACTCACTCACACTCCACGGCTACTTTTTGGAAGCCACAGCAGCAATAAAGCAAATATCACTTCTGCAAAGCAGAGGGGATCGAGGGTCATGTCTTGCCCTTGCAGAACCAGCACCTGCTTGATGACACTGATTTATATTTATCTAAATAAGACTAATTCTCTCTGTTGACATCACCAACAAACAGAGGGGGGAGAAGGTTTAACACCCCGAGTAGAAGATGCAGAAGACACCAGCAGGCATTTAAGTTTCACAAAACTGCTGCAGGATACAGAGGTACATCCCCTATCCTGGCTGACAACTTTAGCACAAAGCCACCCCACCCCTAACCAGGGCTCCTTGTTCAACACCGTATTGTTCTTGTGATTCAGTGCACAGGAACGTTATCAGGTTTATTCATGGCTTTTCTGATAGAGTTCTCAGATTAGGCACATCAACTTCCGCTTCTTAGAAAAAGAAAGTAAAGTCTGTGGCTCATTATCACGTGGAACATTAAAACTCCGGGTTTCTTTTCCAGGGTTATACAACACAGAGAACTGCAGCAAAAGGACAGGCCCTCAGAAACCCAAAGGTTCTGTCAAACTTCTCTTAAGAACGTTTAAGGGGAGGAAAAAAAAAAAAAGAGACATGCACCATTACCAGTTACCATCAAGAGGACAAAAGATTAGTGAGCATGGTCAAAGACATGGAGTATCCCTGCAGTGACCACTGAATGTCCTGAATTAATCAGAACATTCCACTCTGGAAAAGAGGCCTCTGACAGAAGACATGGGAGGGATTTACAGAATTTTACCAGCATGGAATTGGCAACCACGTGAACAACAATTCCCCCCAGTAAATGAGTTGGCAGTTGGTGCAGTTGCCACACAGAGGGAAGGTTTGACATGCCTGGTGACAGGACAGAGGCTGAAAACACACCTGGTTTCAACCCAGAGCTAAATCAATTGATGTGAGACAAAGGATATTCCTACCTGCCATGCTGGAGACAGGACAGACCTGTGGCCTCCCACAGCTCACATTCGGAGATGTTAAAGCAGCTACAAGAGTCTGCAGCATCTCCTGAGAAGAACAGCAGCAAGAGGCAGAAATTCCACCCCTTCAGTGCCTGGTGCTCCTCCAGAGGTCTGCAGGCAGGCAGGAGGTACAGGCAGCACAAATCCTCCTTGCAGAACCAACTGCTCTCCCTTAGCCTTTTCAACTGCACTTGAGAGCTGACAAAGCCCACACCAGCCCACGTGGTGCCCAGGAAGCATCAGACCCACGCTCATCCTCAGGGGAAGGGGCCTGTGACACAACCTCCTGCAGATCTTTTCTTGGTTGCTGAGCCAGGAAGCCTCAGGTGATGTCTGAAGGAATCTCCTGCAAATATTCTTAGATTCCAGTCCCAACCTGGTTATTCAGATATCCTGTGCTATGAAGTCTTGCCATTAAAACGACTTGTAAAGGACTCCCTTGAAAGAGGTTGTTTCCCCACTCTGCTCCATGGCAATCACAGGCTGTTTCCAGCATCTCCTCTGTTCCAGCTCCTGCCAAGAACAGCCCTTTGCTCAGCTATCTCCCACTGACCTAAAATCAGACTTGCAGCCTCCTTGCTTTAACCACAGCCTCCAAACCCTAAAAAGGGCTCCAAGCCTGAAATCCTTGTCTCCTCCACTCATTCCTCCAGCCATCAGGCCCACAAAGCCTTCACAGCTTCTGAAGGTCACTGCTGAGCCTGCTGCACACACCAGCAGCACAATAAACGTAGTGCAGGCCAAATTATGTCCTGGGGGAAGCCTGTGCAGCTGTCAGGCTGCAGCTCACTCTGTTCTCCTTAAGATATGCAAAGGGAAGGAGAGTTCAATGGTATTGATGTGTTGCAGCTCCTGGAGTCAGCAGATCTGACTGGGAGCACAGCCTGGGATTAGGTCTGTCCATGAGGACCAGGGCATGACTTGTCCTTCAGGTGACCTCTGTGCCACTGACAGGGTTATTATTCACCCTGGAGTTTCCCACAGGAGGGATGGACCAGCTGAGGAGAGTCCCTGCTGTGTTTGGCACAGCACAAAAGCAGGGAAGAGAGACTGTCCTGAATCCAGGAGTACAACGAGCTATGTCAGTATGTAACACACAGGAACAGACACCAAACCTGACGTGCAGGACATCCTGCACATCATCAGGTACTAGTCAAATAGAGGAGAAGTGAGGAAGCCACAAATCAGTGCACCTCTCCTCCCACTTCATTCCCAAAAGCACAGGAATTCTCTGCTCCTCTCCCTGGATATACTCACACCAAAGTGGTGACATAACCCAGTTTCAGAGTGCATCATTTCGCCCTTGACTTTCATTAACAAACACCTTCAGTTTCAAAACTCAACATCCCATGTTATCCTTGAGGGAATTGTCTGCTGGGGCTGTCACAACAAACTGAGCTGTGCAGTGGTCTCAGTCGGTGGGTGCAGCTCTCACGCTCACCTGCATTTTATACCCAGCAGTAGAGCATCCTCCTGGCTCGCAGACACCTACAAGGCAATTACCTATTCCAGCCTGGCACCAGATGGGCCAAGATGTTCTGATTATCCAGCATTTACAGCCTCGAGTTCCTCACAGGAGCACGTTCTAATATGTTTGTAGACACCTCATAAAGCACAGGCTCGTTATCACAGCCCATTAACACGCATGCAAGACATTTTAATGTGTAAAAATCCCCCATGAAATACTGATTTTCTCCTCCACTTTCAGAGAAAACTTGCCATCCTCACCATGAACCAGGCAACACTTCCCAGTGCTTTTTTCCCCTCCCCCTTTCTGCCCACCACTCAGGCCGAGCCTCATTTGCCTGATTTCACCCCAACATGTGCCGTGGCACACCCTCACCCACACCTTCTCAAGGTTGGAATGGCCTTGGAGACCATTCCCCCTCCTGACCCTGCAGTGCAGGAAGCCCCACATGACACCTTTAGTGTAGATTCCCCACAGCCCTGAGCAGGCACAAGGCACAACTTCATCGATTCTCCACTCACACCCCTGGAAGTGAGATGGGGATAGAGTTTACCACCTCAGATAAATGGAGCTGGAGCACTCCCAAAACAAGAATGAAACCAAGGACACCTGTATTTCTAGGACAACACTGTCCAAGCATGCAGAGTTAATGCTGTGCCCCTGTGGAGGCAATTTGAGGCCAACATCAGGCACCACAGAAAGTTTTATTCTTGAAATATGAAGGTACTCACTGTACACTGTGATCAGCTGGAAAACTGGAACCTGTTCCTCTTCTGTACTCAGCTCTACTCATCTGTCTGGAGCCTGTTAGGGAGGAAAAGATGTAAATATGGACAAAGAGACAAAAAAATTGCATTTTTTTTTTAATTAAAGAAAAGTAGGGCAGGTAAGGAATGCAAAAGAGAGACACACACAGAGACATCCTCAGCTCTGAGGTCAGGAACTGAAAGAGCTGGCAAATCTCACAGCAAGGTCTCTCAAGCAAATGCTTGAAAACAACCATGGCACCCTCTGCCTCCGGAGCCTCCTGAGGTCAGACCTGACCCAACCCACGAGAAAAGCAAGGTATTTATACATGAGGGCAGCAGCAACAGCCACTTAGCACAGAGAGAGTGAATCACAGCTCGGGGTGGCACATCCTCATCACCAATGCACCATCACACACGCGGGGGAACAAATGTTTATGCAGCCCCAACGCTGAAGGGTTACACAGGCTGTGATCTGCCAGGCACCAGAGAAGTTCCCTTTAACAGATCTGTTGTTTCAACACACTTTATGTCCTTAATAAGGAGCCACTGAAGTTCTGCTTAAACCCATTTTGATTAAGGAAAAGATTATCCATAGAATTGCCAGACGTACATGTTGGTACACATCACACACAGGCCAATAGTGCTTCAGGGAGACATTAAATCCCCATTCAATTAATTGAGACACCTCTCAAAATGAGCATTAAATAATTCCCTGCAATGTAGCCAGACAACTGGCTACCTCAGGAAATTGGACCAGAAATAATTTCCCATCTCCTCACCAACAAAATCCCAATCAAAACTTGCCCTTAAAACAAGAGGTCAGCATGGAGGGATGGGGGGCAGGAACGTTGCTACCTCAGTGCTATTGTATGCTCATATTAAAGGTTCCTCATCAGAAAATTGTGTGAAATGGATGCCTTTCATGTTTATCAATAACAGAGCTAATGGTTTTTATGTAAATGCCATCACTTTCAGCCAGATCTGCAAGAGACTGAAGCCACAGAGCCCCATCTCCCCTCGCAAGCGACTCCCTTCAGGCAGCCAATCTAAATGCAAATTACAATCAAACGACCAAACCAAGAGTTTTCAGGATGATACTGAACACATAAAACTAGGGACAAAGAGACACTTGAGAACAGCCCTCCTCTTCTGGAAAAACCTCCTGAGCTCACATTGCTGTTCCATTCCGAATATATATGAAAATTAAAACAGAATTTGATTCTCATTAACGGTTGTGTTATTTACCTGTACAGCAAGGGGAACCACCTTCTTCCTTCTATTGCCTTGGGTGTCAAAAAAGGAGAAGAACATTCTTCTACCAAGCTATAGAGAAAGTCACCTCTCAGATGTTTCAAACTGGATCAGGTTGCCCAGAGCAGCTGTGGCTGCCCCATCCCTGGATGTCTCCAAGGCCAGGTTGGATGGGCTTGGAGCACCCTGGGATAGTGGAAAGTGTCCCTGCCCATGGCCGGGGGTGGAACAAGATGAGCTTTCAGGTCCCTTCCAAGCCAAACCAGTCTGTGATACACCCACAACAGGAGCATCCCATCAGCAAGGATATTAAACCAGAGTGATAATAAAGCCCCAGCTGGATTTGGCAGAACAAACAGCACTTCTACATTTTCAGGGGGAAATTTCTCCTTGGAACAGACAGTGAGCTGGGGGAAGAAGGTGTTGCCATGGGATGGTTCTTAGGAAGCAGAGGTACAAAACTGCACGAGGAACATCATTCTGGCAGCACAAAGCTTTTTGAAGAGCACTTAAATCCGACCCCTACCTGGAGCAAACCTCCAGTCAGGACTTGGCCAGCACTGATTAAAACCAGGTACTAATGGCAAACCTGAAAAGCACCAAAGTAGCAACCACACTGCTCAGCAAGTGGAATGCACAGAGGAGAAACTAATGATCCAAACCAAGGGCAAAAGGCTGAAAACCCGACCCTGGCACAAATTTGCATGGGAGTCCCAGCAGGGACTTGCTGTAACTACCACAAGCAGCTCAACAGCACCAGAACTTCCAATCCCAAGAGGGGTGAATGTCCTTGGAGGGATGCAGCTCATTAACAACAAGGCTGTGTACAAGCTCGTTACACGGGTGAGGAGCTGAGCACTTGGTGTGTTTTGAAAGCCTGTGCTACAGGAATATTCACAGAGCAGAACCTTGCTAATTAACATTAATAACCAGGAGACCACTTTGGCAAATGGCTGGATTTGGGGAATTAGCCCGAGAGAACATGCAAAGCTGGGAAGCCACAGGGACAACACAGCCCAGCAGGCACCCAGCTCACTCCTCTGGATATTTGTAATTAAATAATTTATCATTGTGCCCCAGTGTCTTACCAGTGAATGTACAGCCTGTAAATAAAGCACCTCCTGTTATGCTGGGCCTCTCCAAGTCTGAAAGTTTTGACTGCCCGTGGAAAGAGGTCATTTAATTAAAAACCACAGCCCTGACTACCTTCTCTCAGAACCTCTTCATGTGGGTGGCACTTCAGAAAACTCATCAGCTTCTTTTTCATCCTTTCTGTCTTACTTTGTCATTAAGCAATTACTTACAGGTCTACTGTTTTATACACAAAACACTCTTTTGCAGTCCTTGATCACAACTCGGAGCTGCTGGGGCTCCCTTCTCCTCTGCCAGTCTTGGTGCCCTCTCTAGCCAGAGCAGTCTGGGTTCCACCACACCAGGATCAGCCTGTGAGCAGTGAGAAAGGGAATGGGCCCTTCCAGAACATGCATTTTCCCAATCCCTACATTTGGGCAGCAGAGTTCCCAGTACAAGCCCACAAAGAGCTGTCCTGGCTGAAGCAGCCAGAAGCTCATGGCAAGTGTGGGGGAGGACCCCGTGGCTCCCGAGATGTGGAGCAGGGCTGGGATTTCACACCCACCCGTGAGAGGAGTCCCATTTCACACCCACCGTGCTCTGACTTCAGCTGCCAAACCACAGCCACGGCACGTTTGCTGCACAGCACACACAAACCACAGCTGCTGCTGCTGCAGCAAAGCCATCTCCTCCCAGAGCACCCAAAATTGGGGATGGTGCACCCAAACAGCCAGCACATAAGCTCACCACCCCCTGGCTCAGCCAAGCAGGTGGGTGCCAGCAGGGTAAAGATTATTCCTTTGGGTGGCAAAAACCTCCCAACCATCACCTTGAATTCTGCGAGTTGCAGAAGGAAGGGAATTTTTCCCTTTGCAAACTGCTCCCTGCTGGCTCCTGTTCTTTGCAGTACAATTCATGACCACTCCACACTTACTCAGCACCGCAGTTCTTCTGTTTTCTTCTCCCCAAACCACTTTGCATCATCCCACGCCCTCACACTCAGCCCGTGGCTTCTCCTGCTGCAAGCACGGGGCTTTCCCTCTGCAAGGGCTCAGGTTTAGGCACAGCAAAACGGTCTCTTACACAGCCCTTTCTTATTTCCCTTTGTGAGAGGCTTCAGGCCATGATGGATGTGTAGAAATGCAAAGCACAAGTCCACACAAAAAGCAGCCAGTGTGTGAGGTGGGTTTGTCTTATAAAAGGGAGAGGCAGGAATGACTTACGCCTCATTAAAGAGCTCCAGTCTGCATTTTTATTAGATATGTTTAGACATCAATAGGTTTAAAAGAAAATAAATTAAAAGCGGTTATATTCTTAACATATGGCTCTGGATCAGTCACGGGGATATAAATGAAAATAGGCACAGCAAGATCCTCCAAACACAGGCACGGAAATCATTTTAATGGTGCACATGACCTATAAAATTTCCAGCAATACCAAACCACACAAAGGTGTGACAGAATTCAGCTACTGCGAGGAGGTGTCTTGTCCCCAATCTCTGCTTCACATACACTCTGCATATCACAGATGCTGCTGGAGACAGAGAGAGAGAGAGAGAAGAGCAATTCCTGCTTGTTCCCAAGGAAGTCATGCTGTGCTCATTTTCCAGTGGAGAAACCGAGGCATGGAAGAGGCATACTCTACCTAAATTCATTTCCTATTACAAATAAAACTTGGTTAATATCCCAACCATCAGCCTCCTCACTACCAAGTGTCTTCTCCAACACATCAGTAGCCCAGTGTCGCTCCCTCCTCATGCCATGGCCTAAATCCTGCAAGAAACACACAGCTCCAAGAGAAAGTTCAAAATAAAGAGGCAATGTATGTAACCCTGGCCTGCACAGAGCACAAATTACTAATGTAAATGATATCACTCGAGCTCGATGGAACAATAAATGTTGGCCCATCACACAGGCAGAAATTGGCACTGAAGAAAACAGGGTGGCACACCCAGAGCAAGCATGTCTTGCAACCACTAAACACACGTTTCTGTGCTGTCCGTGGGCAGCAACTGCTGTCCGGGATATTTTAACAGCACAAAGTGCACCGGGAGACGAAAAAAAACATCACCACAACAGAAAAACAACGGAGTACATTCCTCCTCCTGGAGAGCCAGAACAGAGGAAACAAGCAATGTAATTGTTTCCACTGGAGGAGGAAAATAAACCCAAAAACACACAAAGGGAAAGAAACAAACCTCCAAAGCTGCTTTGCAAAATAGTTCAGGGCTTCTGTGCTGGGCTACAATGTCCCAACACGAGGCAGGAAGAGTAAAGACGACAGATAGGCCAAGCTCAGGGTGAGGAGCACTCCCTCCTCTGTGCCCTTCCCCACCCCTGAGTAGCTTTGGGATGTTTTTCCCCCCAGAGCCTGCAGAGTGGGTACCCTAAATCCTGCACATCCTTCAGCGTGTGACCACACTGCCATTTGCCTCAAGTGATCCTTCCTGGTGAGTCTCTGGTACAAGGGAGAAAGAGAATCATTTTCCTGCCTTTTGCATCGGGCACAGAAGGCATCAACCCCCCCGCCCCGGTGCCCATCCACGATACGTGCCCCACCCCTCCAGTCCAGATGCCCTACCTGGGACAGGGCTGGTCCCAAAACCCTTGGAAGCTGGAAGAAAACAGACCTTCAGCAGGAGCAGAGCCGGGCTCAGACTGCCCCTCGGTTCCTCCAGATAAGGGAAAAACACGGCCGGGACACGCTCACTTCACAGACATGTAAAAGCACTTTAAGAGAGCTTTTTTTCCTCTCCTTTCACTTTGTTTTAAATGGCTGAAGAATTTCCTCTGTGAATGCTCCCAATTGTGGCTCACGCTGGGTTAGTTTTAAAGGCATAGAACCAGATTCTCAAGACCTTGAATGAGGCAATGCAAAGCTTTTATTAAGCAATAATAGCCCCGACAATGGTCACAATTTCCCAAGGGTCTGAACACGGCAGCTGACAATAAGCTTTATTCCTCCACAAAACCCCCTTCACGGGCCCAGAGGGTTTGCTTTGTATGATCCAGGCTCAAGTTAGGGAGTTTAAAGCTCTGTGGTTTCAGTGTGATTTCCTCCACCAATGCAGGTCTGATCAGAGAGACAAAAATCACTGGGAACAGACCCTTTGCACCCTCTCAATTCCCTCCTTTGTCAAGGCAGTAAAACCCCTCCAAACCTGCTACTAGGACATCATCCCATCCAGCTGGAGCTTTCCCTTGTGGATGGATCCCAGCTGACAAGCTGGCCAACCTTCCCAGGGTCAGGAGAGTGAAACAAAGCCCTTCAAATTGCTCCCCTGCTATTTGAACTATCACACTGTGACTCTCCCCAGCACAGCCAGGGACACACTTCAAACCTCAGACCCACAACCACAGGCTACAATCAGATCCAGTGCTCACACCAGCTCTTCCTTCTTCCAAGGTGGAGGAAGTTGCAGCTATGAGGAGCTTGTCCAGTCTCCAAAAGCACCCAGAAGCTGGGGCTTGGCCTTGGAGGCGCCAATCGTCATTCAGTGATGTGATTCCCATCACACCTGAACTGGTTGCCCTGGCTCTCTCTGCAGCCAGCAAAAGCAGCAGGCACTGCTGGGGCACAGAAAACTGCACTGGTTCAAGATGCACTTAGGACAGGGTGAACTGGGCTACAGAAATTGCTGGTGTTCACTGCTGGCTATGAAGCAGATCTCCAGGGAAAGGAAAAAAAAAAATAAAGAAACATCTTTGCAAACATCAATTCTGTAGGAAAAAGTCCCAATGTAAGTGGACCCTGCTGGAATGCTGCCCACCATTTGGAAGCCACCACCATGAATTCATTAGTTCTTCAGACCAAAGAAAGTGTACCTCTACCCTCTCCTCATCCCTGTCCCACTGAAGCAACAAAACTCACAAAACAGGAACTAAGCTTAGATTCAATCTGAGCACTTCCCAAACTGGTCTGCCACACAACCAAGAGACCACAGGAACTCTTTCTTCCAGATTACCACAGCTTCAGGGGATTGTGGAAACATCTAATCTGCATATCTGTCAGTCAGGAACCAAGAGAGTTGATGTGCCCAAAAGGAGAAAACACTTCAAAACCCTTCAGACACCCCTGCAATGGTCCAGCTGCTGGTGCACCCTCACCACACCTGCATATCTGAGCCACAACAGGTGACAGCTGTCTGTCCTGCACCTTTCCCTTCCCACTGCTCAGAGGCACAGGCACTGCAAAATGGTTTCAGATTTCACTATAGCTTCCTAAAGAACATAAGGAAAACGTGTTTAGAGGACTTAGTTAAAGACATGCTTCATTCCCTTCCTTTTTCAACTCTGCTTGTAAAATCAGCCATAATGCAACAGCCTCTATCATCCCTTGTCTCTTTTACCATAAACTTCAAGGACTCTTGACCCACTTTAATCCCTCAACTTGGCTTAAAAATGCTACTGAAAAGTAATTAATGACCTGCTTGTCTGTAGAACAGCTGCCCATGCCTGTGTCCTGACAAGTACCCAGAAATTCAGGATATGTTCAGGAAATGGGTGCACTCAAACCAAGGGTGCCAAACACACCCAGATAGGACCATTCAGAGAATTCACAGGAGCTCTTTTTGTGCAGCAACATCTGCAAATCAAAGCATGTTATTTCCACCCTCATAATCAAGAGGTTTGTGAGATTATCTAGAGATGTGTCTGAACAGCCAGGGCTGTGGAACCTCGTGCAGCTGCTCAGGCAAAGAGCTCGCTCGTGACACCCAGCAAGGACAGGACAACTCTGGCTGTGATGAGGAAAGGGCCCCTCAGAGTCAGAGCAGTGGCTACAGGTGACAAATGTGCTCCACAGCAGCCTCAGCTTGGCAGAGGAGCCACAGGGCAAGGATCAGGCAGACTGCAGGCAGGCAGGCTGCAATATCAGGAGCACGGACAGAACAACTTAAAAAGGCAGCTCTGAGAGCAGAGCTTCCATTAACACGCTGCATTTGCAAGGTCAGGCTCCCAAACACTCCTCACCACCCAATCATCCAACCCATGCTTAGAGCCACACCATTATACCCCGAAATTGGCTGAACTAATCCCAGCTAGATGCTGAAACCACCAGCAAATAGGTCAGTCGTGTATCCCACAGCACTGAGGGCCCCCCAACGGGGAGCAGTCACACACCACCACTCCTGCAGCTGTGCAAAGGCTTTGAGAGGGTCCTCACAGCCCCAGACCCATTTGCCAAATGAGACTTCATTTTGTGGTTCAGGGGAAGGGAAGGCACAGCCCACCTCGTTGCTTGGAAGCCTTTTCATTGCTACCTTTCCAAATCATGTCATGCAACAGGCAATTCACTCCTCCACACACAGGGGCAAAAATGCCCTTCAGCATTAAGAACGATTCCAGGTTACTAGGATGGTAATAGAAAGGAGATTGTGGAGATTTTATTATACAACTCTGCAAATTACTGAAATCAAGCAAAAAGGCACAAGGTTAAATTAAGGCTCCTTTCCTGCTCTGCCTTTGAGAGTACACACAACAAAATCAAACACAGCTGTTCCCTTTCAGATGTGTTATCACAGTCACCTATTAACCTACCTCGAAAAGCATGTGCCAGTGGTAAGTTATTCCAGGTTATTCCTTAATGAGACACTGCTCTCCAAAGAGGGTGGTGAGAGACACCATCCTTGGACACACTCAGGACTATCACAAGGAGCCTCCAGGGCCACCAATGACCTTTACAGGAACACAAGAAATATTTTAGCATATAATGAATTTGCTGCATTGCATTTGCTCTCTAGGCCATTGAAGATCAGTCAGGGACAGATCGATTGCAGGCACAAAGCTCCCACAAAACTGAAAGGCACAATGAAGATCTCACTGCCAGCAGCAAAAAGTTGGGGGAGTAAAGAAAAAAACAAAAGGTGTTTTTCAAAAAAGCAACTCTTGAGCTCAGCATTTACACAAACTTCCACCAGATCCACTGTTCCAACAGCGAGATCCCTGCAGTCACTCAGGCAGGACTGGCCCTGAAGCTGCATCTTTACTGTCTGCAATCTCAAGATTCCTTCAGGCCAGCAACAAACCTCTCAAAAACAACCTCAAAAACCCCCAGGTTTCCCAGGAGTTTGAAGGGGAGGCTGCACAGGAGCTCTGAAACACGAGGGAAGCTGCATGTTTTAGCTCCAGTTCTGTCACCAGCTCGTGGGGATCACTGGGATCACTTCAGACACATCCTTGCATCTCCATTCCTTGGACTGCTTGGAGGTGTCAGGGCCTTGTCATTTTGCAGCAGCACCTGAAGAACACACACAGTTGTCCACATCTCCTCAGTCCAAGGAAAGGAGATGACAAGACACCCTTATCTCTGCAGAGGGTCAACACTGATCTATGCCAAAAGCTCAACCAGACAGACTCTCATTTTTTTCTGGATCTCATTTTCAGCAGATTTAGAACAATTGTCCGAGGGCTATGGCAATGGCCCAGGATGCAGGAGATCATCTCACGGCATCTGTAACATCACCCAGTTAACAACAACTCCTCAATTTTTGTCTGATGACCTCACTCATTAGGAAGAGTTTTTATCACCCTCCAATAATATCTTTACAAACACTCCCCCCCCTCTGTCTCCACCAAGTCTTTCCTTACTGCCATATAAGCCCGAGGCTTCCCTTTCCTCCCCTTGAGATGGAGTCAAGGTAAGATCTTAATTTCCTCTCCCATCTGCAATGAAATTGCCTATACACCCGTGCCAAACAAGCTGGAATGACACCATTAATTTCAGCTTAGTCAGCTCACCCTACAGACTAAGTCAATATTTGACACATATTAAGCAAGAACTACAATTTATTTTAATTCAGCGCATCGTGCCCACGGAGCAGAGGATGAGAGTCAGCAGGACACTTCTTGGGGGAAAAACAGGAGATAACCACAGACTTCTTCAGGCTGGAGACCTCCTGTCATCACAAAGAGGCTTGAGGGATAGAGGGACCACTGTCTCCTGAGATCAGCCCTCCAACCCAGGGCTGCTTCCTGAGAAACAACCAGCCTTCCCGTGAACAGCACCGTGCAGTGAGAACATCTCAGCTTTCAGAGGGAGGGTTGCTAAGGCAAGCAAACAACAGGCTCGTTGTCTGCAGCCCACAGCTTCTCAACACATCCCCATCACTGCTGCCCATCCAAGAAGCTCCAGCTAAATCCAGGCTCCCTCACCAGACCATCTCCAGGCAGTCCTTCAGAGCAGGTCGTGGTTTCTGGTATCTTCCCAGCTGCTCCACAGCTGGCAGAGACCAGGGAAACTCTGAGGAAAAGGGTTTATGTGAAAACAATACCAAAGAGGAAGGAGTCAAATCAGAGAGCAGAGCGTGAGGGAAAAAGAAAATTCTAATAAACAGAGCAGATCAAGAACAACTTCACCATAAGCTGCAAATGGCCCATTACTCTTAGTTTTCAACCACGGAAAAAATAACCCATCAGTTGCAGGGCAGTCCCTGAGCTTCTCACCCTCTCCCACAATTTTTCTAAGCTCCTGCAATCCAGCTGTTCCAAAGCAGCACATCCCCAGCATGTCATGAGTCAGCACAGATGGGCTCTCTCCCCAAGTGCCTGTTTTCCAGAGCAACGTCTCCAGACCAGGCACAGCGTCAGCACAACTCACCCTCGGAGTTTGCTGCCAGCAGTTTAGAGGAAGAAAAACTGCTGAAGCCACCCAGAATGCCAAGCTGGTTAATGACAGCCCCAAGAAACAGGCTTATCCCAGGCTGTGTCAGTTTTCATAGGAAGCTGCTCCAAAAGTTAGAACACTTTTTTGCTTTTCCATATAAAAAGCCAAGGGTGGAAGCAGTTCCTTCAGCTGTCACTTCCATTCCTCATGTCACATCTTCCCTCCTCCCTCATCACAGGCAGGTCCTAAAGCCTCTGGATCTCTGTTGTGTGTGCTGGTTCATCCTGCTGGCTGGCAAAGTCCTTTGCTTACACGAGCCCTGGGAGACGGTGCCAAAATTGAAGATTAAAGGAATAGGTCAGTGAAAAATCCTAACAAACAGACCATCTCGGGGAGGAGGGGCAGGAGTGCTGATCCAAACCTCCCTCTTACACAACCAGCCAGAGTCCTCTCCCGTCAGCAGATACAAAGCATTACACGGGTCAGAGCTGCCATGAGCAGGGAGAGCTCATAAAAAAACAGAATCACATGTGGGAAAACTAAAGTGTTCCTTGTTTTGTACAGAACTGGCAGGAGAGGAGAGCCCAAACCCCAAGTACACAGTCCACGTGCAGCCCCAACCAGCTGCAGGAAGGGGAGCCTCCCACCCAGAAGTGCCCCGAGGACCTTCCAGGGAGCAAATCTTGCCCGAGCAAAGGAAGGTGCTGCAAAGACACGAGATCCAAATTCGGAATAAACCCTCTCTTGCAGTGCTGCAGCTCATCAAAGGGGTGGTTGATGACTTTACTTCAGTCACAAAGTAAAACTTAGGAACAAAAAGATACATATCAAGGTTTATAGCAAAGTTCTCTCTTGCCCCTGGACAAAGTCTTTGGCTACAGAGGCTGAAGGAAACCTCACAGCGTGGACACACAAACGCAGCCTGCATTTGAAAGCACGAAGAACAAAGCTCTGGCAAATGTGGGAAATTAGAAAGCCTGACAGATTTCACCCTGGTTTATCCCCTGGCAAATTAGCTACTGTTTAAACATGGCGCTTGGGCATTACATCATCTGTTTGCAGGGGGTTTTTAAATTAACATTTTTTTTGAAGCCAAACCATTCTTGTGTTCACAGCTTGAGAAACGCTGCTCGCTCCAAACAGACTCAGCTAAACGAAGGGGTGGATCAAACTTTTTGCAGGAGCTCTGCAAGCAGGGAAGCACACACCTAAACTGCTTTGCAAGTTCAAACAGCAAAAGATCTTATCTATAATTTAGCAGGAAATACAGAGAGCCCCTTAGGTTTGTCTACTCAGATCCAGGGATGAAAAGCCCACTTTTTCAAGTCAGGATGTGTAAAATCGGCCTGAATCCCACGGGCTCCTGCTCACCCAGCACCAGGTCAGTGTGGATCCAAGGAGATGTGGCTGGGTCCCATTCGACTCCTCCACTCATGTGTCACCTCTGCAAATAACTCCAGAGTTCCAACCCTTCGGGACAGGACACGACTTTAGGGGAGCAGGCTGAGAGAAAGGGAAACTGCCTCACTGCAAACTGAGCTACTGCAGGTACTGCTGGCGTCTGTTCTCTTGTCCCAGCTTGGACACTCGTTTTGGAGACTGATTTTCCCTTGAGACACGCAGAGCTCCATCAGTGCAGTTTCCTCACAGCTTGGCAGAGCCCCAGTTTTACAGTCCCTGCTCCTCGGCGTGGGTTTCCCGGAGTTTGAAGGAGCAGCGTCTGACAGCCCCTCCCAGAGCAGCCTCAGGACACACCCCGAGCCAGGGGCTCTCCTGTGCAAACTCCTCCTCTGAGTGCTGAGTTGATGTGAAATCTCTCCCACAATGTGGTTTTCTGACCCTTTGCTCTCAAGAGTTGTCAGATTTTGGAGAGGAGAGAAGAAGAATTGCAGAATTTTGGAAGGGTGAATGGAAGAACCATCGATCTCATCCCTGAGAAGAGCAGGTTTCACACAGACACAGTTTGTTTGAAGTGAGGCCCTCAGATGTTGGATATTTTCCCCCACACCAAACCCACAGTGGGCTCTACCACAACCCAGTGACATCAAGGGACACGAGTTCACAGCGTTTTTCTTAAAAATCTGTTTTTAAAAAAAAATTCCCTAAAATTTTCCCTGGCAAGGTTCTATGACCTAATCACATTGCAATCTCTGAAGATAACAACACCCTAACAAAGCAAACAAAAACCAAATAAACAAAATCATGAAACAAAAGCAATACCCTAAATAAAACTAACCAAAAACCACAGCCCTTTCATCATCAGCCTCTGGACATTGAAAAATACAGTGTGGATTTTCTCCTTAGATTAAAAATAAATAAAGATTTATTTTGCAATAATACCCAGGACAAGGAATTCTGGCTAAAAAAAAAAAGAGAAAACTTTCAGAAAACTACATCTGTGGAACTCCTGTTTAAATACAGCTTAACCTTTAAAAAAGCCACAACTGTAACTCACAGAAGATTAGGCTGTGCTGTCAGAATGTAATTAAGAAAGCCAGCCCAACTCAATTCTGCTCCACGCTGAGGTGGCCAGGAGCAGACCTGGGCAAAAGGCAAGCAAACAAATTCTCTCTCTGAGATTCCAAAAGGTCATTGCAAACAATTACCAAAATTCAATACTGCAAACAACATAGGCCAATTCTGCTTTTCCATTTACAAGAGAACTTTATTGCTGCAGTTCCAAGTTCTTTGGAACAATAATAATCCCAAGGATCAGGAGGCCGATTAAATAATTACATGAATACCACGGAACCATTAAAAGCACATTTCAAAGCAAGTAGGAAACTGTTTGTTTCCTCTTCCCCTACTTTCACATAACACAGTTCCCAAGACATGTCCCATCTGCAGCTCAGCTTGGGCCAGGATGAAGACATTCCTTCCCATGTGTGGGAAATAAGGGAGATCATTAATTTCACTTCTCATAAGAGAAAAACAGAAGTCATAGTGAGAAAACTTCCAAATAAGAAGGCAATTAAAAAAAAGCCCCTAAGTCCTGAGAAGATTTGCAGCAATGCACATTTTTCTTGTTGCTTTGCTACCAAGAGCCTCCAAAACTCCTTTCAGTGCCAGCGCAGGCCCCAGTGAGGAACTGTGTGTGTCAGCAAAAAGCTCTGCTGCACCCAGCAGCAACAGAGCTGAAAAATGACCATCTTATTCTGGTGACCTTCACAGTCACACTCAAAAGCCAAACACTTCTGTCCATTCAGCACATTCATTTAGAACAAGTTCCACCTCCACTTCATTAAATGGCCCTCCTTGGTCCTGAGCACTCTGGACGTGCAGGGAACATAACAGGGCACTGGAACCAGGAACACTGGAACCCGGAGTGGGAGGGGCTGGAAAGCTGCTGGGCAGAGAAAGACCTGGAGGTACTGGTGACAGTGGCTGGGCATGAGCCGGGTGTGCCCAGATGGGCAAGAGGCCAGTGGCACCTGGCCTGTCCCAGCCATGGGACAGCCCCAGGGCAGTGCCACTCCCTGTGCTGGCACTGTTGGGGCACCTCCAGCCCTGGAGGCAATGCTGGGACCCTCAGACAGGAGGGACATGGAGGGGCTGGAGTGTGTCCAGGGAAAGGAAGGGGGCTGGGAAGGGGTTGAGGGAGCTGGGGGGGCTCAGCCTGGAGAAAAGGAGGCTCAGGGGGGACCTTCAGGCTCTCTGTAAGTCCCTGATGGATCCAGGTGAGAGTTGGGCTCTGCTCTCAGGGAACAGGAACAGGAGGGAGAAAACAGCCTCAGGCTGTGCCAGGGGAGGTTTAGACTGGATATCGGGAACAGTTTCTTCCTGGAAAAGGTGGTCAGGCATTGGAAGGGGCTGTCCAGGGAAGTGGTAGAGTCCCCATTCCCAGAAGTGTTCAAAAAGCATGTGAACATGGCACCTGAGGACCCGGGTTAGTGGTGGCCTTGGCAGTGCTGAGGTAATGTTTGGATTTCAGAGGTATTTTCCAACCTGAACAATCCTATGACTCTGTAGTGGCATTGCCTTCCCTAAGTAGCAGGTAGCCACCCCAACCATCCCCTCCAGCAGTCAAGGAGCACCAAGCCCAGTTGCTCACTCCTCTGCTTCTTGCTTCACCTTTTCAACGACATGAACAGAGCATCTGCCTCTCACAGCCTTGGGACAGCACACTTGAAAGCACCAGAGCTGGGTAAAAGTGTTTAAACATAGAGATATTCCCTGCCATGGGAGTGGATCCCCTTCTCAAGCACTGCCAGTGCTTGTATCTCACATTTCAAGAGAGCTGGATGGACCCAGGACAGGAACACCCTAATGCAGGAGCATTAAGACAGCAAACTAACAGTAAAAAAAAAAAAAAAAAAACAGGAGAAGGAACACCTAGAAACTACCCTGCCCCATTCTACTGCTAAGGGAACCAGCCCACATCCCCTGGAAATCCCACAACCATTTAGTTTGCTGTTGGATTATTGAACTGAATCACCTCACTAAGGCATCACACAAATGACAGGGACTGCAGAGCTGAAAGAGGGAGAGGATAACCAAGGCCATCCCTTCTAGCAACAAGCTATGAAGCCAGTTCTACCATGTCACAAATCTCAGGTCAGTGTCAGCAAGTACCAGGCAGTACTTGCCCACATCACACACGCTCTGCCATACGCTCAGATACTACAGCACAGAAGCAGGAGGAGGTGGCAGAAAAGCTCAGGCATGACCCACTCTCTCCTCTCAAGGCTCCACCCAAACACACAGACAGTCTGCACCCAGCATGAGTTCACACAGAGCTCCCTCGGTGCACACACAACAGCTTTCAGTGAACAGGCTATGAATAGGGACGGGGAAAGCAAAGTGCTCAGCAAGGCTCCCCTGCAAAGCAACACGGACCTCACAAGAAACATTTGCAATGCTACTCCAGCTTTAATCAGTTCTGAGGAGAGGAAATGCACTTTGGCTGGTTTCATAACTCCTGCTCCACTGCATTTGTCAAACAGCTGCCACGTTGTGCCCCAGCCAGAGCCGCTCCCAGCAGGACCCCAAAGGCTCACGTGTCGGTGCACGTAGCAGAGACCAGGGGTGCACAGGAAAACAGGCTCCAGATCTGTCTGGAGATTACATGTCACTCCTTCCAAGGCAAGGGAATTATGCAGAGATGCAAGTCAGTGCAAAGCCTGGCTCATGCTGGTATAAAGTACCCTGGAAGATGCTCTGGGCAAGGCCACCTGAGCAATGTCATCTGAAATATAAGCTCAGTAAAACAGGCAACTGATGCAAAAACATCTTCCCCAACATCTCCTTTGGCATGGAAGAAATAATTGTGTGGCTTGCCTTTCTAATCAAAGCCACCACTGTCCCCTCTTTCTTTTTCCAGAGAAAGAGCAGGGCTGATCCCTGAAGGGTGGGAGGGGAAATCAGCTTAGTACAGAAGCCTGGAGATACCTGCCAGCTCCAGCTCAGTCATTACTCCTAACTAACTACACCCTTGAGACATTTGCAAAAGGCTTGGTGCTATTCATCACTGCCACAAAGTAGAAACAAAGTCAGAAGACCCTGGAGGCAAATGCAAGAAACCAACTGCAAGATTTCTTTGACTCTTTTTCATTATATCTTGATTTTTGTTAAGAATTCTAAGATTAACATCAACAATAACACTTTGCAGAAGTTACTGATTTACAGCTTTCCCATGAAGAAAGGCAGCCCCTGTTTTAACAGGTAGAAGTTTTCAGACTATGACAGAGCCCAGCAGCAACCAACCAAAGAGCTTCTGGGTCCATCAAATCTGGCTGGCTCTGTTAGAAGGGAACGACATCGGAATCAGCTCCATCTTCTGGTTTTCATAACAACCACCCTACAAGATCATTACAAGGACAGCTCTCACCTTTCCTTTCTCCAGGTCCTTGTTTTTGTTTCGGGATGCACCGTGGAGAACTCGCAAGGAAAGGCTTAACAACAGCTAATTGTCGGCTGCCACAGTAATTAGTGGCAGCTTTCCAAGGCATCCATCTCTGGCTGGTTTTCCATAGCTGGCTCCTCCTCCAGCCCCACATTAAAATGAAGGTACACAAGGTAGGCGGCAGAATCATTTACAAGTACCAAGGTCTTCCCAGGAGAGATGCCTAAGGAAAGAAATATCTTTCCTAAACAATGCATGGGTTGTTTTTTTTCCCCTTCCCATTTGCTCTGGTACTGCTATCTTTATTAATTATCTGAGAACGATGTGAACCTATTCCCTGACATGCATTATTAGATGTACAATGCATTTCTGGGAGTCAGTGTTATCCCTGGCCAGCAAATTACCTCTAAATGAGGAACACAGGATCACACTGTCCTGACTTCTGCCCACCTGCTGGTTGCACATCACAGCTTTCATGTCACTACTCCACTTCTATCAAAGGTTTCTGGCCTATTTTACTTGCAGACCTTTACAAGTTTCCCTGCAGACAGAAAAGCTCCAGGAGGGAATTCAGGACTGCTTTGCTCAGACTTTACAGACCCCTCAGGAAAAGGCTCACAGTTGCTCTATATATTTAGGCTCTGCTCTCAACTCCAAGGCTCCCCACTTGTTTGGCAGCTCTTCTTGTCACCAGCTCCAACACTTCCCTGCCAACCTTTTCCAGGCATCATCTGCATGTCAGCAGCACTGCACAGCATACCCTCCACTCGACACCAACACAATCCAGAACACATCCCTTCCCACTGAGTGGCTGCACAGAGCAGCCCTGCAGCATAATGACTTCCTCGTGCCCGTAATAGAAGCACTGAAAGACATGTACAAATCATCACTGCCTTAAATGCAACGCGGGGGCTTTTAATCACGGGTGGGGGGAAGAAAAAAGAAGCCTTTCCCACGTCCTGTGACGTGCTTCATCCCATCACATTCCCATCCAGGCCCAGAAAGTGGGATGCATATGGGATGGGGAAAAGTTTGGCTTCAGTTGGAAAGGGGGAGGTGCTGGTGGGACAATGTAATGGAGGATGTTGGATGCAGAGAAGGTAATTTCCAAATTAAGTGTCCAAACTCGAATTCATCATCTGTTTGACCCGATTTACAAAGTGCTCAACCTGTCAAGGAGTGTTCCTTAAGGAAGGCAGCACATGTGTAGAGCAATGTATTTCCTGCTCCGTGGCATTTTGGCTTTCAAATAAATGTAATTCCCTTCCAAATGAATCCAGAGATGACCAGTATTGCAGCACAGACCTGAGATGACTATGTTACACTGAAGGGCAGCACGAAACAGCATGACAGCTCATCATCCCACAGAGTCAGGTGTTGGAATATACACTTCAGGCAAGGGCTGGTACCAAAACACAGCAGGAAAACAAACAAACCTCAGGGACCCTGCACTCTCACTGTCCGTAAGATTAATGTAAGATTAAAGTCAGATGAGAAGAGATTTGGGAAGTATTTTGAATCATGAAAGAAAGCATTTTATGAGACACAACAGGTAAAAGACTAACCAGCTGGACACTGTACAAAACAAGGGAATGAAAACGTTCCTTGTGCACTGGGGAGTGTTACTAACATTTCCTAGTAGAAGAAACTTGAGAGGGTTTCTTAAGAGTTCATGGGTTAATCCCATGTTCTGATACTATTCTTGGGTAGCCATTTGCATTAGAAAAGTGACACATTTTCTTAATGCACTCAAATTAATGCATAGAGGGGAAGGCAGGGANAAAAAAAAATCCTTTATATTCAGATTATCTGTTGGTTTGGAGTGTTAGGTTTCCTCCCACCCAAAAAACTAAAAGGACTGACCTGATTGCTTTGTAAGTCTCAATTTTCTGTATTTCACTTGATTTTATTAGTGAGGGATGGGTCACTTTGTAGTGCAATTGGTTATGTCAACAGAATCCCAAGAAACTGATGTCTCATTTACTGTGAATTAGAAGGGACAAATCACAGAATCCCAGGATGGTTTGGGTGGGAAGGGACCTTAAAGATCATCTCATTCCACACCGTGCCGTGGGCAGGGACACCTTCCACCAGCCCAGGTTGCTCCAAGTGTCACCCAACCTGGCCTTGGACACTTCCAGGGATCCAGAGGCAGCCACAGCTTCTCTGGGCAACCGGTGCCAGGGCCTGCCCGCCCTCTCAGTCAACAATTTCTTCCCAATATCCAACGCAGTCCTGCCCTCTTTCATCTGAGACAGATTAGTCAGACCTCTAAACAGCTCTTNACAAGATTCCAACCATTTAAGAAACTCTTTGTAAGAACTAAGAAATTACAAGACCCATTAAAACACGTGCCTTAAAAAAAAAAAATCCTTTATATTCAGATTATCTGTTGGTTTGGAGTGTTAGGTTTCCTCCCACCCAAAAAACTAAAAGGACTGACCTGATTGCTTTGTAAGTCTCAATTTTCTGTATTTCACTTGATTTTATTAGTGAGGGATGGGTCACTTTGTAGTGCAATTGGTTATGTCAACAGAATCCCAAGAAACTGATGTCTCATTTACTGTGAATTAGAAGGGACAAATCACAGAATCCCAGGATGGTTTGGGTGGGAAGGGACCTTAAAGATCATCTCATTCCACACCGTGCCGTGGGCAGGGACACCTTCCACCAGCCCAGGTTGCTCCAAGTGTCACCCAACCTGGCCTTGGACACTTCCAGGGATCCAGAGGCAGCCACAGCTTCTCTGGGCAACCGGTGCCAGGGCCTGCCCGCCCTCTCAGTCAACAATTTCTTCCCAATATCCAACGCAGTCCTGCCCTCTTTCATCTGAGACAGATTAGTCAGACCTCTAAACAGCTCTTGCCGGTAACAGCCATCAATTAACTAAGAGCAATGACTTCACAAAAACAGGATTTCAATTTGCACTTCAAAACTGGCCCTGCAAGTGCTGTAATAACATCAATTTACCTGGTGGGCCAGCACTGGAGGCTTCCTATGCCCAGGCATCGATTCGCTGCAAGCCATGGAGCTGCACAGGCTTCTGTCTTCACCCCTGCTAACAAACCCCAAAAACCTCAAACTGGCTTCGCACCTCTTCCCAGGCAACATCCACCACCACCATTTGCATGTGACAACCAGCCAGCAGAGCTGCAGGAGCCAACCTCAACCACGACGAGCCCCAGCGAGCAGCACTTTCAAGTGCTCTCCAAGAAGAAAACTCTGCTTTTGAGGATATGTCTGAGTTGCAGCCACAGAACTGCAGGCATATTCAGTCTCTGCTCATGCTAGTTTTAGCCCAGCAAGCACAGCCTGTGTCAGCACGGGTTGTAGGAGACAACTGGCAGTCCCAGCTGCGTCCCCAAATCCCATGGGAATCCTTTCCCCACTGCCAAGCCACACACTAGCAGAGACACACCACTCTGGACTGAAAAGGTGGGTATGCCTTGCCTTTTTCACAAGAAAACAAACAAAACCCCCAAATATTTTGCCTGTTGGGTGGTTAAGATATAGGAATCTCACTCTGGATTTCGCTTGTTGGAGTAACACCAGAAGTTCCCTCTTGAGTTAAAGTCCCTCCAGTAGGAACTGTTCACACTCTGTTCCTGCCTCAAAAAATGGGTGTTTTAACAGAGAAAACAAGTAAAGAAATGAGACAGCAAGCACCAGGAAAACCTATCTGCTGACCAGGAAATAGCAGCCAATGAGGTCCCATCCAGTTCAGTGTTTTTGTGGGGTTTCCAAAGCAGAAAAATTGCCTCTGGACCAGGAGCCAGTTCCCAATGGACTGCCATAATCTTGGCATCAAGCAGGTAAAGTGGTTAGGCTGCAATTCCCACCCTGGTGAAATCATTACTGTGGGCAGCAGAAGGAATGCCCTGGGAAAACAGGCAAGGCCACTGGGAGAGGTGATGGAAGTCAAAGAGCAAGGGGAAAAAAAAAAATCAGACAGCAGAGAATGGAAGGAAAAAGGAACAAAGACACATGAAATACACAGAGCCAGAAGGAGCGAGACAAACCCAAAAAACCTTAAGGTGTCATGGCATTTCAAGATGTAATAGTGATGGAAAACAGGCTCAGGAAGGGCAAGCAAAATCTGGGAACACATCAACATTCAACTCATCAGCTGGGCACTCCCTGAGATCCATGCTATAAATATTCAAGGGAAGATGATGATGATATTTCCCATCCCACCTGAACAGCACAAAAACAACCCTCCAATTTTAAAATGTATCACTGAGGCACAACTTAAGTGAAGGCAATTCAACAATTATGTTTTTCTTGTTCTCTGCATTAGCTGCTTTTGCTCTGACTTGACAACTTGCCAAAATCCATCCCCACATGTAAATAAACTCGAGAGCAAACAGTCCCCACTTGAAAAAAATCAGAGGATTCCAGAAAACTATTTTGGACTTCCCTTCTGCAATAAGGCATCAAGAAGTTCAAGAACTGTCTGTACCACAGCTGAGCTGCTGGAAAACTTTGCTCAGTGAAGACAGTCAATTAGCCCTGCTCCAGAACCTCTGAACACCGAGCTGGACCAAAGTAAATTCCCAGTTCTGGAATTAAAAACTGAACAGAAGAGGCATCCCAAAGCCAGGAGTGGATACAGATAATGCTGCATGTAACAACTGGGCTCTCAGATGGTACATGAAGTTAAGGGTTTTGTCAGGAGGAGACCAATCTCTCTCCCCATCATCACATTATCAGACTGTGGTTCATTTCTGATGCTATTTCTGCATAGAAATGAGCTGAGGATTACTCAGGACTTGATAAAAGCCGACAACGTGCAAAGCACACCCCGCCTTCCAAGAAGTTACTATCTTAGATATCAAAGATTCCTCCATGAGAACAGAAGTATCTGTAAGATAATCACCTGCATGTGACACTCCTCTCAGGAAAACAAAGTTATTTAATCTTCTTCATACACATGTGAGACTTGCAGCACGGAAACCCAGACATTTTCAAGGCAAGTTATCATACTGTGATATCAACACACAGGATTTATCAGGTGCATGCAAAGGCAACAAGAGGTCACAAAGTGGTCATTGATGCTCTCAGTGTTTGGATTTTAACATAGAACACCGTATCTAAAGTGCTTCTCAGCATCTTTGCGAATTCTTAATACCATCTGAAGCATTTCCAGTTCTTCAGGCTCCAAATTGTTTGGGCTTGGAGCAACATAAGAGAGTGTTACGCTGCCAGCAGTAACGTATTATCCCCACACCGGGGAAATTTTTGGTAGAGTTAAGACCTCGATGTTTTTAGAGCAAGAAGAGACCTCAAGTGGGGAAAAAAAACAGCTGGGGAAAAAAAAAAAGTGTAACACAAACCTCAACTTCAGCAAACAACTCGCAGGGGTACAACAGCAGCAGCGCTGAGAAGCCCAGAGGGGCAACAGCCTCGTCCTTTCTGCTCTGTCCTCACCCCCTCGCAAAACAAAGCCCAGCAGGAACCACAGGGGCCAAGAACCACGGGGGCCACGACCCGGAGCTGAGGGTGAGGAAGGGGCTGCACCGGCCAGGAGGGGACACCACAGCCCCTCGAAGCACTGGGGATCCATAGGCAGGGGAGCCAAAGGGGTCTGGAGACCCATGGGGGCTGCAGGAGGGAGGGCAGGCAGGAAGGGTCGGCAGGGACAGGGCACCAGGTGCCAGCACAGCCCTCCCACTGTGCGGGTTCACAGACCTTTAGGGACCCCT
>VXAU01001964.1:0-21699 GCA_013399695.1 Formicarius rufipectus | reverse complement strand
AAAAAAAAACAAACAAAACAAAACAAAAAAAAACAAAAACAAACAAAAAAAACCACGCCACCTCTTTTTCATCTCTCTGCACTTTTTAACAGTCATTTACACATGTGTAGAGAATGCAAGGGGAAAGTAACTTTTATTCCAGGCTGAAAAGCCAGTGAGGGGTACGGCGGGGACACAGATTTACCCTTTGATAAACAGCACAAAATCCAATTTCTCTTGCAAGGAACGTGCTGTTCTGAAGGGCAGGAAGAGGCACTGCAGTGTCGAAGGCTCTGAGAAACAACACTTTCTTAGCTTTTTCAGGTAAAAATAAATAAAATAAAATAAAATCCCAGGGCTACATCACACAGTATAAAGACAAAATTAACACTGAGCACATCCACACTGTCCTACCACACACATCTGTTCCCACTCTGGCTCGGGCTTTGGTATTCCAGCCCGAGATACCTGGAGCTCTGCAGCACAGAAATGGGGAGACAGTAATTCCCTTTCAGAACTCACAGAGGCAGAAATACTGACAGAGAACATGCACTCTGGGACCCAACTCAGGAGAAGGATTCTTCTGCCAGCCCTCTAAGGAAAATGAGCAGTTAGGATCAGCAGCTGGTCTGGCAGGTCTCTCTTTCAGAAAGCACTACCAAGGCTGTTACAGATTATATTGATGAAGACACCTTCAGATTTAATCCCCTTCTCTGTGTGCTTACCCTTCTTACCCTAATAGGAGATCAGTTCTACAGGGGAGTTCTGAGCTTGCCTTCTACCAAGTGAAAAATCCTCTGCTCTTCTGCCTTTCCCAAAAGAAAAACAGAAATACCCTCATTTCCCACCCTTCCTGCTACCTGGGATTTTGCTTTTTCACATACAGTATTCAAGAACACACATAAAATTTCCACATCAAACATGGATCCTAAAGGGTTGTCTATAACCTATGATGAATAATAGTTTAAAGAAGAAAATAAGTTGCGGAGAAAGCTGCCTGACTCCTTCCTGGCAAGGAGAAGTCTTTCACTCCTACCAGCTTTTCAACCTGTTTTCCCAAAGCAACAATCTCAAAGCTTAGCACCAGTCCTGTTAAAGACTTTGAAACTCTGTAGTGCCTTTTAGTTGAATTTGACAGAGCAGTGGAGGCCCAAAAATACCAATCCTGCTGTATGGACAGGAGCCGGTGCAACACAAAGCCAGCTAAAAAGCAGCTGCAGTTCAGATTTTGCTCCTTCTGTTTGACCTTTAGGAGGAAATTCTGGGCTGTGAGGGTGGTGAGGCCCTGGCACAGGTTGCCCGGGTAAACTGTGGCTGCCCCATCCCTGGAAGTGTCCAAGGCCAGGTTGGATGGGCTTGGAGCAACCTGGGCTGGTGGAAGGTGTCCCTTCCCATGGCAGGGTGTGGAATGAGATGACCTTCAAGGTCCCTTCCAACCCAAACCATTCTGGGATTCTGCTCACAGAGCCCCTTCTTTAGAAACTTCTGTATTATTTCATGCTGGGGATCTCCCTTATATTACATTTTAAGTAGCTCCACAGTTGGCAGCTGCAACTGAACCCAGTGAATGCCATCACACCTTTGTGTCCTGCTCCTCTCTGCTCAAAAAGGTCCCCACTTTCCCTTTTGTCCTTACCCCCATTGAATTCCCTATTCCTCATCCCAATTCCTTCTAAGCATGTCTTGCATCCTGGTGCCTTCAATCTGCTCCAAATGACACTGAGTCATTTCCAGCAGGTATTAAAGGAGGTTCAGAGCCAGCTAATGCACATTTCCATGGCACGCTTCCATGGCCTGAAATAAACCCCAAGAAAGCATGGAACAATCTGGGTGGAGGACCCTGAGCTTCCATGTTTTCCCTGCTGCAATCCTTTCAGTACATCTTTTTTAACCTCTCCTCCCTTCCACAGGAGGCAGTTCCAAGGCTGGACCATCTGCGGCTTTTACAAGTTCCATGGAATGTTTTCAGACCGCACTCTTAACCTCAGACGCTCCTATCGGATTTCAGAGGATTCAGCCACTTTTTAGCCCCAGGGTGCTGTAGGTGCTAAACAGATTATCTCCATCTCTCAGCCACTGCTGAAGACTACACAGCAAATCTCAGTTTTTAATCCTGCTGAGACTCCAACTTCTTTTGGCCATCAGGTATCCCACAGCATGCTCCAAGAGGAAATGTTAATCTGGAATGCTGGCCAAACTCCAGTTTATGTAATTACATTCTGACAATTTACATTCTCCCTGCAGTTTTTTAATGGATATGGAATTATTTTTTTTTTTCTTTCCTTACTTTATGCCTTAAAAGCAGCGGCCTGGTGGTGCTCCTGCTGTTGGAGCAGCTGCCAGGCTTTGCAGCTTAAGGAGCTGCATTTCAGGGGTAGGTGAAGGTATCTCAGGACAGTTAAGTAAAGCACTTTTCAAGACCCCATGGACTCAAGGAGTATTGTAACAACACACCCACTGCTGGCCATAAAGCAGAGCAAGGGCTGGAACATAAAATGAAACACTCAGGGGCAACTGGGAAAGGGAAAGTCACCACAGGAATGGACACACAGACATAAAGGCCTTTCCCTCCCAAATCCTAATTCTGGTTGGGATCCAAAGACCAAACCCCAAGAACTATCAGCAGCCTGCACAGGGGAACCAGATCATGATGGCAGAGGAAAATAAATCTATAAAAGCAGTGCAAACTTTTGGCAAGATGCTGGAAGACACTGCCTGGTGGTTAAATGGGGCGAGGGAACGAAATGCCTCTTCCCTTGTTAATGAGGGCACAGTTAGTGTTTTTATTTTACTTGGCATTATGAAAGAATAATCACGAGGCAAGAAATGTGGTAGAAGGCTTTGTTCAAGGTGGAATATTAAGGATCACCCTTGGAGCATGTCAAATTGCTTCACCAGATGTTTGACTAAAAACAAACATTCTGGGTAAATGAATTAAATGACTGTATTACCACAGAATCACAGAATGGTTTGGGTTGGAAGGGACCTTAAAGCTCATCTCTTTCCACCCCCCTGCCATCATGCTTTCTTTATAAAACCATACATAACCACACCACGTTTTTTCTTCACAAGAACCACAATGCCCAAAAAGGGTAATTTTCATATTTCAGCAACATGGAAGCAAAGTTAGGAGAGATTAGGGCAGTGGTGACAAATAAACCATGAGATACTGGGTGGGTAGAGACACACATAGCTTTCCCTCCTCCCCCAGTATGTCACAGTTCATTAGCAACCAAAGGCTGCTATTAGTACTTTCACAAGTACTTTGTTGGCCAAAATATGGTTTTCCCCATCCCCAAAATGACCAGCAAATGAATTTCTGTAGGACGGGTCACTCCTGGCTTTGGTGGAGCTCCATGTGGTGTGAGCAGGTAAAAATAGGGCAGCTTTCCTTCTTCTGTCTACAGCAGCTCACAGCAATTCTACACCAATCCAGCACCAAAAGAAATTATCTAAATGCATTTTATCTATAGAAATAATTTTTAAAATCCCATGAGTAGACTTCCACACTGCAATACTCTTGGAAATTTCGTCAACTCTTGGGAACGACGCGATGCAAAGCAGGAAGCAGCAGCTCAGGCTGGTGACAGCCAAGGCAAACTCTGAGTGGATCTTGGCAATGGCTGAGTAACAGCACAAAATACCAGCACTGCCTCTTTGCTTAAGGCTCCTTCCCCTTCCAGACCCTGCTGAACTGAAGAACCAGCTGCACCTCTGTAAAATTCCCTGGAATTCCTGGAGTATTACAGCTAACCATACTCCCCCTTCATCTCAAAACAGATGCTTTGAAGTTTTCCAGAGACACCAAGGAAGAAGACACATCCAAATACCTAGACTACCCCTAAGTTCCACTCTGGAAGAGATGGCAAGGTTCTAAATACAGACGCATCTGGTAACCAGTGGTATGAAAAAGCTGGCAGGCAACATGTTACTCTGTTCTGTTAAATATTTCATAATTTGAACTACACCAGGAGTTAAAAAAATAATAATTTCACTTGTATATATCATAATCCCCAAGCACCTCCACATTGTAACTGCAGCACTCTTGTCTACCAAAAGCACTTCTCTTTGGTTTGGTTTTTAATTAAGCATTCAGCACTGTCTGAACTTAAATTAAAAGTGACTGCAAACCAAGTAGTTCAGTAAAGCAGAAAGGCAGCCTTTTCAGTGTGTGCTTTGTTGCACCAGACTACCAGACTCAAGGCTGAGAGTCTCCAGCACTTCAGCTCACCCTCAAGTCCACACGACTTGAGGGGTCTTGACAACCTGCCAGGTTGCTGAGAGTGCTTGAAAAGACAGAAGACTCAGAGAGTGCAGGGTCTGCTCACACAGACCTGTGCTTAAGCCAGCTGTTCCATTTGTCCCCGGGTTCAGTTACCACAATGTACACCAGGGATAATTCCTCCTTGTCAGGGAAACAATCTGCTAGAAATTATCATCATCATGTAGTGAAGGCAGCTGGGAAACACGTAGGCAGGTGGGTAAGGGGAAAAAACCCACCCTCAAAGCCTCCAGGCAAAGTCAGAACTGAGCATGCACAGTACCCATGGTCACCCCAGATCCACTCCCAAAACTCTCTTTAAATAATCTTCTGGGACATTGTTCCAAGGCTCTTTCTACGAGCTGAGTGAGTCATCCATGGTTGCTGGAAATCCAAAGCGATAGCCGGCAGAAAACGGTCGGTCTGGATTAGAGTCACTCTGGGAAAAGCCTGTAAAAGGCTGTCTGCTGGGATTGTGTTAGAGGTCCACTGGAGGCCCCACCACTGAATTGGGATGTGTGCAGAGAGCTCTTCAAAGTGACTAGAGAGAAAAAGAAATACTCCTGGGAACTGGCTGAGTAGGGAGCCAGTAGGGAGCCCAGATACAGAAGGAAGAACAAATACCAAGAGTGGGGCCCTGTAAGTCCGAGATGTAATCACTGACTGACCTCCACACAAAATAGGCACTGAGCAAAACAGAGGTGATTCTGCTGGAGACTGTTGGCAAATAGTGAGGATCTTGTAATAAAAACTGCTTGTGATCACTCAATTTGAGCCTATTGCCCACAGATTGATTTGGTTTAAGCAATATAAAAGCAGACCTGCAGGGTTGTCGCTTCCAAAAAGGAAAGCTGATGTAATTAAGCAAACTAGTTTGAGAAGCTGAAAGGCTCCAATGAGAGGATTTTGAAAGCAAACAGGAAAAACCATCTGCCATTTGCATCCTGCATAGAGAAAATGAATAAAAAACACACGTGGGAAGCAATGAGAACATGCTGGACATTGGAGATCATTATGATCAAGTCCCCAGACTGAACAGAGATCACAGATTCATTTAGGTTGGAAAAGACCTCCCAGCCCATGAAGTACAACCTGTGCCTGATCCCTACCTTGTCCCCCAGCCCAGACCACTGAGTGCCACATCCAGCCATTCCTTGGACACCTCCAGAGTGGAGACTCCACCACCTCCCTGAGCAGCCCCTTCCTATGTCTGAACATCCTTTCCAGGAAGAAATTCCTACTGATGTCCAACCTGCCCCTCCCCTGGCACAGCCTGAGGCCATTCCCTCTCCTCATTCCCTCAGGCCATGTCCCTTTTCCCTGGGAGCAGATCCCAACCTTCATCTGGATCCACCAGGGACTTGAGAGCCAGAAGGTCCCACCTGAGCCTCCTTTTCTCCAGGTTGAGCTCCCCCAGCTCCCTCAGCCCCTCCTGCTGCTCCAGCCCCTTCCCTTCCCAGGACACGCTCCACCCCCTCAATGTCCTTCTTGAATTGAGGGGCCCAGAACTGGACACAGCACTCAAGGTGTGACCTCACCAGTGCTGAGCACTGAGGGAAAGTCATTTCCCTGGCCCTGCTGTCACACCATTCTGATACAAATGAGGCCTTTGAGTAACAAGGAGAGTGTAGAATGTCAGGGTGAAGACAGGGTGGGCTCCAAGGAAACCTGCCTGCAATCCCCTCAGCCAGGGAAAAGCCAGCTGAGCTTCACTATGCTCTTCCAGGTTGCCAAAATGTCGAGCCTGCCAGCAAGGATTTCTAAGAGATCCACACAGTCCCTCAACAATTCAGAAACCCTCATAATAAAAGTTGAGAAGTGCTGGAATGAGCCTCCTCATCCCTCAGCCACGTTGGAATGTGCCGATGTGCATCCCAGGTTCTCCTGCACCCACACAGCATCCCATCAAACTCAACCAACTCTCACCAGCATCCCTCTGGAATCACTCAGAACATCTCAGCTTCAGGATGGAGAGAAGGCCCAGCCATTAATGACAGCCAAGGCTCGAGAACAGAGGATGAATCAAAACATAAACAGCCTGGAAATACCGAGTGTAAAGTGCCCCTTGAGACCAAAGTTACGCTGTGCTAAAACACCTTGGCACCCGCCTTTGATGAAATAACTGCTGTCTTCTGCCAAAAAGGCAGTTGGTGTTATTTATTGGGATTTCAGCAGTGGAACAAGGAATCTGGGGACTATTTGTAAAGGGGGGAAATGGGGATCAATAAGGAGAACACCGGGATCGATAATAAACACTCGAGCGCTTTAAGTGCTGCAGGTTTTGTAAAAAGCATCACCACAAAGGTAAATAATAATGAATAATTGGCAGCGTTCTGAGCACAATCCATTTCAAGGCCAAACTTCACTAGAAATGTACTGAAAGGCTTTAAAATGTAAAAACTACATATCCGAGCAGTGAAGGCCTGCTGCCAAAACCCACCACTGAAACAGGGAAACAGGTGCCAGCTGCTGCTTCTCCCAGCGCAGAAGGATATTTCCTCCTCTCTCAATTCAGTTATTAGTGCATTAGAAACAGAGAA
Source organism: Formicarius rufipectus (assembly GCA_013399695.1). Taxonomy (NCBI): domain Eukaryota; kingdom Metazoa; phylum Chordata; class Aves; order Passeriformes; family Formicariidae; genus Formicarius; species Formicarius rufipectus. The sequence continues at coordinate 14,919 of VXAU01001964.1, read as the reverse complement.
ACAGACTCCAAGCTGAATCATAATGAAAATATTCCTTCAAATAAAGCCTTCTATGTTTTCCTTTCCTACCTGCAGGATTCTTAAGTGTATTTGCAAAAGCACAGGAGCGGAAATCCGGAGTCTGATCCCTTAATACTGAAGTCAACCACATTGCATAATCCCATTAATATATTTATCAGGCTCCATCTTCACAGCAATCAGGTTTTTAGCCCTTTGCACAATTCCCATTAGGAGGCTTTTCAAGCGGCTCCCTTAGTTTGAGTCTCTTCCGCTCTTTTCCAGCCTAAACTTTTTCAGAGCCTTTTGTTCTTGTGCCAGATTTGTCATTTAACTTAAATAACTCTTCTCCCTCTCTGGTATTTACACCAGTGTATTTATAGAGAAGGAATATCATTTTTCTCTGCCTTTTTTTGTCACCACCTTACCACTCAAGCTCCTTTAATCTTTTTGGGAACCAGATTCCCTGGTCTCCATATCATTTCGAGCAGATAGCCTCCCCTGCACCTTTTGCAGCTGAAATCAATCTTTCTCCTGGGGACAAGGAATGCAGAGTGCATTTTAAGCCAAGCCTCACTAAAACCTGTTGCGGTGTTGCATTTACTTGTCCCTAGTGGAAATAACTCTGTTGACAAATGTGATCCTGGTGTGTATCTTTATCACCAGGACATCAGAATTATCCTATGATTGATTAACACATTCCAATTCCCACACAGAAACCCCAACTTCCCATCAGAGTTTGCATTACAAGAACTGACATTTGGTTACAGACAAATAGTCCTAAAATCAGTCATTCTTCTGGGATCTCCTGTTTTTCCTCTTTTGATGACATCTCCAAATCCAATAATTTCTGATCTATCCTTAGTCAATACCTTGATTAACACTGCTCTTTATGCCAATCCCTGAGAAACACTATTGCTAACTTGTCTGCCAATCCTCCTTCACCAATCCCTTTTCTCCCATGAGTACAGGATTTATTGATGCAAAACAGAGCAAAATACTTCAGTTCTGATTGATTTTTACCCTCTTACTTTGCATCTCTTCTGTTTTGTTTTGTTTGTTAGTTTGTTTTGTTTTGTGGTTTTTTTTGTTTTGTTTTGTTTTCTTAATGAAAGGCTGATTTTTGCTGGTGGAGAACAACACAGGCTTATTTCTCCATAAATCAGGCCCTTGCCTGAACTGCAAAGCTGTCCTACTTTTACAGTTGGGCATTTGTAAAAATTAATAAACTATGCAAGTCAACACATTTGATGCTAAAAATGGTAAATGAAGTTTCTTAAAGACTAGCCTGACTTTTTAATTGTACCTAGGGTTTATGTCACAAATTTAAAAACCAATTAGAATGCAGGAAAAAGGCATGTCAAGCTTGTAGTTAAATAAAATAAAACTAAAGGTGCTGAATACAGAGTTTAAAACAAACTGGTTTATTGTACAAAGGAATTCTGCAGCCTATAAATAGAACCACTTTCCCTCTGTTCAGCATATCTTCAGGTACTAAAAGCCCCTATGTATGTAGAGTTTGGAATTTAATCACATTTAAAGATGAAGAAAAATTCTCCCTTTCTCCCACCAGTGACAGAAAAATACTACACTTTGCCTTTTTTTTTTGGTAATTAAAAATAGGCTAAACTTTAGGAGGGTTGTTCCACTTGAAGCAGTAGAATAAAGTGCATCACAAAAAGATACCACTGGGATCAGTTAAAGCCAAGAAAATTGAAAACATTTAGGAGGAACAAAGCCAAAAACACAGAATCAGATTTAAACTTGGCCTATGCTGTGGCAGGAGGCCAGTGGAAGCAGAACTTGCTGGAGGAGGAAAGAGAGGGAAGGCTCCTGATCCAGCCCATGGATCAGCTCTGATGGGCCGGGGAATTGGGTGTCAGCACAGCTGGAGGAGATCAATGACGGATCAGAACTCGGCTGTAAAATAATTCTCAGCCTCCCAAGCCAGGCCATTGATGAACACACAGCTGTTCCACACCACTTGCCATCTTCAAAGAGCTGCAAACCCAGTGACTAATCCTCCCAACCACCTCCTTAGGTGCAGGAACTGCTTAGAAAGATGAGAACAAAGGCACAACGGTGAAGTCATTGGCCACAGCTCCTAAAAAGCAGTTTTTCAAAGCAGCTGAGCACAAGGCTGAAGTTCAGGGCTCTCAGACACAGCCCCTTCACTGGGTGGAACTTCTCTGGTGTTTCTTAGACAGCAGGAGGCCTTCACAGCCTAAAACACTTGTGCCCACACCTGAAATGTCAAATAGAGTTACTTTTCAAGTGGGTTCCCTTCTCAAGAGTGCTTTTCTATCTTCTCTGCACAGTCAGCAGAGCAAGTAAAATGGGTGAAGAGATGGGATGATGGAGATCAACAGGAAGTTTTGGCCACTAAACTTGCACTTCAGCTGATGTGGTTTAACAAAGTGAAAAAAACCAGCACCCAGCAAAGCCTCTCACTAAAAGGTCGGTAAATCACAATTCCTCCGTTCTCTTCTCCATCTGTTCTTCCTCCAACAAATAAAATCACCTTAACATTTACAAGAAAGCCACAACACAAATTCAGTTTCAGAGCCAGCTCTTGGGGGGAAGATGATATGGATGTACAGAGCATCTCTGTTACCAATGCTCTGCTCAGCAGAGATCTCCAGAGGAGACTAGAACTAAAAACATGCTGTAACAAAATGCCAGAAACAAGAATAAGTTACTAAAGGGAAAATAAACCAAACACACTTGTGTTTCTAAGCACCTCGACAACGTTATCAATAAACCCAGTGCAGCCTTCCCACAAAAGCTGCAGCGACAATTGATTCAAATGGATGGCACTTCTGTAATGCCCCTCTTTGACTCTCCAGCTGAAGCAGATAAAAATTCAAAGATTGGACCTCCCTGGTATTTTTATGTTAATCCCCACAGCTTTAGGGAAATTGTTGTGACTCCAATTCACTCAGAGCAGTCAGAGCCGTTCAAGTACATACCGGCAATTTTCCTACCTCACAGTCTATCTCATAAGTCAACCTGATGCATTATCTTTCCAGCAAAAATCTGTCATGAGCACCAGGCAGGCTCCCCCTGGGTCCTGATAAGCAGGGGTAGACCTGACTCACCCTCTTTTTTCTCCCTTTCATCCTGCTTTGTATTGTTTCCTCTACAATTTAATTTCCCCACGTTGCACAAGGAGAAGGGATCAGGCTACACAGAGGTGTAACGTGTAGGCAAGGGACAACAGGGGAAAGAATGTGGTTTTAATCTCCACCTACACCTCCTGCTAACACTTCCTTTTGCTTCATCTCCTTGGAGGTATTTTAGCATTAAATTCAAATGAATTCACCTTTTCTTTTGCTTTTGTTGAAAGACAACAATAGGACATGGGAGAAACCCACACAAGGGGAAATGTTTCCTGATCTGGAGTGCTTGGACTTGCTCAAACCTTTTGCTGTGCTCCTACAGAAAGCAGACAAGCAGCTACACCTCTCTCGGGGCTACTTTTGCCCAAAGTGCCATTGCACTTAAATTAAAAACCAGTTTCACAGCAAACAGAGACTGGTTTCTATGGGCCTGAGGTCTACCAGGGCAACAAAGCTCTGGCTGTGGTTGAGAGATCTGAAAGAGCTGGAAGATCTCTCTGGTATCCACTCACACCTCTGCGCGGGGCTCAGGAACTATCTGGGCTGATGAGGGGAAGGGAAAGCCTGTGTTTATTTCACTTGGGACTTACGATGCTTATTTTGTTTGTTTATGCTCATTTTGTTTATTCCTATTTACCTAAGACTTAGTATAATGCTTATTTTCTATGCTTTTATATTTATTATAAAATTTGCTTAATAGAACGAAATTCACTGTAACAAGACTCACACAGTGTCCTCGAAAGGGCCATGCCAAGAGGCCCAGGACTTCTTAGACCAATTAAAACAGCCAGGATACCCCATGATAAATCAGAAAACATGTCAAAAGAACAAGGTAAGTCCAATTAGACCAGTTACAGTTGCCAACAAGACTGGTTTGGACCAGTCTTGAACAAAAGGTAAAAGGTTCACAGGAGGAAGACCCTTTACTTCATCCCTAAAGACCCCCAGGGACCCCCACCCTGAATTCCCAGGAGGAGCAGCACACGGGCAGGAAGGTGCAGCACGGGGTGGAGAGAATGGAACTCAGTTCCTGAGGCTCCTTAAAATAACCCCGCCTTCTCTAAGGAAATAATGTTTATGCCTAAAAGACAAATGAATATGTATAACTTAGTTGCATGGAAACCCTTTGGTAACTCAACCAGGGGCATGTTTTTGGAGGAGGATCCCCCTGAGCCTGGGCCGGGAATAACCGGACTTCTGCAGAACCTCACTGGATTAGAGGGGGTTTATTCCACAAAACAGGGCTATCCCTCACACCTGACTGCCTGTTCTCCAGGAACTTATGCAACCCTAACAACCCTTGCAGCCCCGGGTCTCTTGGTCAGGCTGGACTCAAACAGCTTTGGAGCTCACTGGGGTGGTGAAAACACACAAACACGTGGGTGGCTGGATGAGGCTCATTTTGTAGGGAAAACAGCTGGATGTTGATTGTAAAGGGCAAAACAAGGCAGTGCTGATGTGGGTCTGAGCAGAGAGGCCAAGCAGGGAGCCATCCACAGTGAAGCAACCTAAAGATTTGGGTGTAGCCTCAGGGAAAATTCAGTTTTTGGATGTACTTAGGATCAGGGAAATGCCTAAAATACCACATTCATAAAGAAAACCACAGCTTCTTCCTTCAAGACTGATGAAGGGCATCAGCCAGCCCTGGAATGCCACTGCCAAGGTGCCAGGGCAGCTGATGCCAGAGAGGACCACTCACAGCACAACCAGAGGCTGCACCACACTCCTGAACTGCTTCACCAACGAGTCTGGGGTCAGACCACTGGCACGGGAAGAACAGAGCTGAGATGGACCTCTAAAAGCCCATCCCTTTACTCCAGGCTGCACAAAATTTCACTGCAGCCTTTTTTTTTTTGCAGATGACCACCCAAGATTCTCCAGCATCTCCTCAGACTACAACAATCAGGCCCAGGTCAGTGACAAACCAGGCAGAGCAAAAGCTGTAACTCATTAGCACCTTTAATTCTTTAGGAATTGTGATTATGTTTGCCTTTTAATGAGGCCTTCCAGACAACATGAAACACAACAAAACAATGAGCAAAGAAAAAAATCTCCTCAGGTGGCCAAAGATTCATTACAACAGGCAGATTCATCCCCTTCATCCTCTCTCCACCCCACACTTAATTGAGTATCCTGGTAAATTGATGAATTACAGTCAAATGATCTTGCTGTGATGCCTCTTGCTGATGAATGAAGAATACCCTGCCAGAGCCTCCTGATTCCAGGTGATGGATTTGAGCCCAGACTGCAACACAATTCCTTGTGACTGACAAGCTCAGCTATCTTCCTCTTAATCTTGATAATATTTGCTTGAATAAATCCGAGGTCATAATTTCCCAGGTGGATGAAATTATTCAAAATATCCCCAGCCCTCCAATTACTCTGAACTGCATTAAAAAAACAAAACCCAAAGAAACGAGGTGAAGAATATTCACACAAGAGCTGGTGAGATCTCAGCCTCGTCGCTGGGAAATGTCTACTACCCCCTAACCAAACCTTTGCTGGAGCACGAAGGAGCAACTGTGAAGTTCCGTTTGTCATCTCCTGGCCCAGAGCCCTCAAACCTCAGGGACACAAACCCCCGAGGACCAGCACTGCTCATGTTCTGTCACAGCCCAGCACACCCTTCCCTTTGCTGTCTGCAAGTTTGATAGGAAGCAGCTGGGCTGAATGGGAATGATTTCAAGATGTGGGAAGCAGGGAAAGGATAACTTTTAATTGGCATCATTTTCTCTCAGCATGCACAAACACTTTCTAATAGGGGAGCACCTTAAAACCCCCACGCTCGAGCCTCAGTGAACACTTTTGGGGCCCAATCTGATTTTTCCTTTCCATTTTCTTCTCCTTCCAACAGCAAAAAACAAGAGCAAAAGCTTCTCCACCTTGGCTGCATAGGAGTTTCACACAGATCTCTGCACAGCATCAGCTGGATCCCAAGTTGTTGTGTCATTTGTGAAATATTCCAGCGCTTTATTGTGCAAGCTCCTAATTATTAATGTCGAGGCTCCGTATTTCAGCAGTGAGATTTATGATGTAGCTCAGGGTGGTGGATCTGAACTAATTTTCTCTCAAATCTACAGATGGAAAATGACAGAAGTTGTTTTTTATGCCCTCAATTCCTGTAGCCCCTGGTGCAAAAAAACCCCAAGGAACAAACAAGCCTCTCAAAAGAGGAATCTGGGGTGAAAATTGCCCTTTTCTGCCTCCTCCACCACGGCAGGGGTATAAATGCCTTTTTTAAACAGCTCCACATGTCCCTTGTGGGCAATACAGCCAGACCTTTACAAAATTTCACTGTTATATCTGGTTTTAGGGGATGTTGCAAGCCTCCTTCTATCCCACTGAGGCTTTCCAGCCTCCAGAATCGGGATTGCAGCAGGAACAGGACACAGATGGCCCCCTGGAACCAGGAGAAAAGAGGCAACTGATGCAAAAACCAGTGGCCCCACGTAACCCTTCTGAGGGAGCCAGAGCCTGTCCCCCATGGAACAATAGCAGGAAACTCTCACTGAGCTGACTGTGCTCTGTGCCCTCCAGCCCAGGAGCTGGGGATGGAAAAGCCTCACAAGAGAGAAGCAGAGAACCTCAAAGGACAGAGGATTTCACTCCTGCTTGTGATTCTCACGGCAAAGCGAAAGGGGAAAATGTAAAGCCTGGAAATTAAGCTGGTTTTGGAGGTAAACACATGGTTGGAAAGTCAAAGGAAGCCAATCCCTCTTCCCCTCCAAGGAGATGAAACATTGGAAAAACCTGTGGAGTGAGCAAGCAGTCCCTGGACCAGTGGCACACGCTGCACTTACTGGTGTGACAGGGGTTAACACAAACAGCCTGTGCTCCAGAAAACACTCATATTTATATGTTCACATAGACCTGTGCTTATATATATCCTGGGTCACTTTTCATGCAGATATTTTTTTTTTCTTTGCTCATTGTTTTGTTGTGTTTCATGTTGTCTGGAAGGCCTCATTAAAAGGCAAACATAATCACAATTCCTAAAGAATTAAAGGTGCTAATGAGTTACAGCTTTTGCTCTGCCTGGTTTGTCACTGACCTGGGCCTGATTGTTGTAGTCTGAGGAGATGCTGGAGAATCTTGGGTGGTCATCTGCAAAAAAAAAAAAGGCTGCAGTGAAATTTTGTGCAGCCTGGAGTAAAGGGATGGGCTTTTAGAGGCCCATCTCAGCTCTGCTCTTCCCGTGCCAGTGGTCTGACCCCAGGCTCGTTGGTGAAGCAGTTCAGGAGTGTGGTGCAGCCTCTGGTTGTGCTGTGAGTGGTCCTCTCTGGCATCAGCTGCCCTGGCACCTTGGCAGTGGCATTCCAGGGCTGGCTGATGCCCTTCATCAGTCTTGAAGGAAGAAGCTGTGGTTTTCTTTATGAATGTGGTATTTTAGGCATTTCCCTGATCCTAAGTACATCCAAAAACTGAATTTTCCCTGAGGCTACACCCAAATCTTTAGGTTGCTTCACTGTGGATGGCTCCCTGCTTGGCCTCTCTGCTCAGACCCACATCAGCACTGCCTTGTTTTGCCCTTTACAATCAACATCCAGCTGTTTTCCCTACAAAATGAGCCTCATCCAGCCACCCACGTGTTTGTGTGTTTTCACCACCCCAGTGAGCTCCAAAGCTGTTTGAGTCCAGCCTGACCAAGAGACCCGGGGCTGCAAGGGTTGTTAGGGTTGCATAAGTTCCTGGAGAACAGGCAGTCAGGTGTGAGGGATAGCCATGTTTTGTGGAATAAACCCCCTCTAATCCAGTGAGGTTCTGCAGAAGTCCGGTTATTCCCGGCCCAGGCTCAGGGGGATCCTCCTCCAAAAACATGCCCCTGGTTGAGTTACCAAAGGGTTTCCATGCAACTAAGTTATACATATTCATTTGTCTTTTAGGCATAAACATTATTTCCTTAGAGAAGGCGGGGTTATTTTAAGGAGCCTCAGGAACTGAGTTCCATTCTCTCCACCCCGTGCTGCACCTTCCTGCCCGTGTGCTGCTCCTCCTGGGAATTCAGGGTGGGGGTCCCTGGGGGTCTTTAGGGATGAAGTAAAGGGTCTTCCTCCTGTGAACCTTTTACCTTTTGTTCAAGACTGGTCCAAACCAGTCTTGTTGGCAACTGTAACTGGTCTAATTGGACTTACCTTGTTCTTTTGACATGCTTTCTGATTTATCATGGGGTATCCTGGCTGTTTTAATTGGTCTAAGAAGTCCTGGGCCTCTTGGCGTGGCCCTTTGGAGGACACTGTGTGAGTTTTGCTGCAGTGAATTTCATACTACTAAGGAAATTCTATGATAAGTATAAAAGCCTAGAAAATAAGCGTCATTATAAGCCCTGGGTAAATAAGCATAAAGAAAATAGGCATAAACAAAATGAACATAAATAAACAAAATACGCATCATAAGCCCTGAGTGAAAAAAACATAGACTCCCCTTTCCCTTCCCCCTCATCAGCAGAAGCCCTGCTGGGGCCCGGGAGGTGGAGGTGCTCCCAACAGGAGGGATAATGGGATCTCGCCGTGTTCTGTTCCCTTGCCAGGAACTGCACTGTTATCAGCAGCTGCAGGAGATGAGGCTCTGACACTGCTCTGATTCATGCACTCGAATAAAGCAGACACTCGATGGCATCTGCATTGCTGACTCAACCCAGTATCTCCCGTGCTGATCTTGTCAGTGCTGGGAAAAGGCATTTGGGAGGCAGAAGTGCCCTTGGTGCCTGCATGCAGCTGGCTCCACTCCTCGCCTCGGGGCCTCCCGGGGGGAAAAGAGTTACATGGAGAAAATAAACGTGCTCCTGCCTCCATCCCACATCCACCAGGGCAAGGCTTTCTGCTGGTTTTCTCCACCCAAGCTCGGAAAGGCAACTTAAAGGAAAGAAGAAATTCCAACTGCTCCGCTTTTGGAATATATTTGAAATGAAAAGAAAGTAAACCTTGCCCTGTCTTCCCCTGGCACTTTATTCCCAGCCAGCCTCAGAAAAAGGTGGAAGACAAATAGTTTCTTGTTGAGGCTCATTCTACCTCCCAGCAGTTGTTTCCAAAGCCTGGATTTATTTATTTTATTAAGTTTCAGCTCTGGCACACCTCATTTTCTTCCTTTTGGGGAATAAACAAGAAGAGCAGCAGCCCAGCAAGTAATGAAACAGATTCTCCTCCAACTCCACAAGTACAGAGAATAATTTGGGTGGGAAGGGACCTGAAAGATCCTCTCGTTCCAAACCTCTGCTATAGCCAGGGGTACCTTTCACTAGACCACGTTGCTCCAAGCCCTATCCAGTGTGGCTTTGTGTGGGTCTTTATCCCCATGGCATGAGCCAGGTTGGGTTATCTGTGTTGGACAAAGGTCATGTGGCACAGGACTGTCTATGCTTCGTGTCCCTCTTGGTGTTTTATTCACTGAGGGTGCAAACAGGACCTCAGGGTGGGTCCGAATAAATGAAGACACTGTTCTTGGGCAAGAGCTTTTCCCTTGCACATCCTCCCAGCCTGGCTCAGCAGAGCCCACGCAGCTGTCACACACGATGTCCACGCTGGCTCTGGAGACCACTGGGATGAGCTGGGAGCAGAGCAGCCCCACAGGCTGGTGAGGCAGCTCCGCACCTCCCACCCGGCCTGTGGCAACCAAAACCAAGCCCTGAAGGAGCCCGAGGGTTCACAGCAAACAAGAACAGGCCTGGGATTGGCAGTCTCAGTGCCAAGACCGAGTCCCCTTCCCAGGGAAGTTGTGTCTCATNGGAGTTTTGCAGGTGGGTGTTGTTGCTGCCATTGCTCTTGTCCTGGGGGTCACTCCATGGGGGGCAGTCGGGTCTCTGCCCCCCGATGGGCTCCGTGGGCTGCAGGGGGACAACCTGCTCCCCCACGGTCCTGCCCACGGGCTGCAGGGGGGCCGCAGCTCTGAGTCCTTCCCCTGCTCCCGTGGGGTCCCTCCCACGGCAGACAGTCCTCAAGAGACCTCTCCAACGGGAGTCCACCCCCCGGGCAACACTTGTGCTGGGGGAAAAACCTGCTCCAGGTGGGTCTCCTTCTGCAGGAGTCCTGGCTGCAAGTCTCTTGCAGGATCTCGCTCCATCCTGGGCCTCCCCCAGGGCAACAGCTCCTTGGGGCATCCACCTGCTCCTGCAGGGGCTGCAGGGGGGTCTGTGCACCCCAAGGGATCTCCATGGGCTTCAGGGAGAGGATGGGGGAAAATAGCTTTAAGTCTTTCCTCCTCCCTGCTCCAGCGTGGGGTCCCTCCTTCTCCTCCTCCTCCTGCTCCCACCTTGGTCTCTGTGTTGTTCTCCCATCGCTGGAATTCCCAACTGCCCCACACTCCTAATTCTTCACTCTGTGATCCCAGAGCTAGGACTGGGATTCTTCATTGGCTCCACTCTGTCCACCAGCAGGAGGTCCCTCCTGGCCCTGGCTGTCCTTGGCTCCACAGGACAGGAGAAGCTTCCAGCAGCTTCTGACAGAAACCATCCTGGAAACCCCCCCTTCTCCTAAAATTCAGCCACAGAAACCTGTGACAGCCTGGGGTTGGCAGTCTCAGTGCCCAGTGCCAGGACCGAGTGCCCTTCCCAGGGCAGTGGTGTCTCCTCAGCCATGAACCCTCACTGGGAGCTGTCCCAGGACGGCTCATCCCGAAGGCACTTCCCAGTGTGGCCTGGCTGGTGACCAACAGCACATGAGCTCAGCCCTTCCCTCTCCTCCCTCCCTCTCCACCAAACACTCAGAGCTGATCTGGAGCCATCAGGGATGGACAACAAGGAGCATCTCATTGATCCTCCTGGTTTTTTGGCAGCTCCTTCCAGCTGCAACCACCGAGCTGTCCAGGTGTGCACAGACCACCAGGTGAACCAAGCAGCAAACCCTGCCCAAGCCTCACTGCACCCACGTTTGGAGCTCCACCAAATATCCCCCATCCCAGCTCATCTCTCATGTTTAATCAATCCCAAACAGAAATTGGGGGCAGGAGGCTGTTCTAGGACAGTGGCAGTACACAGCCATTAAATAAAATATAAACATCTCATCTATACTTAACACCAGGTTTGATCTTCACTGTTTTCCTCTCCTTTCTCAAGGTGATTTGCAATTTCTTTGCTTGCATTTTGGGAAGGGGAGGGCTGACTTACTGTGTAATCTCATTTTTGATCTATTATTAAAATGCCTGCTTGCTTTTTTCTCTTCTTTCTTTCACCCTTTCTCTAGGCAGCCAGAAGCCCCAGCCGGAATTACAGCCAAAAAGAAAGGTGAACTGTGAAAGGAAAGCTCACAGAGAAAGAACTCTTTGGGCTTTTGTTTCAGATTTTTGGTTGTAAGAAATCTCAGGTTTGCAAACCAAGGCCAGGGCCTGGACCCAGTGAAAGTCCAGGACAGGAACACAGAGCACGAGGCCAGTGGCACTCCAAACATCTCTTTTTTTACCATTTCCATGTACCATCTTCTAAAGGTTTGATGGGACTGATGCAAAACGTGACCCCCACAGGGAGTTACTCAGACCTGTGTCCCTCAGCCAGGCACAGAGCACTGCAAGGTCCACATCCAACTCCTCCACCAGCAGCAGGCTCTGGAGGTGGATCCCTTGGTTCCTAAGGGTGGGCCAGGATTTATGGGTGGCTTTCATCAGTGATTATTGCCTTATTAACTCCTAAAGCCATCCCCTAACCATCAGGAATGCAGCCCACTGAGAGTCTCAGCCACCAACTAGTTTTGGGGGAAAGAATAGCTTTTTAAGTGCTTTTCTCTTTAAAGAACAGCCCACACAAGCAGCTGAAGGTTCTGCTGCAGAACTGGGCAGGTTCAGACCCGTTTTGGAGGAAAAAGCATCCCCAGGCCACGTCCCCCAGCAAACCCCCTGGTTTTCCCAGGGGAACACAGAAAGGGCAGGGGGATGACACACAGCCCAGAAAGCAGCTGGGCAAGATGCCACCACCCCATTCTGCAGCTGGACATCCCAGCCCCTCCCCTCTGGGAAGATCCAGTGGGTGTCTGGGAAAGAAACCCCAAAATTGGCACACCTGGAAAGAGCCATCCCTGCATGGAGACAGTAGCTGTGGACACCCCACGCAAACTACCAGTGCCCACCACTCCTTGACCACTTGAAGGGCCACCAGAACCCCATCCTGGTCCTGCTGCAAGGACCATAAAACCTTCTGTTTGACCATTTCCAGGCAGCTCCTTCCAGAATCCACCAGGGATCAACTACAGGTATAATAAAGACAAACATGGACATGGGGCTGGAAACCCTTTTCTCCTTCCCAGGGGAACCAGAGAAACAGAGGAGATGAAGGAAACAACGTGAACCTTCAATTCCAACTCACCCAACAATCACAAAATGGTTTTGGGGATCCCCAGTGACCAAATCACATCAGCCACAAAAACTCATGTCAGTGACACGGCAGCAGAGGTTCCCTCACCTTCAGAGTTTTGCTGGATACGACTGACTCAGGTTTCTGGGCACAAAACAAATTGGAAAGAGCCTGTACCCAGAGATGGATGTTTGCTAAAAAAACCAGAGCTGGATGTCACCACAACACAAGTGGTGTATGTGCCACCTCCAGCCTGGATCTCCTCCTGCCTCCCCTTAAACTCAGCATGAAAGAGCCAAATCAAAGCAACTGTCTCCATTTGGCATTATCTGCTACGAAATGTCAAACTTTTCAACAGAATTCCAACATTTCCATCTTCCCTCAAAGCACGAAGACTGGCATAAAGAAGCCAAAAATGCATCAGAGATAAGAAAACATCACCTACACTGGCCACAAATGGAAAGAAGCTGGAGGTGCCTCTGGGAGAACAAAGGGTCCTGCTGGGGAAAAACCCACCTGGGTTTCTCCATTCCCTGTTGTCACCTCCGATTTTGCTTCCCATGCATCGATTTATATGGAAATGAGAGTGCACGTGTGGTTAAAAAACCCCCTCCGCGTGCTGGAAATGTTGTGAGTAATGGATGGAACCTGCACGGGGTGTCAAAATCTTCCTTCTCTCCCCATGTAACAGCATTTCACACGCACTTGAGACATTGGCACCTACGTTTCATCTGTTTTCTTCGGAGAAGATGGGCTACATTTGACAAATCACACTGATTTTACGTCTCAGCCTTACATTCTGCGCCGGCACCGTCTCAGCGAGGAAGCCACAGGTACCCCCAGGCCCTTTGCTCTGCGATCAGCAGGCTCACAAATCCCTCTCATTTATTTTGGAAGAGCACATCAGAGCACGACACGTCATTTCATTTGGATCTTTCCTTGTTTTCCTCCCTGCTGATACCCCCCTTTCCCCATCCCTGGTCTTTGCCACCTGCCTGGATGGCGCTGGGCTGCATCTCCCCGACCCTGCTGCTCCTGCAGGCGCACTGTGCCCATCCTGCAGCGCTGGGATCGCACAGCCTCTTCCAGCAAGGAAAAAACTCCTGCCTGAGGTTCCCGCACAGGCAATGGGGAACATTTATGGCCACACATAAATGATATGTACCGATCCCTTCACCCCTCAGCTCCCGCTTTGGAGCGGCACGTTCCTGCAATCCCCGGGACGCCTCTGGGCTCCAGCTCCCGGACCCAGCCAGGTCTGCAGCAGAGGGGGTGGGCAAAGAAATATCTCAGCACCTTTTGTTTTAAACACCCCTTCCAGGGCCACAATAAACACAGTTTTCCCTCCTTTGCAGCATCCTTTACCCTCCGAGCTGAGCGGCTCTGGCCGCAAAGCTGGCACACATCCCTGGCTCCGACCGCCTCAGGTCTCCCCCTTCCCCATCTCTGCAGCATCTCCCACCCGCTCCGTGGGGACGGGGCTGGAGGAGAAACCCTGCAAAACCCCCTCCTGCAGCAGCCGATGGGAGAAAAACCCACAGGAGGAGCAGGCAGGAGGCAGAAGACAGAGCAGCCCCCGCAGGGAGCGAGGTTTGCGGAAAGGAGCAGAAGTTTCCCTGCTCGGCCACCGAGACGCGTTTGAAGGTGAAGGTTGGCCGTGGAAACATCTGTGGCCATAGGGAGTCCAGACTGCCCAGAGCAGGGTGGAACACAATGCAACCCAGCCCAGCAGGATGAAATACGAGTTTATTTGCTTGAGCCCGGGTCCAACTTCCCACCCTGGCTCAGGAAAATGTCTTTAATGCTGCTCTCTCCGGGGGCTTTTATGCTAAAGAGGTTTTTTAACAGTTGACCGACCGAAACACAGTAAGAGGGAGATGGTGAGTCCTGAGCACCCCCAGATCTATGACACGAAGGGGAACCCGAGCAAGGAACTGAGACCGGAGCATCCTGACATCTCCAAGTCCTTTTGCTCTCCCTGCACCCTCCTTGTTCCCATCACAGGACGAGGAGTTAACGCAGCCGTAGCCAAACGACGGAGAGGTACCACCACACCGGGGCTCCCGAGATCCCCCTCTCAGGGGACGCCAAACCCATCCCTCCACTTCTGGGGACCACTCACCTCCTCTCTGACTATTCCAGGCTCTCCCTCCCGGGAAGGATTTCTCCTCGTGGCACAGAAGCCCTTTCACAGCCGCCCGTTTTCTTTGCATCCCCCGTGGCCCAAATGGTCGAACTCGAACGCAACTTTGAGCGGCGGCGGCGGAGCCCCCGCCCGCAGTTCGAACGCTGCCGTCACATTAATCCTAATTTATGTTGCACCATCCCGGCGCTGCGGGAGACGAGCCGCTCGCTGCCACCCCCAGGGCCACCGGCACGAGCTTCTCCCAACTTTAGGGATCTGGGTGAAAACCCCAACCCCTCGCTCCATGAAAGCAGCCGCCAGATCAGCCGGGGTTCATCCCACTGGAAAAATCCCCCAGCCCCGGCGACAGTCCCAGCCGCAGGGACACCTCCAGTCCAAGGGGG